>CM043325.1:56048515-56648515 GCA_023736055.1 Quercus glauca | reverse complement strand
GAATATCCTACCAAACACTTATTCGAATCTTTAGCATACCAAATCCCATATTCCGACGTGCCATTCACATAGCAAATGATTTGCTTAACTGCTGTCAAATGGGACTCTTTAGGAGCAGCTTGAAATCGAGCACAAACCCCAACACTGAATGCAATATCCGGCCTACTAGCTGTGAGATAGAGAAGATTGCCAATCATGCTTCGATATAGTGTTGGATCAATGTCAACACCATTTACATCTATGCTCAGTTTCGATGATGAACTCATGGGAGTAGAAGTGTGTTTCTTCGAATCCAGGCCAAATCTTTTGACAAGATTTTTGGCATATTTCTCTTGAGAGATAAATATTCCATCTCCCCGTTGTTTCACTTGAATTCCTAAGAAGTAATTCAACTCTCCTACCATGGTCATTTCAAATTCTCGTTTCATTTCTTCCGAGAATTCATGAGCTAGTTGGTCAGTTGTTGATCCAAAAACTATGTCATCCACGTACACTTGAGCGACAAGAAGAGATTTTCATCTCTTTTGACAAACAAAGTTCGATCAGCTTGGCCTCTTTTGAATCCACGATCCAACAAGTATGTCGTGAGACGATCATACCATGCTCTTGGTGCTTGCTTCAAACCATACAGTGCTTTCTTCAACCTTAGCACATGATCCGGAAAGTGAGGATCTTGAAATCCCTTTGGTTGCTCAATGAATACTTCTTCATTTAGAAAGCCATTCAGAAAGGCACTTTTCACATCCATTTGGTACAGTTTGAAATCCATAACACATGCTGTGGACAATAGAATTCGAATCGACTCTAGTCTTGCTACTGGTGCAAACGAATCATCAAAGTCTATGCCCTCCACTTGAGTATATCCCTGTGCTACCAACCTAGACTTGTTTCTAACAACCTCACCGTCTTCATCAGTTTTGTTCTTGAAAATCCACTTGGTGTCGATTACATGGGTGTCTTTAGGCCTTGGAACCAACTCTCATACATCATTTCTAACAAACTGATGTAGCTTTTGATGCATAGACTCTATCCAATTCTCGTCTCTAAGAGATTCCTCTACCTTCTTAGGTTCAAATTGAGCAAGATAGCAATTGTATGTCACATGATTTGCACTGTATTTTGGTCATTTTCTCAACTGAAGTCCCTCATTTACATCACCAATGATATTACTTGATGGATGATTGAGAATTACCCTTGATGACGGTTTCTTGGAGGTAGAAGGTTCTTCATCTCGAGAGATTAGAGGTTAAACTTTTGGAGGGGTAAGAGGACTAGGAGGCCCTTGGGTTGATCTAGTCTCCCTTCTTGGTATAGGGTGTGTGGACTCTTTTTCCAGTGATTCTTTCTCAATATCATCAGCTTGTGACATGTTGTCCTCAACCTCCCCCTTCTTCAGGTCAGATCCTTCACCATCATCAACATCCCTTTCAGATATGGTGTCATCGATGACCGCATTTATTGATTCCATCACAGTCTTAGTGCGTTTGTTGAACACTCTATATGCTCGGCTATTTAATGAGTAACCTAGAAAAATCCATTCATCACTCTTAGCATCAAATTTTCCAGGGTTCTCTCTGTCATTAAGAATATAGCATTTGCTTCCAAATATTCGGAAATATTTTACCTTCGGTTTCTTTTCTCTCCAAATTTCATACGATGTATTCTTCGTTCCTGCTCGGAAGTAAATCCTATTCCCAATATGACATGAAGTGTTCACCGCTTTAGCCCAAAACTTCTGTGGAAGGTTTTTGTTGAGTAACATTACTCGAGCCATTTCTTGAATTATCTTCCTTTCTACTACTCCATTTTGTTGTGGAGTCTTTGGGGATGAGAATTCTTTCTTGATGCCGTGTTCATAGCAAAATGCTTCAAACTTCGCATTTTCAAACTCCTTCCCATGGTCACTTCTGATCTTGACAATAGGTACTCCTTTTTCATTAATCAGTCTCTTGCACAATTTCTCCATCTTGTCACATGCCTCTGATTTCTCTCTAAGAAAGTCCACCCAAGAATACCTTGAGAAGTCGTCAACCACCACCATAATATAACGTTTTCCACCCATGCATTCTGTTCTTGTTGGACCCATGAGATCCACATGCAGTAACTCTAAGGGGCGAGAGGTTGCAACCACATTCACTTTCGGATGGCTTGACTTTGTCTGTTTTCCTAATTGACATGAACCACAAACATTCTTCTCAATTTTCCCAAACTTTGGTAAACCAACCACTACTTCAATCTTCGAGACTTTGGCCACTTGTTTATAATTGGCATGTCCAAGTCGTTGATGCCATAACAATTATCGGTGGTCCTAAGTCGCTTTAGAACTTGAACA
Organism: Quercus glauca; assembly: GCA_023736055.1. Taxonomy (NCBI): domain Eukaryota; kingdom Viridiplantae; phylum Streptophyta; class Magnoliopsida; order Fagales; family Fagaceae; genus Quercus; species Quercus glauca. The sequence continues at coordinate 56,646,183 of CM043325.1, read as the reverse complement.
ACTTCTTTATTCAAGATTAAACATCCTTTCTTTGAGAATTGAACTAAGAAGTTGTCATCACAAATCTGAGTAATACTCAGCAAGTTCATTTTCAATCCCTTAATATACAGCACGTCTGTCAACAGTGGTAGTCCCAGAATGTCCACCGTTCCCTTTCCAAGAACTTGTGAATGACTGCCATCTCCAAATGTCACAAAGCCATCTTCCTTTTCTTTAAGAGTTTTGAACAGAGACTTATCTCCAGTCATATGCTTTGAACAACCACTGTCAAGGTACCACAAACATGAATTAAATACTTTCAAAGTGGTATGAACATAAAGACATGCATGAGAGAGACATTCTTGACCCTCAAAGCAAGATTCATTTTCCTTTATTTCATTCAAGGATGAGTGAAGTTTTCTTTTTAGACGATCAAGTTTATCACACAAATGTCTATTCCTCCTCTCATACTCATAGACTAAGGACTTTGACTCACATAAGCTATTATGAATATCATGGTTTCTATGAACTAGAGATTTCAGCATGTGGTAGAAAATTCTAGCATGTTTCTTTGACTTAAATAGCTCTAAAAATACATTACTAGAACAATCTTCAAAAATACTCATAGAGTCTTTTTCACATACATCTTTGCTTTCCTTCATGTTGATTTTAACAAAGACACTTTTCAAACAACACGGAGGGGTCAAGGATCACACTTAGGTAATTATACCACAATAAGTGTACCCGCTCTGATACCAATTGAAAGTTCAATATGGGTATATAACTCCCTTGAACGTTTAGACCCCAAATACAAAAATACCAATTCAAGCTTTATATCAAACAGTTAATGTGCAAAATATGACAACAAGCTTATAATAGAATTGATAACTAATCTATGCCAAATATAAACACATCAATAGACCACTAGAAGTAAATATAAGGCAAAGATAAAGGAAGGAAGATGCAAACACTCAGACAACACACGATGTGTTATCGAAGAGGAAACCGAAGCCCTCGGTGTAAAACCTCTTCACCGCCCTCTAAGCGGTCAAATAATCCACTAGAAAATGTAGTTGGGATACATGAACAGCAATAGACCCTCCAAGCCTAATCTACCCAGGCACCTAAGCCCTCCAAGCTTCTTGCTCCAACGAGGTTGCGCCGAGCCTTTTTCTTTTCCAGTTTACCAGATTCTGCTACTAGACCATAGTATCAACCAATGTAGATTGGTTCCTTCTTAACTGCTTCCCAACGGTACCAAATAGACCTTCTCACAGACGTGGGTGTAGTGAGATAAGGATTTGGCTAAAGGCCTTTCAAGGGTATGACAATGGAGAGGAAGAGAGTAGAGGAATTTATAGAGTCTCTAAGGTTAAGATTGTGGATGAATCAATCTTGTATTTCTCTAGGGTTTCTCTCACAAAATTCTCTCTAGAAGCTCTCTCAATATGGTGGGTATAAGGGTGTATATATAGTAGGGTGAAAAGGGAATGCAAAACGTCAGTTTTTGCCAAACAGGGCATTTTGGTGACTTGACCTCGCGACTGAGTTAAGTCGCGAGTTCAAGCCGCGAGCTAACGGCCTGGCCAGCCTGGGACTTTTGTCCTGTAGTGCGACAGCTGGCGCGACTCTTCAGCTTCTGGCATGCTTGGCACGTGTGTGAACATTTGGCGACTTGTAAGCCGCGACTCACCCGCGAGATCCAGTCTCGAGACTCTGTTTTTCTTGCACACTCTTGAGCTTTTCTCCACATCTTCTCACACACTACCCTTACAATTTTCCCACCTAAATACAGGGTTACTAAGTGCTAAATTACAAGCAAATTGGTCACGGAATAAAGCCAATAAGATGGTTGATTAAATTCAACCTTACAATAATAAAGAAAAGTTTTAGATTTAGTATAAAACCTGTCCCTAGACTCTACAATCCCTGTAGATGAACTTACAGCAGAAACCTTCTACCACTTCAGAACCTCTGAACTCTTCAATATATGAACGCCACCCTTTTTGCATGGATCTCAGTACATGACTAACCAACAATGCACGGCTCCCAGTACATGACTAATACACCAACTTAAGGAAGATGTTGGCTGCAAAGTTCACTTCATTAATAATGAAGATCAAGTAGCACTTGGTTACAAAACCCTAAGGCGCAAAGATGTAGTAACTTTTTTCAGAGAGAATAAGGCATCGGTCACCTTTTGCATGTGTTTTCCTTGTGTTCTCGTGTGACGGGCTTTAAAATAAACCTTATATATGTCTAGGATTGTGAGAAAAGAAACTCTACACAAATACATAAGCATGGGCCGAAAATCAGATCTAAAACATTGATTTTCATAATTCTCAATAGAGAGCTATCTGTTGCGAGCTATCGAGTTTTAATGAATCAGTACTTATTCACTTGTTTCTTGGACAGATTTGCATGGCTTCAATATTAGACTTAAACTCTTGTTCCTTGAAGTACTAAACCCATCCTAGATCTACCCAAATATATGTAAAGTGTGTTTTGTCAAAAGATTAGCCAATCCCATAATGACATATATTCCTAACATGATTTACATATGTCCTAACATGTGGGAGCTTCAGAGGCTTCGATTTTATATATATATATATATATATATATATATATAACTTCCTCCTATCTTTGCTCATAAGGTAAAACAAGAATTAATTGATGATAATGACTTCATTGATTATGATAATTTAACTTATGGTGATATATTAAGCACTATTAAAAAACTTGGCATTAACATGTGTAATGATGAAAAACTGTTAAAACACCAATTGAAAAATAAAAGAAAAGCTAAATATGAAATGGGTAATTTCTGTGAACAAAATGTGTCTATTCAACTCTTTCATTTTTTCAAACCATTTTTGTTGGGTTTTAGACCCCTTAAAAATAACCAGATTGCGTAGCCTAGTTAATTAGCCAAGTTGTTACTTAGTCAAATTAAGCAATTCTAGGTTAAAGCAATCAAATCATCATATCAAGCATATAAAACATATAAAGCAGCGGAATAATAAAAGACACAATGATATGATCACCCAGGAAACCACATGGTAAAAACCTGGGGAGGATTTGACCCACCGATCCTCAAGGAAAAACAGAATTCACTATGAAAGAATTGAAGTTCTTACAAAAGGACTGCAAGCTCCCCGCTCGACTTCCTAATGCTACCCACCAGTAGAACTTACTAACACGACCACGTGCAAGCTCCGAATCCACGGACTCCTTCTTTCTTGAATTCTTCAATCAGCTACAAGCACCCACGCTTGATATTCTTTAAGCTTCAATGGTTGCAACCATGTTGATCATCAAGATGTTGAAGTAATCTCAATCTTGAAAACCCTAAGCTTTGTGTAAAGGAAAACTCCTCTAAGATCTCACAAGAGATTCACACAAAACAGCAATGTATTAGCAACAATACAATATGAAGCACCTCTAAAAACGTGGCTAGGGTTTTGTTTAAACACCTAGGGTAAAAACATAAAACCCTAAACGTTTAATGAAGTAAGGCTGAGTTGGAAATTCTGCAGAAAATTCAACCTGTGTGATTTTCGATCGATCGAGCTTGTCCTTCGATCGATCGAGCCAGGTCGAAAGTCCCAAAGACTTCTGCAGCCATTCGATTCCAACTTTACAATAATAAACCAACTTTGAGCAATCCTAGACAAGACTAAATACATTGTTTTGATCATGGTTTGCCAACATTACAAATTAGAGTTCTAAATACATAAAATTCTAAGACCTTAGAACCTAACAAACTCCCCCTTTGGCAATCCGTGACAAAATACAAACTAAAAGCTCAAAGTTTACAATAAAAAGCCCTTTACAAAAAGTAATGCTCATAAACCAAATTCAATCCTAACTACTATCCATCAGTTGCAAGTGTAGACAGCAGCCAAATCGAATGCACCTGTATATTCCTGAAACACTCAACAAATGTATAAACGCATATGTGACAGAAAAACAGTAAATCAACAGATATGTAATCTAACTCTCCCCCTAGGTTAGATACACCAAAAATAAACACATTCTTGAAAGTTCACACAACATATAATAAAGACACATATCAATGAATAACTCATAAATATAAATCAATAAACAGTGAACACATAGAATCAAGAATCATATATAAAAAAAATGTATTTTCCTACAAGAATAGCCCAAAAGAAAGTATACATAGTGAAGTACCTAGATACAATCTAATCTCAAAAACTCCACTAGCTCCTCAAAAAGTAACAAAAACTCCCTCTAGCTACAAAAACCCCTCTACAAGTATCCAAACTCTACTCCCCCTTTTTGTGACGGAATGCCAAAGGACATCACAGGCCATCATCAAAAGGAGGTGGTGAGGATGAATGAAGATGTGCCAAATCCGCTCTCAGAGCACGAATCTCATTGAACAAGTCCACCAAAAGCTGACCATGAGCCGCCTGAATGGTCATGACAGTCTCCAAGGTACAACGAACATCGAAGTCAGCCGCAGGAGGTGGAGGAATAGCAGAAGCAGCACCTACAGGATCAGGAACAGCCTCATGAGCAGGACCTGTAGAAGAAGAAGGGGTGCGGTACCAGAAGGCTCAGACCTAGAGTGTTTAGAGCCAGCTCGAAGATGAACAGCCCTCTGTCTAAGGAAAGAGCAAAATCCTACGAATAAAGATAGGATGAACAAGAGCATGAGCTGTAGATGAACTCCTATAAACTTCGTTCAAAGAACGAAGAAACAGATGAGGAAAACTGATAGGAGCATCAGTGACAAGAGCATACACAAATACACACCTCTCAAGAGGAATGGTGTGCAGATGAGAAATGGGCTAAAGTGAATGACACGCTATCCTAAAGAAGAGATAGACAGTCTCAGGAAGCTCAGCGGTAGTGATCCAAGGATCAGAACCCCACTGGATAGAAGACCCAGTGATGTAAGACCCAGTGATGTAAGACATGACATCACTCAACTCAGGTGACTCATCATAAGGATAGACAGGGTGTTGTACCAAAGGTACCCCTAGAGCATCAGACATTACTGTAGGAGTAATGACATACTCTACGCCTCGTATCCAACTCTTAACTAGAGTGTTGGAATCATAAACGCGGATAGAGATGTTTGAGAAGAACTCTCTAATCAGGGTAACTGGAGGAGGAGGATCAGACACATCCAATAAAGGTAACCCGCCCCTACGCTCAAAGTTTGCCCTAATGGCAGGATCAACCTCATTAAAGGTGACAGAACGCTCAGCCCAAACTTTTCTCTTAAGGTTTAGAGTCTCATAAATCTCTTGGTTTTTCTCACTCGGGAACCTTTCATTATCAAAGGAAGGTGGGGGAGGAGAAGGAGAGGGAATAGTCCTACGGGCTCTGTTCTTCCTAGGCATGATGCTAAAGAAAGGACAGAGATACAAGGAAAAACCAAAAAGAATAAAATAAAACCAAGGACAGACTGCAAGTTAGCACAAAAAACAATAGAATAAAAATCTATATGATGCATGAACAAATACAATGCCATGATGCATGTACTTATGCAGTAAACAATTAAGTTCAAATTGAGATTAAAATTGACAAAATTAGCCTGAGTAGGGAATTTCTAACAAAAACCCCAAAATTGAAAACCACTTGTTGAAATTTTTTAAACAAATTGATGAATTGAGCATTACAAAACACAGCACATAGAATATAATGCCTAATTTCATCAAAACAACAAGCCAATTTCATCAAATTCAACTCAATTTCACAAAAGCCCCAATTCGGATCAAGAACAAACCCTAGATTTTTCAATTTTTCACCAAACTCAAAATTGATCAAATTAACATGCAAGTATCATGTTTATGACGTGTCCCCACAAAAACCCAATGATCAATTGCACAAAATAAGGCTTGATTCAATAGAAAATCCCAAAAATGCTAAGTCCGAAAATCTCCCTTAAATGCATGGATTAATGCATGAAATCATGAAAATAAAATCAAAAGGAAGGACAAAAGAGTCTTATTGGCTTGAGGAAAGAGAAACTTTGCAAGAATTTTGGAGGAAAACGACAAAAAATTGACTGTGGAGCCTTGCCTCGTCGGAGAGAGAAAAGGAAAAGTTTGAAAAGGTTTGAAAAAGTGTTTGAAAAAGTCAGATCTGATCTTTTAAAAAAGCTTTTTCATGATCTTCGATCGATCGAAAATTACATTCGATCAATCGAATAAAACAGTCATTTTTAAACAAATTAAAGCACTTTTTCGATCGATCGAAAATCAGAATGGATCGATCGAACTGGGCAGAGGCTCATAAAATTTTTGAGAAAAATCACAGTTTTGAAAAACACAAACCTAATTTTGAAAACAACTCCTCAAAGCATTAAACAACGAAAGCAAAATGCATGAGTATGAGATGGAATGCTTTTTCAAAAACCCAAATTTTAAACCCAATTTTCTCAAAAACAAGTTTCAATCATTCTCCCATTGAAATTTTCTTAAGCAACAAATATGTTGTGCACAAATCTCAAGATATTTTTAAACTTGGTTGGTCAGACCAAAAACACACACACTAGCATGTACAGTGTTTAACAAAGAGTAACTTGTGTAGTGTGTGAAACTAGCAAAAACTTGAGATACGTGTGAGGTGATATGTGAATAGCAATCAAATACAAAGTCTACACAATTCATCACATAGAATTTAAAAGAGACTATCACCTAAAGAGTTACATCCTATAACCCCCACATCTCCTAGAACAAAAGCTTGCAATCATGTAAGTTTCTTGCATTTTTGCCTCTTATTTAAATGAATTGGCATTAAGCCTAATAGTACACACTGGTTTGAATTAACTGAATTGGCATCAAGCCTAATAGTACACACCAGTTTTAATTTAATTGAGGCTACACCTTATGTTCTTTTTGTGCATGTGCTACACTTTCTAGAGCACAAAATCTTATGATATGCACTAAGATGTTCATGATTGGCTAGTGAACAGTGGTGAAATGGTTATTTATGCCTTTCTCAAAAGGATCAAGTCCGATAGTCAAAGAACATGTGATTTCAAGATTAAGACAAAGTGATTAATAACCACACACATCTTTCCCACACAACATGCACTACAAAGTTTCAACTAGTCAAGTGCAATATATAAGCTCATCAAAGCTAAACAAGGTACATAAGACATGTTATGTGTAAATAAATTGACCAACCTTGTTTTCAAAAAATCAAGAAAAATAGTGTCAAACATAGTTTTTGCTTTCTCCCTTTTCTCTTTTTTTTTTTTTAAAAAAAATTTATTAAAAGAGAAAACAAATAAATCCTAGAATGAAATGCATGAATGTAATGCAATGCAAGTCCTAGAACAAAAAACAAAAAACAAAAACCAAAGAACAATGGTCACAAAAGAATAGAGCAATAAAGCACAAGGACCATGTCAGAAAGACTCAGTTAGTTCGAGTCTTTTGCATCCAAAACTTTTTAGATGCACCACAAGCATTGGAGTTCTTATTCATATTCGAGTGATTCCCAACTCCAGGATTGGAATAAAGGTTTAACACCTTTACCAATTCACCAATTAGTGCCATAGGATCTTGTGCTTGAGGCACAGGCACTTTTAGTTTATTTGCTCTCTTATCAGCTTGAAGCTTGAAACAATTAGGACGAATGTGTCCAGACTTTCCACAGTAATGACAAACCCAAACAGGTTTACCATACATCTTGTCCTTAGATTTGGTAGGCTCCTTAGGTTTAGATTCTCTTAAATCTACCCTAATCTTCTTAGGTGGTGAAACTTCTACAGGTTTAACAACCTCACTCACAAGGGGGTTTAACAGTTTCACTCACAGAAGGTACAGAAGAAGATGATGGAACAAAGATAGTGGAATGGGGTGCAGAATCAAAGATGCTTTCAACATATCCTAACCTAGATTTATCAGAAGGATACTTTTGAACATTCAGCATGTGATCAAGTTTAGAACTAGCAGATCTAGCAACAGATAAATCATGTTCCAAAGTTCTAACTTTATCAAGCAAAAGCATGTTCTCAGATTTAACATTGTTCAAAAGATCATTAGCATCAAACAGTTTAACAAGCAAATTTTTCTTTTCAAGCTCAAGAAATTCAATTTTTTTCAGGCCAAGTTCAACATTCATAGCATCCCTTGCAGCAATTTTGCAAAGTTTATTGTAGGCCTCTTGAAGATCTGCATCCTCAGAGAGTTCCCCATCAGAAGGGTTCTCTTCAACAAATATGCTTTCATTGACTACAGCTGTAGCAGTGAAAGCAATGAAGTTTCCATCCTCGTTACCACTGAACTCATCATCAGAAACCTCATTATCACTAAGGGTTACAGCCATAACTTTACCCTTAGTCCTCAAGAATGTAGGACATTCAGATTCCACATGACCATACCCTTGATAGCCAAAACACTGAAGACCCAAAGAATTATTTGAAGATTGACCAACTTTTTCTTTAGGTTTTTCAAAGTTATTAACCTTAGTGGGATCATTCTTCCTAAAATTTCTAGGTTCAGCAGTGTAAGTACCTCTTGCATTTCTGTTGGTATTCCTAAGAAAGTTTTTGGCAAGATACGCAATCTCTGTAGCAGAGAGCTCATCATCAAATTTACCACCATCAACATCATCAACTGACTTAAGAGCCATTGATTTGGATTTGTTCACTTTAGGTAGGTCAGACTCATAGGACTGAAGTGATCCTACAAGCTCATCAACAGGGATGGAGTCCACATCCTTACTTTCAGTAATGGCAGTCATTTTAGGTCTAAAGTCTTCAGTAAAAGATCTAAGTATCTTCCTAACAATTTTAGGTTGATCATAGATTTCACCCAAATTAAAAGCAGAATTGACAATATCATTTAACTTAGCATAGAATTCATCAAAAGATTCATCATCAGACATTCTAATGCTTTCAAATCTAGAAGTCAATTGTTGCAATTTATTGATCTTAACTGCCTTTATGCCTTCATGCACAGTTTTGAGGATTTTCCATGCAGTATGAGTAACCTCAACATTTGAGATCCTCTTAAATTCCTCCATTGAAACAACATTGAAGATGGCATTCATAGCTTTGCTATTGAAGCCTGCTGCTTCTTTTTCAGAAGTTTGCCACTCACTCACAGGAGTAGTGGGCTTCTGCCATCCGTATTCAATGGAATTCCAAACCTTCTCATCAATAGATTTCAGGAATGCTTTCATCCTTACTTTCCAATAAGCATAGTTGTTCCCATCAAAGTGAGGAGGAATAAACAGAGAGTGCCCATGCTCCATGACAACAGGGGTCAAGGATCAACTCAGAGATAAAAAAAATCTCAAACAAAAGAGCTACTCGCTCTGATACCACTTGTTGGGTTTTAGACCCCTTAAAAACAACCAGATTGCGTAGCCTAGTTAATTAGCCAAGTTGTTACTTAGTCAAATTAAACAATTCTAGGTTAAAACAATCAAATCATCATATCAAGCATATAAAACATATAAAGCAGCGGAATAATAAAACACATAATGATATGATCACCCAGGAAACCACACGGTAAAAACCTGGGGAGGATTTGACCCACCGATCCTCAAGGCAAAACAGAATTCACTATGAAAGAATTGAAGTTCTTACAAAAGGACTACAAGCTCCCCTACAAGCTCCCCGCTCGACTTCCTAATGCTACTCACCAGTAGAACTTACTGACACGACCACGTGCAAGCTCTGAATCCATGGACTCCTTCTTTCTTGAATTCTTCAATCAGCTACAAGCACCCATGCTTGATATTCTTTAAGTTTCAATGGTTGCAACTATGTTGATCATCAAGATGTTGAAGTAATCTCAATCTTGAAAACCCTAAGCTTTGTGTAAAGGAAAACTCCTCTAAGATCTCACAAGAGATTCACACAAAACAGCAATGTATTAGCAACAATACAATATGGAGCACCTCTAAAAACGTGGCTAGGTTTTTATTTAAATACCTAGGATAAAAATATAAAACCCTAAATGTTTAATGAAGTAGGGTTGAGTTGGAAATTCTGCAGAAAATTCAACCTGTGTGATTTTCGATCGATCGAGCCTGTCCTTCGATCGATCGAGCCATGCCGAAAGTCCCAAAGACTTCTGCAACCACTCGATTCCAACTTTACAATAATAAACCAACTTTGAGCAAGCCTAGACAAGACTAAATACATTGTTTTGATCATGGTTTGCCAACATTACAAATTAGAGTTCTAAATACATAAAATCCTAAGATCTTAGAACCTAACAATTTTCTTTTAATACGGTCTTTTTCAGACTGAGCAAAAGTATCTTGATAATAATGCCTCTTAGGTTTATGTTTCTTAGAAGCAAATTCATCATATAGAGATTGTAAATCAATTTCAAAATCAGCATTTAAAACATTAATAACTCTGAATTTATTAGTTTCAAAATCATTAACAGATGGAGCAACAGAATTAGAGTCTTCATCTTCATCATTAATATTTTTAACAGAAGAAGAAGAAGATTCATTTTTTGCAGAGTAAAAATGGGTACTAACTTGAGAGTTAGTAGAAATGCCTTTTAACTTCAAATTTTCAATATTTTTTTTGCAATATAAGATGTTGGTATGTTAAATGGTGGGCCAAATTTCATGCTTACAAAGTAGTTAATAATGTTTTCAGAAAAATCCCTTCCTCTTCTACTACTACTTTGCCTGCAGATGTAAATTATACCCCTGTCCAGTTAACAAATGCCCCTGCTTCTTCCTCTGATACAACCATTTCCGCACCTGTTAAGCCTAAAAAGAATATCAACATTTAAAACATTAATAACTCTGAATTTATTAGTTTCAAAATCATTAAAAGATGGAGCAACAGAATCAGAGTCTTCATCTTCATCATTAATATTTTTAACAAAAGAAGAAGAAGATTAATTTTTAGTAGAGTAAAAAGGGGTACTAACTTGAGAGTTAGTAGAAATACCTTTTAACTTCAAATATTCAATATTTTTTTGCAACATTTCATCAACATCTTTGTCTCTTTTTGAGAGACTTTCAGATCCAGCAAAGGAATGCCTTCCTTCGTTGATCTTTAAAGCAGGAGTATTTTGAAAACTTATTTAAACAGTTCCATCAACAAATTGTTGGATAGTAGTTAAATCAAGTTCATCAAAACAGGTTTAGCAACTGGAGTTTCTTGCTACAAATACCATTGATTAGGGACTGTTGATATAACTACCACTAATAAGTGGAATACAAATACTATTACCACTAATAAGCATATTACCACTAGTAAGTGGATTACTATTATGGCTCCCTCGGCAGAGAGGAAAAACAAGGGAAAAGCTCCTGTACAGGACTATTCTCGAAACAAAAGGTTCCCAGCGGGACAACATTAAGAGGATTTTTCTTCCTCGTCTGATTCTGATTATCACTCTGCTGAATCTTCTGATTCACCTATTATTAAGATTGGATGCAAAGACTCCTGTTGCAATATTATTAAATGTGTTAATGTTCTCACTAAAAATGAAGAAAATGATAATTTGCTGTTAAATTAATTGGGCAAATGGAAAACCCTATTTTGCAAAAAGAATATTTGGAAAACTTTAAGAAAAACCTGTTAAAAGATGAAACTGGTAAAAAGATAAAAGCCAATATAAGCTTTGAAGAAACTTTGGAAAGATTTAACAAATCTAAAAAGAAATCCAAAGATTTAACTGTTAATGATTTCCAACATGAAATTAATATTGTTAAACAAGAACTGTTAACATTAAAATTTGATAAAAAACTTGATAAAATTGATAATTCTGACAATGAATATGACAAGCATAAGAATGGAGATGATCCCAGTCAACAGGCTCTTCTTTCTGGTAAAGGTGTTATTCATGATACTGTTGATGATTCCTCTGTTATTAATGGTTGTTCTGACACTACTCCTAATCTTGCTCTAGTTAGGAAATCTCTTCCTCCTAAATGGTTTACTAAAGTAAAAATTGTTGTTTCACCTGATTATCATTTCAATGTTATTGTTATGATTGATTCTGGTGCTGATATGAACTGTATTCAAGAGGGATTAATTCCCACAAGATATTTTGAAAAATCTACTGATTCACAATATATATATATATATATATCTTAAATAAAAATATATATTATAGAAAGTTTCATAAATATTATCGGAGTGACATTTAAATTAAAAAATGTCCACTTCTTACTTTTGTCTTAGGGCTCAAACTATATCAAGCCACCTTGTTAATTTGATGGAAAACATTTAAGAGCTAATGTTATTATGTCTATAATTTTTTAGGTCACAGTCCTTTTCATTTTAATTTTGAGCATGTTTTGATACTATACTCGATGTATCATTTGCCATAAGAACATATATTAATGCTTCATTTCTTATTATTGATAGATAGAAGTCACCAGATCATACAAGTTTAATCGAAGTACATGATTAAGAGGTATTAATGCACGTTCTTCAATTTAAAATAGAGGTTGTTCTAAAACATCAAGGTTTAAATGAAGGTGGCTTTCTAATCTTAGTAGCCAGCTCAAAGCCATATGCAATCTCAATCAACGTTGGCTCTGAGCCCTTTAGTCCTCCAAAGGTTATGCCAAAGGGTACACCGTTATTATCATATCCTGCAGGGACATTAATAGCAGGGAATCCCCCAATTGCAAGAACTGGAGCAGCATCTGGACCAGGTGTTACCAATGCATCTAACCTATTCTTACGCATCAGTTTCTCAAATCCATCTCTCGAAAGTTTTTTCAAGTTAAGCAATGCTGCCTTCTCATTATTGCCAATTCCATTCGTGGCTTGGGATGCTAGAAAGATGGCTTGGCCATATTCCTTAATCTTTTCCTGCATGTCCATTCAAGTCAAATTTTTAGCATAAAAAAAACAAGCTTTGCCCATGTCGCTTGAGTATCCAACCATGGATCAAAGAAATTAAGGGAACTTTGGTGATATTTCACCCTTTGGAAAATAAGTAATTGAAATATTTATTTATTATATTGTTAAAGTGACACCAATCATTCATATTCATTATCACGCAAGTTTGTAAGTTTAGTATAGTAAAATTTGTTGTAATTTTAGAATTTTCCTACTTACCACATTTGAGAACTTGTTGTTGAAGGCTATTACATCTGCCAAGGACCGCACTGGAGAAACCACCAGATCTTTTAGATATGCATTTAAGGATAGTTTGAACTCAGCCAGCAAAGCTATTACTTCCCCACTTAATGTGACATTCAAGATAACATCGATGTTGGCTATTTCCAATTGGTCTATCAAAATTGCACCTTCTTGCCTTTTTAACATAAAAATTATGACATATTAAAGCAACGCCATTATGTTAAGCCAATTTATTACTTGAAAATTTTTGTTTTTGTTTTTGTTATTATTTTATTTTATTTTTTATTTTTATATTTAGAGTAGTACATGGAACTCTTTTACCTTAGAGTCTGGAAATGATGCTCAAAAGCTTTAGCATGGAGAGATCCAGTGCCAGAAGAAAAGAAGGGATTCCTAACTATTCCCAACCTCTTCCCTTTGAGCCTATAAGCATTTAGAAACTGTTTATAGCCACCACGTGGAATGTACTTTGACGCATTTTTTGTTACTTTATCATTGTAGTCGAAACCTGCAATAGCATCAAGAACATAAACAGCATCTGATACTGTCCTGGCGATTGGCCTGTTCAATTAGTCACAATGGCACTCTATTTAGACCATTTGTACATACATAACCATGGTGAATGAAAATTGCAACACAAAGTCTTAGGGAAACAAAAAAGTAAACCTTTTAGAGATAGATATGATTATGTTATGACATATCACGCTGTGCAAAAGCTTTATGTTATGTTTGGGCCAAATTTTTAATGGTTCAAAAAAATTGGGCCCTGCAAGAAAAACAATACCACATCCCTTGGATACAAATGCAATTTTTCAAAATTAGATGAGATGGACTTTACCGGCTGGCCGAGCTAGGAGCCATGGAAAGAACAGAATAGCCTATATGGCCCAATTTAACCTTCATCACCTAACATGTTGATATGAGTAGCAAACTTGTGACGAATCCAGATCAAAAAGATAAGCCAATCAAAGTTCAACAAGTGTGGCAGGGATGAGAAGGACCAAACACTTTACCGGTTCAAATTGATTTTACTTTATTAATCTAAGATTCTTGATTGACAGATTCTCAATAAGAAAAAGGGCTGGGGGTTACTTGATTGATATTTGTAATAGAGAATTTTAGATGGAGCACTGTGCTCAGTTGGACGCGAGCATTCATAGCAGTGGAGTTAAAAATTTAGCTTTTTAGTTCCACCAAAAGTTACTTTATCTATTATACCTACATACTTGCTGCAGCAGTGGATTTATTTTAACTATCAACACAATAAAATAATATAAATATCAAAATAAAATAATATACCCCTACAATAAAATAATATATCCTACAACTCAAAAAACTTCCCAGCACCGACCACAACCACCTCTACAATCAGCCACAGCCACAGCCATCACTACCACCACCACCACCACCACCACCACCACCAACACAGACAACCAAACCCACAAACAAAATAAAAAATCAAACAACCATCATAGTCGCCAATCCACCACCATAGCCACCAAGCCCACAGGAAAAAAAAAAATCAAACACCGTACCACCAAACCATAGCCACAACAACCACCATTGCCACCATCACAGCCATCAAACCCGCAGAAGAAAAAAAAATCAAACATCATTCCACCACCACAGCCATCAAACCCACAGAAGAAAAAAAAAAAATCAAACATCATCCCACCACTATAGCCATCAAACCCATAGAAGAAAAAAAAAAATCAAACATCATTCCACTACCATAGCCCGTGGATCGACGGCGTGGATTGATGTGGATCGAACGGCGTGAATCGATGTGGATCGACGGCGTGGGTCTGGCGGCGAGGATCCACGGTGGCGTGGGTCGGCAGTGTGGGCTTGGGCTGGCAGCGGTGAGAGAGTTGAGAGAGAGAGAGGTGAGCTTGAGAGGCTTGAGAGAGAGATGACCAAGAGAGAGTGACGTGACGGTGAGCTTGAGAGGCTTAAGAGAGAGATGACCAAGAGAGAGTGACGTCAGGCCGGCGAATGAAGAACGTCAGGCCGGCGATGAGATCGGAGATGAGAGGTGAGCTTGAGAGGTTTTTGAGAGAGAGATGAACAAGAGAGTGAATGATGAGAGTGCAGAGTCTTTGACCGGTTTTGTGATAAAATGAAAAAAATAATGAAATAAAGTTGGACGGTAAATAAAATAATATTATTAGTTTTAGTTTCAAGCTACAGTGCACATCTATAGAGATAGATGTGCACTGTAGCAATTCATCTATAATTTATAGATATAGCTCCACTGCTGTAAGCTTTTTTTTTGTGATTTTGGAGCTAAATTTTAGCATTATAGCATTATAGCATTATAGCTCCACTGCTGTGAATGCTCTTAGAATTGTAATGGTAAATGTAACCCTCGATATTTTCTATTTACCTTTTACATTGGTTACATGTTTCATATATAGTTGGTAGAGAGCACTGACACGTGGACACTACATGCTATAGTTGCATACCATAGTTACACAAAATACTATCTCGTGAATATGAATACGTTGCAATGCTTCATAACAAAAAGAACACATTAGGGTTCACATAAATTTGTGCAAATATTTTTTACTATTTTAGTATAATTTTTTTTTCTATTTTATATAATCACTTTAATTTTAAAAAACACTCACATTATATTTATCTTTTTTATTATCTATTTTATTAAAATATCAAATTTTCATGATTTTTTAATTGTTTATCTATCTTCAATATTATTCAATTCACAGATCAGAATCACTATCCACTCTTTTCTTTCATTTTCGAGAAACACAAAGAATGAATAAAATATGCATATACACAATTATAGTAACTACGTAAATTTACACGACTATTATAGCTAAAATAGAAAATTGACTATAGATGCATAACTTTACATGAACTATGTAAGTGATTTTTAAGGTTAATTGGCTAAAATTTTTTATTTAAGCCATTTTTCATGGAATGATGCAAGTGCTCTTATAATCTCACAATGGAAAGTGTAAAATCACATACCCAATAGTGTCCTGCCTAGGAGAGACTGGGATGACCCCTGCTCGGCTGGTGAGCCCAACGGTTGGCTTGATGCCTACTACTGAGTTAAAACTGGCAGGACATAGGATTGAGCCATCAGTCTCGGTCCCAAGTGCCACTGCTACCAGATTTGCTGCAGCTGATATTGCTGGCCCACTACTTGACCCACAAGGAGTTACTGATAAAACGTAAGGGTTCTGCATGCAATAGCTAAACATTAGGTCTTGGTCACATTAAGTATATAGTTTTTTTTTTTTTTTTTAAATAAAAGTATATACATATAGTTTGTTAGTGTTTCCTGTCAGCTCACTTTGTCAAATTTTTTTCTGCCAAATTCCAGCTAATATTTAAGTTTACTTGAGTTTCAAAATCTTAACTTCGATATTTTTCTACTCTAATTCCCCCCCCCCCCCCCCCCCTCTTTTTTTAAGGTTAGTTTTTATAGATGTCTGTTGAAAATTAGATGCTAAAATTGAGAATTTGAGAACCATTACATTTTTGGTTTGGGATTTCTATTGTCTGTTAGAGTTGTAAATGAAATGATATATATGTTTTATAAATAATTCAGGTTTGGCTCAGGAAATATTTACTTTATATATTCATTTATTTCGCAAACAAGCCAATTCCATTTAAGCTTGCTTGCAAAATGAGCTTAGTTCAAATAAAATAATGTGTTAGGAAACAAACTTGTAAGTATGATCATTTCGATTAAAGTATATCTAATATTATAATTGTATCAACTTGAGATTGAATTGTGTAAATTTATAAACAAATTTGTGAGATATCTAACTACTCTTTTTAATTTAGGGATAATATTCATGAACAGTAAATAAATACCAACCAAAAAAAAAGTCATATTTATGAAACAGAGAGTTAGAGAGTTAAAGACTTAGGGTGCGTTTGTTTTGGCTGAAAAGGGTTTCAGGAAATCATTTTACACCCCTCTATGTGTTTGGTAAGCACAGAAAATTGAGTCAAACAGAAATTGAATTCCCCGTTGACTGTAAAATAAGCCCCATTAGGTGTAAAACCATTTCAGCTTTTATTTTACCTTCAAACCATTTCCATCCTCAGAAAATTTCTCAACACTCATGCCAAGCCCAAGCCGAAGGACGGAGAGAGCTATCGCCGATGAAGCCCAGATATAGTCCTCGACCCACGGCCCCGCCGGTCTGATCGCACCTCTCAAACTCATCGCTAGGGATGGCAATTTTTGCCCGACCCGCGGGTACCTGGCCCGGCCCGATCCGATTAGGGATAGGGTCGGGTATGGGTTTTCAAAAAAAAAACCCGAAGCGGGTCCAGGTCGGGTCCGGGTTTTATAAAAAAAAACCCAGACTCGACCCGAAACCCGCCCCGTTTAAAAACCCGGTATCTAAATTACAAAAATACCCTCAATATATATATAAACCTAAATCTAACCCTAACCCAGTAATCCCTCATTTCCATTTTCTTCAGCCTCCCTCGCCTCACTGCTCCCTCCCTCACCCTTAGTTCGATCCTCCTCATTCGCCTCAGTCCGATCCTCCCTCGCCTTAGTCCGACCCTCACTCATTTCAGCCTCCCTCGCCTCCTTCCCTCAGTCCGACCCTCACTAATTTCAGCCTTAGTCCGACCCTCACTCCGCCCCCGCCGTAACCACTCCGTCTCAGTACCACCCTTGATGTTTTAGGGTTTATCAGCAGATGGAGGAGGAGATAATGGCCGATTTGGGTTGGGATTCCTGCTTACGATAGCGCTATGGAGAACATTGCCAAGGGTGGGTTGTTGGAGTGGGTAGTAAAGTTCCGATCTGCAATATTTCCTTTTGTTTTCTGTTTGGTTCTCAAGAAAAAAAAAAAGAGGAAAGTATAGTGGGATAAACAAAAATCCATTTGCTACTTCTTACTGGCTTTGTATTATAGTTTCATTTCATTTTGTACTTATTTTCGTTTTGCTTGAGTTTTACTGCACTAAAGCTCTTGTGTTTGTTGAAATGTCTATGATATTTATTATATATTCTTTTTCAGTTTGGTTGCTATGAAAATGAAAGTGTATTCAGAAAATAATTGAGACTTCTCTGTGATGGTTTTAGTTTGTTGATCTTACTTTTGGTTGCTGGTAAAGCAAAGGAACCGAAAAGGATATGTGTTGTTGGTAAAGCAAATAAAATTTGGGCTTCAAAAATTTTTTTTTTTGGTTGGGCCATGAATTGGGCCCAATCCCTTAACGGGGCCTGTGGGGCCCGGCTGGGGCAGGTCTGGGCCCCGGAAAAAAACCCGGTACTCTAAACGGGCCGGGTCTGGGCCACGGGTCTTGCCCCGTGGGTCGGGTCCGAGTATGAAAAAACCCGACCCAAACCCAACCCGTTGCCATTCCTACCCATTGCCAATTTGATCGCGCTGCCTCAGCTTCTCCATCGTGCTCAACCCATCTCCGATGAACCCAGCTAAACCCACCTTGATTTCACTGCATCCCAGTCCTCGACCCACAGCCTCACCGTCGTGCCTGCAAGCCCCTCTGCCGGTGAAGGTAGTTTCTCATCTACTTCACCTTCGTCCTCTCTTTCACTCATCAGACCCATCCTTCTTCCACCCACGCCGTCGCTACCTTAATTTTTTTTTTTTTTTATATTGTAAAATAACATTTTTGCTTAGGTTTTGGAGGATTGGTGGTTGGGGTGATTCATGGGTTTCAGTGGTGGTGGGTTGGGGGTGAGTTTAAGCGTTGATGGTGGTCGATTAGGGGTGGTGGATCATTGGCTATGGTGGTTTGTGGGTTTCAACGGTGGTGGATTATGGGTTTTGGTAGATGGTTTTGATATTGATTTTGAGATTAATGGGTTTTGATTTTGATTATGATTTTTCAGATTAATTGGTTATGTGGTGGATGATGGTGGCTGGGTTTGGGAGTTGAGAAAATGTGAATTTTTTTTAGGAAAATAGCATTTTCAGAATGTTACCAAATACCGAAAATCGTTTTTTGGACTATTTTTCATTGCAAAACCAAACACTCGGATTTCATTTTCCTTACGGGAAAACAATTTTCCCTGAAATCATTTTACGCTCAGAATTGACTTTCCGTTGAACCAAATGCAGCCTAAGAGGGTCTTACAGAATTTGACGTCTTCATGTGAACATTTCAGAAGAACACAACAAATAGCAAATTCTAGAGAGAGAGAGAGAGAGAGAGAGAGAGAGAGATATATATATATATATATATATATAGTATAGCCAATGTTATTAGACTATGATATATAATATGAAATAGTCAAATAGATACCTAGTTTTGTTTTTGTATTCTAAGTTTTTATTTATTATTTATTTATATTTTAAGTGGTGCAGAATGTTGAACAATGTTAAGTTACTTGAAGCTACAAATGTTGTTAACAAAGTAAGGAACCTCACGTGTAACTCGAATCTCCAGACAACAGCAGATATAACGAAAGGCGCGTGAAGACATAACTCGAGCACTGTTAATTAAGTGCTGAAATTCAGTAGCTCTTCACTTTGTATAAGCAAGTGGAATAATTCTCAAATTCACTACAATTTATTTCTGGGAAAAGTTAATGGATGCTCTAATGGAATTGATTTAGGAAACTTTTTTAGAAATTTTTCATGGAAAAAAAAAAACAACTAATTTTTTTGATAAAATTTTTATATTTTCCATCAAAGTGATATTTAGACTTTTCTAAATAATCCATTAACAAATATCCTAAAAGCATATATTAAAGTACCCTTATTTTATTGTGGTCAATATCAATAAAAGAAACAAAAAGGAGTTTAATTCTAAAGAATATTAAAAATAAAAATAAGGAGAGACAAAAATTAATAGACCGGTCCTTAAAAGTTGGAAAGAAAACAAAACATTTTCCAAGTTCCAAGTGTTTTTATTGCATTGTAAGGGTGCATTCAAGGCATAGTAATTGGGTCCTTATGGCTTTAGTATTTAAGGGTGAGAGAGTGTTTGAGGAGATGAGAGTGAGACTATGTAATTACCAAGGCTCAAATTAGGAGAATTATCTATCTCTCTCTCAACAACCTTCCACATAAGACTCTCTCATTAAGTGAGACATCATTAGTTACTCTTTCCACCTTTCTCTTCTCTTCTATTTTGGCATACCTAAACAATATTTACATAAGGGCAAGGATTCTGCATGCAATAGCAAAACATTGGGGTCTTGGTCACAATTAAGTTTATTGGCTTGAATTAAAGTCGCATTAAATATATAGTTTTTTTTTTTTTAATACGACTTGACTTACTTTCAGTACTTTTTTAACTAGAATTTCTATTTGTTTTAATGAGAATCTGTCACATCACCCACTAACTAAATAAAATGTGGAGATTAAAACTTACTATTACTTGCTATTGTGTATTTAAAATAAAATGAGACCTACAGCTAAAAAAGTACTTGAGGTAAACCAAACATTTTTTAATAAAAGTATTGGCAAAAATGGCCTAACAACATGTTTAGACAAAATATTTAGTAATCTATCACTATTTGTAAAATATTTAGCAATTTTTCACTGTTTTGTAACTTAAGTTCATGAAACTCGAGTTTTACATGTAACTCGAGTTCCCAAAAATTGAGTTCTTTAAAAAAGTGCGACATTTTTTAATAAAAAAGTTTGCATGGAACGCGAATTTATAATATAAATCTTGAGTTTTTTGAACTTATATATATATATATATATATATACACGTTATTTCGCAAGCACATAAAATTAACTTACTTTGCCCTGGCCACCTCTTGCACTAGAACCACTAGGTACTGCAAGTGACATAAAATTAGCCCACTCGCTCAAGCTAGCCTTCCCCAGTATGATAGCCCCAGCATTTCTCAACTTGGTTACCACACCAGCATCCCTAGGCACAACTGAGCCAAGCAGTGCAAACGAGCCAGCCGTGGTATTCAGCTTATCCTTTGTACCAATAGTATCCTTGACCAATATTGGAATACCATGCAACCCAGATAGTGACCTGGGTGCCTTAGCGTTGCGCTCGTGGTCTGCCTTATCAGCTTCATATAGAGCATCTGGGTTCACCTCGATGACTCCATGAAGGACCGGGTTGAGTTTCCGGATTTCTCCAATGTAAAACTCAATGAGTTGTCTCGAGGTGAGTTGGTTTTGCTTGAAAGCAAGTTGAAGGTCATCAATGGTTGCTTCTCTGATTGAGAAACCATAGCCCGTGATAATGTGAAACCCGGATGGTAATATGGCTAGGAGAATTAAAAGTAGGGATGAGATTGAGAAGTGAGAATTGATAAGACTTGAGTTGCCATTGGTAGCCATTGAGTGTTGGCTAGCTATTTGAGCATGTATATATACTGACATTACCAGGCAATAGATAATCAAAATAAACCCGCGGGACCCATGACAGCTTATATAGTTTGAAACATGAATTAACAATTATAACACAATAGGGATGGTCTATTTGTAGGGTAATTCTTACGTGCTCTGGGAGCAATGCTTCCTCCTCTCATATGAGGGTGGGCCACACGCGTCCCACCCCTCATGTGAGAGGAGGGAACATTGCTCTTGGAGCACCTAAGTTTTTTCCCTATTTGTAACCAAGTTAAGGTTTAATCTATATTGTTAAATATATTAGTAATGCGATGTATTATACTATATTGTATCTACTAAAGTGGATCCGAAAGGGGAAGCATGGAATAGTCATAATGAGAACACGAGGGTTACGTGGTTCAATATTGTCGGCCTTCATGAATAGTCATATATAGGTGACTATAGAGAGGGAAAATTCCCGACCTCTCACAAGCTGACACATCATACTACTAAGTCCACAAAGTACAGCCAATTACAAAGCGCCACGTACTACAACTAGTTTTCACCATCACCATTCAGGAACCAACAGAAATTTGCCAAGTATCATGAAATAAAAACATTAAAAAAAAAAAAAAGTATGCAAAATGTCAATCACATAATAGTGCGTGTAAGCAATAACACATACCACACATTAGCAAGAGAAAGCAATGACATCCGGCACGTGTAAGCAATGACATCCGGCGCGTGTAAACGATAACATAAGCGATCAAATCAATTGCTAACATGTGTCACCTTGAAAATCAAGACATTTCAGCCAATCAAATGATATCATGTGTCTTGGTAAAAAAGGCTTAAAAATCCTCCAATCAGACTGTGACATGTGTCACCAATCAGACTCTGCCACGTGTCGCTCACCCACCCCCAAACTCCTATAAACAGAAGCCTTTCTAAAGCATTTCCACAGACCAAAACATCTTGGAACACACACCAACACATCTTGGGACACACACCAACACATCTTGGAAGACATTGTAAACACAAAATTTCCCAATTGTAGAAAATCAAACAAATTGAAAAATGTGTTCCACAAATATAATTTTTTATTAATCAAGTAGTGAGTACAATCTCTGTTTTGATTCTTTTACAAAAGTGCTCCTCTGATTCTATCTTCTTTATAGTCTTGACTCAAACGCAAAATTTTCTTCAATTTGGTTGGAAGATGGATCAAATAATCTTCACAATGAATCTTTGGCTTTGAGCTTGTTAGAGATTTGTTGTTCTTCAAGTCCTTCAAATGTTCTTCAAGTCTTTGAATGTTCTTCAAGTCCTATGAATGTTCTTCAAGTTCTTCAAAGATTCTTGAGATAGAATTTCTCCAAAGCTTAGGCTTTTTGAAAACTTGGTGTTGAAAATGAGAGGGGATGTCCCCTATTTATAATGGTTTCAGAGGATAAGATCCACTTTGAATTGATATGCTTGAAAATATGTAGTAGACTTTTGATTTGCCCAAATTTTGCTTAGGGATAATTATCTCTATTTATCTATTTTGATTAAAATCATATTTTGATAAAGATAATGATCAACAAAGATAAATAATTATCTCTATTTAATTTATTTATTTTAATAAAGATAATTATCAATCAATTTTGAATAGAAAATTTATCTTTATTTAATTTATTTATTTTAATAAATATAATTATCCATAAACTTTGAATAGGGGATTTATCTTTATCTTTTGGGCCAAGTGACACATGGCAAATTTCAATATGCCAATGTAATATCAATTTGGATGACACATGTCGTTATTTGATTTAACTAATTTAATGACATATTAATCTAGAATTTGTCACTAAACTTTGATGTGGCATTTTATAATTAGCTTAAAATTTTGCCTCCTATAGACATCTTGGGAGAGATCTTAGAAGACACCAAGGCATCCATGCCACAAGTAGCATTAAAGAAGATTTAGAAGTATAGAAGCTCTGCTGGAATCAAGCCTTGAAGCCTCCAGGAACTTCAAGAACTTCATCTTTGAATACGAAGAACATTCAAAGAAAAATCATCTTCATAAATCTCAAAATTCACTAGAATTAAGCTCAAAAGCCTCTAGAAACTCCAAGAAACCACAAATTGGTGAGGCTCAATGGATTCAAGCCTCCAAAGCTCCAAAGAACTTCTGCCATAAACCTTCGAATACAAAGAACATTCAAAGAGAAATCATCCAAATCAGTTTGTTGGAATTAAGCTCAAAAGTCTCCAGAAACTTCAACAAACCACAAATTGGTGAAGCTCAACGGATTCAAGCCTCCAAAACCCTGAAGAACTTCCACCATAAACCTTCAAAGACAAAGAACACATGAAGAACACATGAAGAACGTGAAAAACAAAAGATTTCTAACAAGCTCATAGCTAGAGATTCATTGTAATTCTGTTTAAAAGACCTTCGATCCATTCTTCAGCCAAATTGAAGTATATTTGGTGTTCGAATCAAAATCACATTACCACAATTCCAATCAACAAATCTTTCAATGAGATCGAATTAGAGGACCACTTTTTGTAATCACAGAGAATTGTATCACACATTCATTAATACAAATTCGCATTTGTGAAACTATTTTACTTGTTTGACTTTATTTCAAACTTGAAATTTAGTCGTCCATAGTGACTAAGCCCTAGACTATTAGTACAAGTAAAAGTGGGCTTGGGCCTATTACTTTGGGCTAATATGTCTAATATATCTCTATCACCTACCCTCAAACTCAAGGCGAAAGTTTTATGAAGTCTTAAGGTTAGGTAAGCATGAGAAGATCCCTTAGAGATACCTTGAAGAATGCTTTTGAAGAAACCTTGATAAAGAATGTGCTAATTGACTGATTTTTGAGCTTCAAATGAAGAAATGGAGTCCAAATTAGAATCTACGCGAAAAAACTGGGCAAGATAGGCCATTTCAAAAATTTTGACTTTTGGTCAAAGATTAATGCAATAAGTTTAAGTCAACAATCAAGTTAAAGTCAACAATCAGCATGGTCAACAATCTACACGGTCCGAGTCGAGTCACGGATCAGGCTGTAAAGGCATTGTCGTCATATGATGACGTGTCAATGATGTGGACTAAGGCTAACGTGGCTATACTTGTGTGTCTGATGACATGACAACATGATGTGATCAGATGATGTCGATCTTGATGTGAGCGAGTTTTTCGGCGCGTGTATATCTTAATCTAATGATAAAGAATTATAATCAGAAGTAGATGCTATAAGTTGAAACTCCCTAAAAAAAAAAAATTATTTGTCATTATGTTGTGACTATAAATATAATGTATTTATTTTTTTAACTGGTTAAAAATATTAGTACATAAATACTACCCTTTGGTTACTTTGGTGTGTATGAGTAGAATTTATTTAAGATAAAATTTGACTACAAACTTGGTAATAACCTAAGACTATAACTCTCACTAATAAATTTAACATGACTACATATTTTGAAAATCTAATAATTGAATTATATATTCTTTATGTTCTTAACATGCACGTCAAATTTCATATTAATCAGATGTTATTTACTATTTAATCTATAAAGTAATTTTTCTGCATAATTTAATACTACAGTAACTTGAAATTTAAACATTTGATTGATGATATAACTATTAATCTTTATCAAACATATATACAAACAAAACTAAAGGCACTCAAACAACATAAAACAAGCAAACTATAATATAAAACACTTTTGACTCAAATAACCATTTTTTTTTTATAGATTATTTAGACCAACATTTAATTTGAAATGACTATTTAAAAAAAAAATTTTAGAGAGATTAATAAATTTTTTGAATTTAGACTTCCAAAATATATACTAATAATATATATTTTTTTTAAAACAAATTAGGGGCCATGGCCCCCATTAGTTTAAAGGTCTTCCTTTTATTCCTCCCTATCATCTAGGTGAAATATCTCCTTTTCTTTGTATGGACTTTTTAGAAATGCCACTATTTGAAAATATGGTTGATTATGATTAAATCGAACTTATTTTTTAAAATAACTAGAAATACTACATAAATACCCCTTCCCTCTACTCAAACTGAGGCCACATGGGGAGATACCAGCCTACTGGCTTGAAACTAATCAACTTCATTTTGATTTAATTTAACATTAATTTATTACAAAAAGTGATTGAATCATATTTAGTGATTAAATTAATTAAAATAGTCCAAGCTAAATATGCTCTTATAGTTATTGTTAGAAAATAATATATCTAATTTTTTTATATGTCAGCTTACAATTCAATTAAAAAAATGGTCATTCAAACTGAGGTCACAACATTCCCTATGCACTTAAGGCATGGGGAGATACCATCCCATTGGCTTAAAACTAATCAACTTTATTTTAATTTAATTAAACATTAAGCTATTACAAAAATCAATTGAATCACATCTAGTGATTAAATTAATTAAAATAATAAAAGCTAAATTTGACCTTATAATTATTTTCTGGAAATAAAATATCTAATTTTTTATATAACAATTTATGATTCAATTAAACAATTTTTCTCTCCACTCAAACTGAGGCCACAACACTCCGCATGCAGTTAAGGCACAGGGAGATACCATCCCATTGCTTTAAAACTAATCAAATTTATTTTAATTTAATTAAACATTAAGTTATTACAAAAAGAAATTGAATCATATTTAGTAATTGAATTCATTAAAATAATCCAAGCTAAATATGCCCTTATAATTATTGCCAGAAAATAAAATATCTAATTTTTTATATATCAATTTACAATTCAATTAAACAATTTTTCCCTTCACTCAAACCGAGGCCACAACACTCCCTATGCACTTAAGGCATGGCAAGATACCATCCCACTAGCTTAAAACTAGTCAACTTTATTTTAATTTAATTAAACACTAATTTATTACAAAAAGCAATTGAATCATATTAAGTAATTAAATTAATTAAAATAATCCAAGCTAAATATGCCCTTATAGTTACTATTAGGAAATAAAATATCTATTTTTTTATATATCAATTAACAATTCAATTAAATAATGTTTCCCTTTGTTCAAACCAAGGTCACAACACTCCCCATGCACTTAAGGCATGGGGAGATACCATCCCACTTGCTTAAAACTAATGAACTTTATGTTAATTTAATTAAATATTAATTTTTTATAAAAAGCAATTGAATCATATTTAGTGATTAAATTAATTAATATAATCCAAGCTAAATATGCCCTTATAGTTATTGTCAGAAAATAAAATATCTAATTTTTTATATGTCAACTTACGATTCAACTAAACAATTTTTTTTTCTTTCATCTTAATAATTTAACTATTATTAATAATAAAAATAATAGTTACTTTTAATTATAAGATGTTACATAATGAGAATTTTTCAATTTGAAAAATTATCAATAAAATGTAGAACAATTTATTTAAGTATATATAAATATATACATTTTAATAACTAAAAAAATCAAAAGTATATCAAATAATTAAAAAATTATGCTTGTTGTATGCCAAGTGTTTGATAAATTACCTTCATAAGTTATGAGGTTAGATTACTTTATTTTTGGCTATGATAATGGTTATATAAGGTTATGAGTTGCATTCCTAGTTGTTAATATGTGCTAGCTAACACTATCTTATAGCGTGTATTCTTTTTTTTTTTTTTCTAAAACACTTAAACAACTATAATTGGAGGTATATTTATTTTCTTCCACAACTCTAAATTTATTCTTAAATTTGATATTAGACTCATCCTTCATGTGATGTTATTATTAGAATATCTACTTTACTATAGTGTGACTGACTTTGTTATTAAAATAAGTACTTTACTATGGTGTTGACTAATTGGTTGTTGGTAGATGGCAATGTATTAATAATTGTTTCTTTGATGGCACACATTGACTCAGAAGATATGAGTAAAATGTTTTGGACAAAATTTAGTTACAAAATTGATTGTAGCCTAAGGGTACAACCTTACTTAATAAAATAAACATTTCTGCATATTTTGAAATTTAATCGTTGAATTGCGTATTCTTTACTCCCTTAATACACATATCAAATTTTGTGTCAATCAGTTGTTATTTACTATATAATTTATAAGATAATATTTTATATATAGTTTTAAACTATAAAAACTTACAATTTAAACAATTTATTGATGACATAGCTATTGATCTTTAATTTTCTAGAAATTTTGTAAGCATGAAAGATTTAAGAAGAAGATGTAATCCAATGGTGGGTTTGTCAAAATTCAAAATATATTATGTAAGACTATATTATTAAGCTACAACTAATTTTGTAGCTAAATTTTGTCAAAAAAATTTAATGTTTTGAAAGTGTATTTAATGTATTCAATTGGTAATGGATTAGTCTTATTGTACTATTTAGTAATATTGTTGTTAAATGAACTTATAACATTGTCTTTATTATATCTAGGTTGTAATAATGCAGGTGACCATTCTCCTATTATGCATATTAAATCATTAGGGGAATCTCATTAGGAAATGTGCCACTTGTGACCATTCTCCAATGGTGGGTCTGTCAAAATTCACGTCCAATAAAAAGATATTATGTAAGACTATATTATTAAGCTACAACTAATTTTGTAGCTAAATTTTGTCAAAAAAATTTAATGTTTTGAAAGTGTATTTAATGTATTCAATTGGTAATGGATTAGTCTTATTGTACTATTTAGTAATATTGTTGTTAAATGAACTTATAACATTGTCTTTATTATATTTAGGATTGTAATAATGCAGGTGACCATTCTCCTATTATGCATATTCAATCATTAGGGGAATCTCATTAGGAAATATGCCACTTGTGACCATTCTCCAATGGTGTGTTTGTCAAAATTCACGTCCAATAAAAAGATATTATGTAAGACTATATTATTAAGCTACAACTAATTTTGTAGCTAAATTTTGTCAACAAAATTTAATGTTTTGAAAGTGTATTTAATGTATTCAATTGGTAATGGATTGGTCTTATTGTACTATTTAGTAATATTGTTGTTAAATGAGTCTTTATTATATTTAGGATTGTAATAATGCCGGTGACCATTCTCCTATTATGCATATTCAATCATTAGGGGAATCTCATTAGGAAATATGCCACTGGTTTTATTTTTTTTTTTGGTTTGAGGACTATTTAATTTATCTTGTTGCACCAAATGTATTAAATGGTTTGCAACTTTGATATGGCATTCTAGACATTTCAAATGTGTAGTATTGGGCATAACAATTATTATAGCTAGAAATTTTAGGCAAAAATCACATTTTCACGCAATTCTAGGGTTTGCATTGCATAACATTCATGCATTTCATTCTAGGACTTATTTTTGTTTTTCCTTTTTAATAATAAATAAATAAATAAATAAAGAGGAAGCAAAATTGTGTTTGACATTATTTTTCTTGGTTTTTGAAAACAAGGTTGGTCAATTTATTTACACATAACTTGTCTTGTGTACCTTGTTTAGCTTTGATGAGCTTATTCATTGCACTTTACTAGTTAAAACTTTGTAGTGCATGTTGTGTGGGAAAGATGTTTGTGGTCATTAATCACTTTGTCTTAATCTTGAAGTCACATGTTATTTGACCGTCGGACTTGATCCTTTTGAAAAAGGCATAAATAACGGTCTCACCACTATTCACTAGCCAATCATGACCACCTTAGTGCATATCATAAGATTTTGTGGTTGAGAAAGTGTAGCACATGCACAAAAAGAACATAAGGTGTAGCCTCGATTTAATTGCTTAATGCTTAAAATTGGTGTGTACTATTAGGCTTATGCCATCTCACATAAATTAAAATTGGTGTGTATATTATAAGGCAGAAATCCAAGAAACTTACATGATTGCAAGCTTTTGTTCAAGGAGATGTGAGAGTTATAGGATATAACTCTTTTGGTGATAGTCTCTTTTAAATTCTATGTGATGAATTTTGTAGACTTTGTGTTTGATTGCTATTCACATATCACCTTACATGTATCTCAAGCTTTTGCTAGTAGCACACACTACACAAGTTACTCTTTGCTAAACACTGTACATGTTATTGTGTGTGTTTTTGGTCTGACCAACCAAGTTTGAAAATATCTTGAGAATTATGCACAACATATTTGTTGCTTGAGAATCTAAAGGGAGAATGGTTGAAAATTTGTTTTGAGAAATTGGGTTTAAAATTTTGGGTTTTTGAAAAAGCATTTCATCTCATACTCATGCATTTTGTTCATCATTTTTTAATGCTTTGAGGAGTTTGTGTCAAAATATGCTTGGTCTTTCAAAAACTGTGATTTTTCTCAAAATTTTGTGAGCCTCTGCCTATTTCGATCGATCCAATCTATTTTTCAATGGATCGAAAATGTTCTTAAAATATTTTATGAGTCTCGGGTTGTTTCGATTGATCGAAAGTAATTTTTGATCAATCGAAGATCACGAATCAGGTTTTTTAAAACTCAATTTTGACTTGTTCAAAACACTTTTCAAATAGTTTCAAAACCTTTTTCTCTCTCTAGGACTTGGCAAGGTTGAATCTTTGATTTTTTGTCGTTTTCCTCCGATTCTTTTGCAAGGTTTTTGTCATCTCAAGCCGGTAAGACTATTTTGCCCTCCCTTTTGAATTTATTTTCATGTTTCATGCATAAATCCATGCATTTGAGGGATATTTTTGGCCTTTGCATCTTTTTGGGGTTTTTCATGATTCACGCCTTATTTTATGAAATTGATCAATGGGTTTTTGTGGGGACTTGATATAATCATGATCTATGTTGGTTAATTTCATCAATTTGAGGTATTGTGAAAAATTAAAAATTCTAGGGCTTATATTGAATCCGAATTGGGGATTTTGTTCATTTAGAGTGAAATTGATGAAATTGGCTTGTTGTTTTGATGTAATTAAGCATTATAATCTGTGAGTTGTGTTATAAGATGCTCAATTCATCAATTTGTTTAAAAATTTCAACAAGTGGTTTTTCAATTTTGAGGTTTTTGTTAGAAACCCTATGCTCAAGCCAATTTTGTTAATCTGAACTTTAATTGAACTTAATTTTTACTGCATTAGAGCATGCATCATAACATTTTAATTGTTCATTCATCATATAGATTTTTATTCTATTTTTATTGTGCTAATTTGCAGTTTGCCCTTGGATTCTTGTTTTGTTTTTTGTTCTTTTGGTTCTTCTGTGTGTCTCTGTCCTTTCCTTAGCATCATGCCTAGGAAGACTAGAGTTCGTTGGTCTGTTCCCTCACCTTCTCCTCCCCCACCTTCCTTTGACCGTGAGAGATTTCCGAGTGAGAAAAACCAAGAGATCTTTGAGAAGCTGAACCTTAAGAGAAAAATTTAGGTTGAGCGTTTTGTTATATTAAATGAGTTAGATCCTACCATTAGGGCAAATTTTGAGCATTGGGGCTGGTTACCTTTGTTGGATATTTCTGATCCTCCTCCTCCAGCTACCCTGATTAGAGAGTTCTTTTCGAATATCTCTATCCGCATCTATGATTCTAACACTTTAGTAAAGAGTTGGATACGAGATGTAGTGTACGTCATTACTCCTGATGTAGTGGCTAATGCTCTAGGGGTACCTTTGGTCCAGCACCTTGTTTACCAGTATGACGAGTATATACTCTTGGATAATGTCATGTCATACATCACTAGATCTTCTATCCAGTGGGGTTCTGACCCTCAGATCACTTCTGCTGAGCTTCCTGAGACTGGCTATCTTTTTCTTAGGATAGCATGCCACTCTATCTGGCCTATCTCTCATTTTCACACCATTCCTCTTGAGCGGTGTGTCTTTTTGTACGCTTTAGTTACTGATGCTCCTATGAGTTTTCCTCGTCTGTTTCTTTGTTCTTTGAACGAAGTTTATAAGAGTTCATCTTTTGCTCATGCTCTTGTTCATCCTGTTTTTATTCATAGGATTTTGCTTCATTTTGGTCTAGATGATTTCCCTTCTTCTGAGCTTGTCCATGTTGTTGCTCCCATAGGTGCGTCTTTTCTTAGATAGAGGGTTGCTCATCTTCGAGCTAACTCTAAACACCCTAGGTCTAAGCTTTCTGGTATCGCACCTCCTCCTCCTTCTTCTACAGGTCTTGCTGGTGAGGCTGTTCCTGATCCTGGTGGTGCTGGTGGTGCTGCTGCTGTTCCTCCACCTCCTTCGGATGACTTCGATGTATGTCGTACTTTGGAGACTCTCATGACCTTTCAAGCAGCTCATGGTTAGATTTTGGTGGACTTGCTTGATGAGCTACGTGCTTTGAGAGTTGACTTGGCGCATCTTCGTTCACCCTCACCACCTCCTTTTGATGATGGCATATGATTGTCATTCGGCATTCCGTCACAAAAAGGGGAAGTAGAGTTTTCAGACTTGTAGAGGAGTTTTTGTAGTTAGAGGGAGTTTTCTTTTGTTTTTACAGAGCTAGTGTAGATATTTGATGTTAGATTGTATCTAGGTGCTTCACCGTGTATACTTTCATTTGATTTTTGGGCTATTCTTGTTGGGAAATACATTGCTTTTGATATATGCTTCTTGATTCATGTGTTCACTGCTTATTGATTTATATTTATGAGTTATTCATTGATATATGTCTTTATTATGTGTTGTGTAAACTTTCAAGAATGTTTTTATTTTTGGTGTATCTAACTTAGGGGGAGAGTTAGTTTACATATCTGTTGTTTTATTGTTTTTCTGTCACACATGCGTTTATGCGTTTGTTGATTGTTTCAGGAATATACAGGTTGATTCGATTTTGCTGCTGTCTACACTTGCAACTGATGGATAGTAGTTAGGATTGAATTTTATGTTTATGAGCATTATTTTTGTAAAGGGCTTTTATTTGTAAACTTTGAGCTTTTAATTTATGTTTTGTCACGGATTGCCAAAGGGGGAGTTTGTTAGGTTCTAAAGACTTAGGATTTTATGTATTTAGAACTCTAATGTGTAATGTTGGCAAACCATGATCAAAACAATATGTTTAGTCTTGTTTAGGCTTGCTCAAAGTTGTATAATTCACGTAAAGTTGGAATCGATAGGCTGCAGATGTATCAGTGCATTTCGGCCTAGCTCGATCAATCGAAGGACAGACTCGATCGATCGAAAGTCGGCCAGATTGCGTTTTCTGCAGAATTTCCAACTCAGCCCTATCTCATTAAACGTTTAGGGTTTTATGTTTGTTAGGTTCTAAGGTCTTAGGATTTTATGTATTTAGAACTATAATTTGTAATGTTGGCAAACCATGATCAAAACAATATATTTAGTCTTGTTTAGGCTTGCTCAAAGTTGGTTTATTATTGTAAAGTTGGAATCGAGTGGCTGCAGAAGTACTTGGGACTTTCGGCCTGGCTCGATCGATCGAAGGATAAGCTCGATCGATCGAAAATCGCACAGGTTGATTTTTCTGCAGAATTTCCAACTCAGCCCTACTTCATTAAACGTTTAGGGTTTTATGTTTTTACCCTAGGTATATAAACAAAACCCTAGCCACGTTTTTGAAGGTACTCCATATTGTGTTGTTGCTCATACATTGCTATTTTGTGTGAATCTCTTATGAGATCTTAGAGGAGTTTTCCTTTACATAAAACTTAGGGTTTTCAAGGTAGAGATGATTTCAACATCTTGAAGATCATTACAGTTGCAACCATTGGAACTTAAAAAAAAAACAAGTGGGGAGCTTGTAGCTAATTGAGGAATTCAAGAAAGAAGGAGTCCGTGGATTCGAAGCTTGCACGTGGTCGTGTTAGTAAGTTCTACTGGTGGGTAGCATTAGGAAGTCGAGCGGGGAGCTTGTAGTCCTTTTGTAAGAACTTCAATTCTTTCATAGTGAATTCTGGTTTGCCTTGAGGATCGGTGGGTCAAATCCTCCCCAGGTTTTTACCGTGTGATTTCCTGGGTGATCATATCATTGTGTTCTTTATTATTTTCGCTACTTTATATGTTTTATATACATGGTATGATTATTTGATTGTTTTAATCTAGAATTGTTTAATTTGACTAAGTAACAACTTGGCTAATTAATCTAGGCTACGCAATCTGGTTGTTTTTAAGGGGTCTAAAACTGTTCAATGTTTTTGCCCTAGGTATATAAGGAAAAACCCTAGCCACGTTTTGAGAGTTGCTCCTGTTATATTGTTGCTCATATTTTCTGTTTTGCGTAAAACTCTTGTAAGATCTAGAGGAGCTTTCCTTTACACAAAGTTTAGGGTTTTTAAGGTAGAGATTACTTCAACATCTTGATGATCAACTCAGTTGCTGCCATTGGAGCTTAAAGAATAACAAGTGTGGGTGCTTGTAGCTGATTGGAGAATCCAAGAAAGAAGGAGTCCGTGGATTCGGAGCTTGCACGTGGTCGTATCAGTAAGTTCTACTGGTGGGTAGTATTAGGAAGTCAAGCGGGGAGCTTGTAAGTCCTTTTGTATGAACTTTGATTCTTTCATAGTGGATTTAGGTTTACCTTGAGGATAGCTAGTTCAAATCCTCCCCAGGTTTTTACCGTGTGGTTTCCTAGGTCATCATATCATTGTGTTCTTTTTATTTCCGCTGATTTATATTTTTGATATGATTGTGTGATTGTGATAACCTAGAATTGCATAAATTGACTAAGTTAATCACTTGGCTAATTAACTAGGTTAATCCAATTGTGGTTTAAGGGATCTAAAGACTAACAAAATGTCTTAAAAAGACAAACAAATTACCCGCTATATGAAAAAAAAATCATTAATGTTATATCATATACACTTCGGAAAAAAAACAAAAAATCTTCAAGACAAAGTAAGCCTAGAGTCATATTTATTTCATTTGTTTTTTGAGTCAGTTTCAGATTGCTAACCTTGATATAAAACTTAGATTAAAAAAAAAAAAAAGTTGAAGTCACATATATGAGATAGATAAGTTTTCATTAAGCAATATCCATCAAGGTTTGCAGCAAATTCAGGAAATTTCGTTCAAAATGAAGCAATAACCATCCAAAATTACAATGAAAGAAGTCCACAACTCATAGAGATAAACAGCAGTATAGAAACCCTAGTGAGTGGGCAGAGATTAACAAAATAAAAATAAAAAGCAGAGGAAAGTAGCAAACCTATTGACATCATAAAGATGGATCATTCAATCGCGGCCCCCTGATGCAAGGAATAGCTGGCTATCGGCGGCTTCTTCAGAATTAGCCCTCCTTTTTACTTGATACAGTAAAGCTCAATGAGAGGATCTCTGCATCATGAGCACCCTGCCAAATTTCCAAAATTTTAATATTCTAAGGTGCATAGGACCTAAACGCTTGTCAGAAAGCATAACACGAAAGGAATATTTTTATTTTATGCATTTACCTGTAAGCATGAATAATCAGAAGTTTGAAGGTAATAAATATGGTTTCCCAGCACTGAGGTACTTGCAAAGATTGAGAAAATTTAAAAGCATTCTTTTTAGCTATGTTGTCATGAAACATTCTCTGATTTGCTAAAATCAAGAAATTCAAAAACCTAAAATCAAAATTCTAAGAAGGAGTGGAAAAATTAAGAACCAATTGGAATCCAAATATCTACCAAAACATTCAAAAACCTAAAATCAAAAACCTAAAATCAAAATTCAAAGTAGGATTGGAAAAATTAAGAACCAATTGGAATCCAAATATCTACCAAAAGATTCAAAAACCTAAAATCAAAATTCAAAGTAGGATTGGAAAAATTAAGAACCAATTAGAATCCAAATATCTTCCAAAACTGAATACCCAAAGAGTGAGAGAGAAAAACTTGAATGGCCAGTGCTCCAAAGAGAGAAAAAAGAGAAAAGAAGTTACCTATGAAAAAGGAGATTGGTGGTGAATCACAACAAAACCGATTTTCCAAATCAAAACCCCAGAAAAAAAAAAAAAAAAAAAAAAAAAAAAAAAAAAAAAACACTATGAACACAAATATTAGAAAACAGGGAAAGGAATCCAAAAAGAAACATTTTCATGGAGAACCCAAAAACCCGAAACAAAAAGGAATCAAAACCAAGATCAAATCTAAACCTATCCAACAAAAAAACTCAAAAAAATTAATATTTCGTACCAAAATCTTAAAAAATGGAGAAAGATGTATCGGAGCCGATTCTGACGATCTGATGGTGGTAGATATAACGGTGTTGATGCCCATAGATTTTACTTTCTCTATGTGCTTGTAGCGGTGGTCTAAGTCTGGAGAGGGAACGGTTGAATGTTAAGCAGAGTTTGATGAGAAGAGATTGCTAGGGTTTTTTTTCTCCTTCCCTTTCTTTGTATCGTAGTATCGCTACGAACTCTGCTTGGTTCCTCTATCTTCGTATCACTTAATCAAAACCAAATCTGACCCAAAATACCAATCTAAATCATAATTAACACCTAATTGATTCTCCAAATAAAAACCCAAAACCATAAATTTTTAAATTTAAAACAGAACTTACCAGTAGCGATTCCAATGATCGGGTAGCGAGTGGAGGCTTACGGTGATGGAAGAAAATCTGACAAGAAGTGAGAGACATCTTTTCATTCTTGATTGCAAACTGCAGTTTTAGATCTCTCGATCTCTCTCTCCTTCTCCGTTCTCTGCCTCTCTATTTCTCTGTCTCTCTTTTCTCTCGGTCTCTCTTTCTCCTTTCTCCGTGTAGCAATTT
Source organism: Quercus glauca (assembly GCA_023736055.1). Lineage (NCBI taxonomy): Eukaryota > Viridiplantae > Streptophyta > Magnoliopsida > Fagales > Fagaceae > Quercus > Quercus glauca. The sequence goes on along the minus strand of CM043325.1, from coordinate 56,610,234 downwards.
TTTTTTCCTTAAGCGGTTAGTTTTCTTTTATACCCAGAGGGCTCCAAACAGTATTTAAAGTAGGGATAAATTATAATTTTTCGCTTTTAAACAGTGACGTAGCGTTTAAAAGAAAAGTTTTCCTTCATCACACATGGACTCAAGAAAATGAAGGAAAGTAATTTTTTTTTTCTTTCTTTTGACTCCAAGAGTTAATTATTTTGTTTCTAAAAAAAAAAAGAGTTAATTATTTAAAGCATGTTCCAAAGTTCCAAAAAAATCAAGAAAATAAATTCAGGGTAGTCCAAGAGAAATAATAGTTGTCTTTGTTTTTGCTAGAAGCAAGTACCAATGTCTTCAACTAACAATAATTAATAATTCAAATATCATGAAATTCAAATCCTATAGTAATAACCTATGAATTACATCAACTACAGTAGTAAATAGTCTCACATAATTCACTTAGCCCCCAAAAAAAAAAAATCGCATTTTCACTATAAGAGTGATTCCAAAAATGTAGTGCCACTAATTTATACCAAATTATCAATTTCACTTTTTTTTTTTTTTTATGACAATACCTACTACACCAAAGGAAAATATGAAAATGTAAGAAACCTTGGGTGAAGCCTACCAATTGTATTAAAGCAACAAAATATTGAATAGAACCCAAATGAATGCCAGTTTAACTATGAGAAATCTCAACAATGTATAAAAATCAAACCGAATATTACAATTTTTTGTATATAATTGAGAAATCTCAACTTTGTATAAAACTGAATATGTTATTCATTTAACTACTGATATAGATTGTCTATTTACGGTAGCAAGATCATGCGCTCTTCCAACAACCTCCTCATCATAATATTCACCTGTATACAAAATGTAAATAAATGAATACACAATTTATATGAGATAACACATCTATTACCAAGTTTATCCCCCATAAGTCTATGGAGATGTAATTTCTTTATGTCCAGCTCTTATGATTTAGGTTTAATGTTATATCTTTAAATTATAAAATGCAACTTTTATATTTCAGTTATGGTTTAAAATTTGATAATGCAATTTTAATGGGATCCTCTTCTCAAAGATGTCACTCAGACTAATAACAATGGGCTGCAGGCATCAAACATGTCTATGTTTTCTACTTTTAACTATCTAAGGATTGGAAACATTTTCAGTCCCCACTAACAAACCCATTTTAGCAAACTATGTAACTCAAAATATTAAGAAACAAATTAAGCAAGATGAATATGGTAATTCCTCTCCGTAACCTAACAATTAAAATAGACAATTCAATTATTTTTACATAAATATGCAAAATTAAAGATCAAAGCAAATCATTGTATCAAAAGATTCAAAACCCTCTGATTTAACAAATTTGAAACTTTTCACCACAATCTATGAAAGCACAAAATCAAAGAGATTTCAATAAAGTAAAAACTATACATCGGTCATACCTTATCTTCTAAAGACTTGGATTGGATTGCATTAAGGAAACACCTTTCCACCTACAAACCCAACGGGAAAAAATCAATAATAAATGAAGAGAGATAAGTAAACCTAAAATTGTTCTGGATGAAAGTTGAGTGAAAAGTTTGTAAACTCTTAGGTTGAAATGGTCATTCAAGAAGCATGATGCATATGCAGAGGCAAAATCTCTTATAGTAAGCAATTAGCAATGAAGCAGCAGTACAAACTTCTGTATCAAGATTGTGCTTTACTGCTTTAACAATTTACCTTGAAAATATGAAAAAATGGTGAACCAAGTTTAACATCACTACATTATAGTCATGATTCAAAATCTTATGTAAAATTCAATAGACATTATAAGGAAAATTTTGATGCATTAAAGCAAATATATAACTGATCTAGACAGTCACAATACAATTAAATACGATATACTGACCCAGTCAAAAAAAAAAAAAAATAGTTATCAGAGATGTAAAAAGTACCCTTTCCAAGCTTTCCAATTTGTTTCATAGCAATAGACAAAACAAATTATTAATAAAACATGAAAATTCAAATAAAGTTTAACCCTTTGCATGTTTAACTTAGCTCTGTCTCTCTATTACAACAGGAATGAAAGAAACTAGAAAAATATAACTATAAAAATTTAATGTTTCCTCAGTTTCTTTTATATATAGTGTGTGAGGACACCATTTTCATTGATATAGATTTAATATCATGCTTTATGCTCATTGTAAAGTAGGTACTCAGTACATATTTGATAGCCAAGAAGTTCAATATTGTTTACCCAAGGAAGAAGAAAAAAAGACGCCTGAAACTGGGAAGACAATTCCAAAAGATAGTTTAAGCAATCTACATAATTCATTCATTGAAATAATCATAAATCAAATCCTAATTTATGGTCAAGTGCAGGTTTCATCTCAGCATTCTCCGTTTTTAAAAGAGTTTTGAGAGAGGGCTTGTTTTTTGTTCTTTTGAATCAAAGTAGTATAAATCTCAGTCATTACTCTAATGCGAGTCCGATTGACAACTATAATCAAACACATTCAAGGCAACTCATCAAATGACAAAACACCCAAATCTACTTTTTAATTAGCACACATTGTTGCTTTCAACAGTATAAAGATAAATTTTAATGAAGAGCCGTGCTAAAAACAAATCATGAACTCATGCAAATTATTCTACTAAAAAAATGCAAATTAGAAAATTTCAAAACTGTGGTGCTTACTAGCTTCTCTTCAAACTTGTTTTTGCCAAAAATCTTCAGTTGGGCTTCAACACTTTCTAATTAAAATCCACTTCGTTCTTCAAAAATTTTGTCTAATGCCAATGTGCCCCTATCAAACCAAAGTATTTCAAAGATTTTAAGAATTAAAAACAAAACTTTACAGGTAACGATTTCGGCAATCTAACTGTGTGTCAAGACTTTGATTTTTCTTTCTCTACTTTAAAATCTCAAATCTCTACGTCGTTATTCTAAAAGCCCCAATTTTTTCTTGTTTGATACTGAAATAGTTTTTTTATAGCAACTGAGGTTTTTCCTTTCAACAGAAACTGCCATAGAACAGTTGCAAACCCAAAAAAAAAAAAAAAAAAGTGTTAAGAAGAAAGAAAAGAAACACCAAATAGAATTCAGAGAATAAGAAGAAAGAAAGAAGAGAACAATAGCATTAACAAAAAAAAAAAAAAAAAAAATAGGAATATATAAATCTTAAAAATAAGAATTAGAACTGATTTTTTTTTTCCTTAAAACTTTTAGTCTCTCTCATTCCGATGTGCGCCTTAAGAACTGTTTCTCTGTGATTGTAGTTCCGGTGGTCTAAGTCTGGCAAGGGTAAAGCAATCCAACCAAAAAATTCAAACCCAAATCATATTCAATCCCCAGATTTGAAAAAGAAAAGGGAAAAAAAAAAAAAAAAAAACTTTACTGGTTAGGGGTATACGGCAAAAAAACCTAAAATAAACATCTATGCAACATTCAACTCTATACTTATTTAATCCCATAGATTTCGTTAAGATTAGAAACAGAAGTACCCAAACTAAAATCAATATTTTTAGTGATATCTGTAATCTAAAAAAACAAAATAAAAGCAAATATCTAAAATTAAGAAAACAAACATTTTGATAGAGAATCCAAAAACCCATAACAAAAATGAATCAAATCTAAACAAAGAAATTGTATTTGTAAGGAACCTGTGATTGGTTGCAAGTATCTTCAAAGGGAGATTTCTAAATAGTAGAAGATGAACAGTTTGGTGCGATTCAACACCATTTCAATTTCTTTTATCAGAAAACAATATTCTCAAAAAGAATCAAATCTAACCCAAATACCCAAAACAAAAACAATTCTAACCCAAAAACCTTAGCTAAAACAAAATATAACCCATTTGATCATGAACTGATATCAAAAAACCAATAGTTAAAAAAAAATAGTTTATATATCCGTACATGAATCTATATATATTCATTTAATCTAAGGATATAAAAGCATGCGAATGATGTCAAGCATATAATTCCATAGATATATCAGAATCATACCAAAGATTCTAGTGCTTCAACTATTACATGACAAAACAAAGAAGTTATATCATATCTCAACAAACCTAGCAATCTCATTAGCGGTGTGCATCTGTAACCATAGCTTTTACGAATCAAGTTTGTACCCATATAAAATTATATACATGCCAAGCCATAGTATCCGAAAATTGAATGAATATATCACATATATCAATCACAGCACACAGATTTATTGAACAATAATTCTAAAAAAAAAATTATGCAGGAAAATTACTGTAGAAATTTGAAGAATCAATATTCTAGGGTTCTACATTCTTGTCCATGCTGTAAGAATCAATGTTCACAACAAAGCACCAAAAGGAGAAGAATGAACACAGAATTGATGCGTACCTTTCATCAGAATCGTGTTGATCTCTAACTCCGTATCTCAAAACCTCTGATCGTATTTGTTGGTTATTTAGACCCCTTAAATAACAATTGGATTAACCTAGTTAATTAGCCAAGTGATTAACTTAGTCCAATTCATGCAAATCTAGGTTAACACAATTAAATAATCATATCAAGATATAAAGCAGCGAAAAATAAATGAATACAAGATATGATGACCCAGGAAACCACACAGTAAAAACCTGGGGAGCATTTCACCTAGCTATCCTCAAGGTAAACTTGAATCCACTATGAAAGAATCGAAGTTCATACAAAAGGACTTAAAAGCTCCCCGCTTGACTTCCTAATGCTACCCACCAGAAAAACTTACTAACACAACCACGTGCAAGCTTCGAATCCACGGACTCCTTCTTTCTTAGATTCTTCAATCAGCTACAAGCTCCCCGCTTGTTTTTCTTTAAGCTCCAATAATAGCAACCGAGTTGATCATCAAGATGTTGAAATAATCTCTACCTTGAAAACCTTAAGTTTTGTGTAAAGGAAAACTCCTCAAAGATCTCACAAGAGATTCACACAAAATAGTAAAGTATGAGCAACAATACAATGTGAACAACCTCCAAAAACGTGGCTAGGGTTTTGTTTAAATACCTAGGGTAAAAACATAAAACCCTAAACGTTTAATGAAGTAGGGCTGAGTTGGAAATTCTGCAGAAAAAACAATCTGGCCGACTTTCGATCGATCGAGCCAGGCCGAAAGTGACAAATACTTCTGCAGTCACTCGATTCCAACTTTACAACAATTAATCAACTTTGAGCAAGTCTAAACAAGACTAAACAACTTGTTTTGATCATGGTTTGCCAACATTACACATTAGAGTTCTAAATACATTAAATCCTAAGTCTTTAGAACCTAACAAACTCCCCCTTTGGCAATTCGTGACAAAACACAAACTATAAGCTCAAAGTGTACAAATAAAAAGCCCTTTACAAACAATAATACTCATAAAACACAATTCAATCCTAACTACTATTCATCAGTTGCAAGTGTAGACAGCAGCCAAATCGAATCAACCTGTATATTCCTGAAACACTCAACAAACACATAAACGCATGTGTGACAGAAAAACAATAAATCAACAGATATGTAATCTAACTCCCCCCCTAAGTTAGATACACCAAAAATTAAAAGTATTCTTGAAAGTTCACACAACACATAATAAAGACATATATCAATGAATAACTCATAAATATAAATCAATAAGCAATGAACATAGAATCAAGAATCATATATAATAAAAAAAAATGTATTTCCCAACAAGAATAGCCCAAAAGAAAGTATACATGGTGAAGCACCTACATACAATCTAATCTCAAAAACTCCACTAGCTTCGCAAAAAGAAATAAAAACTCCCCCTAACTACAAAAACTCCTCTACAAGTCTCCAAACTCTACTCCCCCTTTTTATGATGGAATGCCAAAGGACATCACAAGCCATCATCAAAAGGAGGTGGTGAGGATGAACGAAGATGCGCCAAGTCAGCTCTCAGAGCACGAATCTCATCAAGCAAGTCCACCAAAATCTGACCATGAGCTGCCTGAACGGTCATAACAGTCTCCAAGGTACAACGTACATCGAAGTCATCCAAAGGAGGTGGAGGAACAGCAGTAGCAGCAGCACCAACAAGATCAGGAACAGCCTCACGAGCAGGACCTGTAGAAGAATAGGGGGGTGTGGTACTAGAAGGCTCAGACCTAGAGTGTTTAGAGCCAGCTTGAAAATAAGCAGCCCTCTGTCTAAGGAAAGAAGCACCTATGGGAGCAATCACATGGACGGGCTCAGAAGAAGGGAAATCATCCAAACCAAGATAAAGCAAAATCCTATAAATAAAGATAGGATGAACAAGAGCATGAACGGTAGATGAACTCCTATAAACTTCGTTCAAAGAACGAAGAAACAGATGAGGAAAACTGATAGGAGCATCAATGACAAGAGCGTACAAAAATACACACCGCTCGAGAGGAATGGTGTGAAGATGAGAAATGGGCCAAAGAGAATGACACGCTATCCTAAAGAACAGATAGATAGTCTCAGGAAGCTCAGCAGTGGTGATTCGAAGATCAGAACCCCACTGGATAGAAGACCCAGTGATGTAAGACATGACATCACTCAAAACAGGAGACTCATCATAAGGGTATACAGGGTGCTGGACCAAAGGTACCCCTAGAGCATCAGCCACTACCGCAGGATTAATGACAAACTCTACGCCTCGTATCTAACTCTTAACTAGAGTGTTGGAATCATAGACGTGGATAGAGATGTTCAAAAAGAACTCTCTAATCAGGGTAGCTGGAGGAGGAGGATCAGAAATATCCAATAACGGTAACCAGCCCCGACGCTCAAAGTTTGCCCTAATGGCAGGATCAACCTCATCTAAAATGACAGAACGCTCAGCCCAAATCTTCCTCTAAAGGTTCAACTTCTCAAAAGTCTCTTGGTTTTTCTCACTCGGAAACCTCTCTCTATCAAATGAAGGTGGGGGAGGTGATGGAGAGGGAACAGACCTACGGGCTCTAGTCTTCCTAGGCATGATGCTAAGGAAAGGACAGAGACAAAAAGAGAACCAAAAGAACAACAAAAACAAAACCAAGGGCAAACTGCAAATTAGCACAATAAAGAAAAAAAAAATCTATATGATGCATGAACAAATAAACTGTCATGATGCATGATCTAATGCAGTAAAAATTAAGTTCAATTGAGATGAAATTGACAAAATTGGCTTGAGTAAGGAATTTTTATCAAAAACCCCAAAATTGAAAACAACTTGTTAAAATTTTTAAATAAATTGATGAATTGAGCATTACAAAACACAGTACATAGATTATAATGCCTAATGTCATCAAAACAACAAGCCAATTTCATCAAATTCAACCCAATTGAACAAAAGCCCCAATTTGGATCAATGACAAACCCTAGAATTTCAATTTCTCACAAAACTTAAAATTGACCAAATTAACAAGCATAGATCATATTAATAACATGTCCCCACAAAAACCCATTGATCAATTTCAGGAAAAATTGCTTGAATCATCCTAAATCAAAAAAAAAATTCCAAGTCCGAAAATAACCCCAAATTCCATGAAAAAATGCATGAAAACTTGAAAAATAATGCAAAAGGAATGGTATAAAGGTCTTACCAGCTTGAGGAGAGAGAAACCTTGCAAAAATTTTGGAAGAAAACGATAAAAATTCGGAGAGAGAGCCTTGCCAAGTCAGAGAGAGAGAAGAAAAAGTTTGAAAAAGTTTGAAAAGTGAGTTTGAAAAAGTCAGATCTGAGTTTAAAAAAAAACTTTTCGCGATCTTCGATCAATCGAAAATTACATTCGATCGATCGAGTCAATCCGAGACTCATAAAGAAAAGAAGCTTATTTTCGATCGATCGAAAAACAATTTGGATCGATCGAAACAGGCAGAGGCTCACTAAATTTTGAGAAAATCACAAGTTTTGAAAAACAACAACCACTTTTTGAAAACAACTCCTCAAAGCATTAAAAGTGAAGAAACAAAATGCATGAGTATGAGATGTAATGGAATGCTTTTTCAAAAACCCAAATTTTAAACCCAAATTTTCCAAAAACAAGTTTCAATCATTCTTCCATTGAAATTTCTCAAGCAACAAATATGATATGCACAATTCTCAAGATATTTTCAAACTTGGTTGGTCAGACCAAAAACACACACACTAACATGTACAGTGTTTAACAAAGAGTAACTTATGTAGTGTGTGATATTAGCAAAAACTTGAGATACATGTGAGGTGATATGTGAATAGCAATCAAACACAAAGTCTACACAATTCATCACATAGAATTTAAAAGAGACTATCACCTAAAGAGTTACATCCTATAACTCTCACATCTCCTAGAACAAAAGCTTGCAATCATGTAAATTTCTTGAATTTTTGCCTCTTAATTATGTGAATTGGCATCAAGCCTAATAGTACACACCGGTTTTAATTAAGTGAATTGGCATCAAGCCTAATAGTACACACCAGTTTTAATTAAATGAATTAATTGAGGCTACACCTTATGTTCTTTATGTGCATGTGCTACACTTTCTAGAGCACAAAATCTTTTGATATGCACTAAGGTGTTCGTGATTGGCTAGTGAACAGTGGTGAGATGGTTATTTATGCCTTTCTCAAAAGGATCAAGTCCGACAGTCAAATAACATGTGACTTCAAGATTAAGACAAAGTGATAAAAACCATAAACATCTTTCCCACACAACATGCACTACAAAGTTTCAACTAGTAAAGTGCAGAGAATAAGCTCATCAAAGCTAAACAAGGTACACAAGACATGACATGTGTAAAATAGATTGACCAACCTTGTTTTCAAAAATCAAGAAAAATAGCATCAAACATAGTTTTGCTTCCTCTTTTTTTTTTTTTTTAATTAAAAGAGAAAAAAAATAAATCTTAGAATGAAATGCAATGCAAGTCCTAGAACAAAAAAAACAAAAACCAAAGAACAATGGTCACAAATGAAAAAGAGCAATGAAGCACAAGGACCATGTCAAAAAGACTCAATTAGATCGAGTCTTTTGCACCCAAGACCTTTTAGATGCACCACGAGCATTGGAGTTCTTATTCACATTAGAGTGATTCCCAACTCCAGGATTGGAATAAAGGTTTAACGCCTTTACCAATTCACCAATTAGTGCCATAGGATCCTGTGCTTGAGGCACAGGCACTTTTAGTTTGTTTGCTCTCTTAGTAGCTTGAAGCTTGTAACAGTTAGGACGAATGTGTCCAAACTTTCCACAATAATGACAAACCCAAACAAGTTTACCATGCATCTTGTCCTTAGGTTTGGTAGGCTCCTTAGGTTTAGATTCTCTCAAATCAACCCTAATCTTCTTAGGTGGTGAAACTTCTACAGGTTTAACAGCCTCACTCACAGGAGGTTTAATAGTTTCACTCACAACCTCACTCACAGAAGGTTCAGAAGAAGAAGAAGGAACAAAGATCGTGGAATGGGGTGCAAACACAGAGATGCTTTCAACAAAACCTAAACCAGATTTGTCAGAAGGATACTTTTGAACACTCAACATTTAATCAAGTTTAGAACTAGCAGAACTAGTAACAGATAAATCAAGTTCTAATTTCTTTACTTTATCAATCAACATCATATTCTTAGTTTTCACATTGTTCAAAAGATCATTAGCATCAAGAAACTTAACAAGCAAATTTTTCTTATCAAGCTCAAGAGATTCAATTTTCTTCAGGCCAAGTTCAACATTCATAGCATCCTTTGCAGCAACTTTGCAAAGTTTATTATAGGCCTCTTGAAGATTTGCGTCCTCTGAGAGTTCCCCATCAGAAGGGTTCTCCTCAGCAGATATGCTTTCATTAACTACAACAGTAGCAGTGAAAGCAATGAAGTTTCCATCCTCGTCACATCCAGGCTCATCATCAGAAACCTCATTATCACTAAGGGTTACAGCCATAGCTTTGCCCTTAGACCTTAAGAATGTTGGATATTCAGATTTAACATGACCATACCCTTGACAACCAAAGCATTGAGCACCCAAAGAATTGTTGGAAGATAGAGCTACTTTTTCTCTAGGTTTTTCAGTGTTGCTAACCTTAATGGGATCATTCTTCCTAAAATTTCTAGGTTCAGTAGTGTTTGTATTTCTTGCCCTCTTATTAGTATTCTTAAGAAATTTTCTAAAGTTCTTGGCAAGGATAGCTATTTCTGTAGTAGAGAGCTCATCATCAAATCCACCAGCATCAACATCATCAACAGACTTAAGAGCCATTGATTTGGATTTGTTAATTTTGGGTAGGTCTAACTCATAGGACTGAAGAGATCCTACAAGTTCATCCACAAGGATGGAGTCCACATCCTTGCTTTCAGTAATGGCAGTCACTTTGGGTCTAAAGTCTTCAGTTAAATATCTAAGTATCTTCCTAACAATTTTAGGTTGATCATAGACTTCACCCAAATTAAAAGCAGAATTAACAATGTCATTCAGTTTGGCATAAAATTCATCAAAGGATTCATCATCAGACATCCTAATGCTTTCAAACCTAGAAGTTAATTGCTGCAGCTTATTTATTTTGACAGCCTTTGTGCCGTCATGCACAGTTTGAAGGATTTTCCAAGCAGTATGAGCAACCTCAACATTTGAGATTCTCTTAAATTCGTCCATAGAAATAGCATTAAAGATGGCATTCATAGCTTTGCTATTAAATGCAGCTGCTTCTTTTTTAGAAGTTTGCCACTCACTCACAGGAGTAGTGGGCTTCTCCCATCCGTACTCAACGGAGTTCCAAACTCTCCCATCAATAGATTTTAGGAATGCTTTCATCCTTACTTTCCAATAGGCAAGTTATTCCCATCAAAGTGAGGAGGAATAACAAGAGAATGTCCGTGTTCCATGACAATAGGGGTCAAGGATCAGCTCAAAGATCAAAGGATCTAAACTAGAGGAGCTACCTGCTCTGATACCACTTGTTGGTTATTTAAACCCCTTAAACAACAATTGGATTAACTTAGTTAATTAGCCAAGTGATTAACTTAGTCCAATTCATGCAAATCTAGGTTAACACAATTAAATAATCACATCAAGATATAAAGCAGCGGAAAATAAATGAACACAAAATATGATGACCCAGGAAACCACACGGTAAAAACCTGGGGAGGATTTGATCTAGCTATCCTCAAGGTAAACTTGAATCCACTATGAAAGAATCGAAGTTCATACAAAAGGACTTACAAGCTCCCCGCTTGACTTCCTAATGCTACCCATTAGTAGAACTTACTGACACGACCACGTGCAAGCTCCGAATCCACGGACTCCTTCTTTCTTGGATTCTTCAATCAGCTATAAGCTCCCCGCTTGTTTTTCTTTAAGCTCTAATAGTAGTAACCGAGTTTATCATCAAAATGTTGAAATAATCTCTACCTTGAAAACCCTAAATTTTGTGTAAAGGAAAGCTCCTCAAAGATCTCACAAGAGATTCACACAAAACAGCAAAGTATGAGCAACAATACAATGTGAACAACCTCCAAAAACGTGGCTAGGGTTTTGTTTAAATACCTAGGGTAAAAACATAAAACCCTAAACGTTTAATGAAGTAGGGCTGAGTTGGAAATTCTGCAGAAAAAACAATCTGGCCGACTTTCGATTGATCGAGTCTAATTTTCGATCGATCGAGCCAGGTCGAAAGTGACAAATACTTCTGTAATCACTCGATTCCAACTTTACAACAATTAATCAACTTTGAGCAAGTCTAAACAAGACTGAACAACTTGTTTTGATCATGGTTTGCCAACATTACATATTAGAGTTCTAAATACATTAAATCCTAAGTCTTTAGAACCTAACAGTATTTAGCTTTGACGGATACCGATTGTGATGGTCTAAGTTCGGTAGGATATGGTGGTGATCGGTCGTACGAATATCCGCTGGTTCACAGAGTTTGAAGAGCAAAGATCGCTAGGGTTTTAATCGCAAAACAGATCCAAGGAAACTTATAGTTCTAAAACAAAATTATGCAGGAAAATTACTGTAGAAATGTTAAGAATCAATATTCTAAGAATCTGCATTCTTGTTCATGCCGTAAGAATCAATTTTCACAACAAAGCACCAAAAGGAGAAGAATGAACACAGAATTGATGCGTACCTTTCGTCAGAATAGCGCCGATCTCTAACTCCGTATCTCAAAACCTCTGTGACGTTTGATCGTATTTAGCTTTGAGGGATGCCGATTGTGATGGTCTAAGTCCGGTAGGTTATGGCGGTGGCCGGTCGTACGAATATCCACTGGTTCGCAGAGTCTGAAGAGAAGAGATCGCTAGGGTTTTAATCATAAAATAGATCTACAATATTTCGCAAATTCACGGAAACAGGGGAAACTTATCCTGAAATCACAGAGAAGTTTCAAAACCGAATCCAAACAACAAAAACTTATAGAGAGAAAGAGAGGGAGAGAGCGAAGAACGTACCTGAAAAACTCAAAAGGGGATGGCGATGGCCGACCAAACGAATATCCAGTGTGACACAAGTTTTTTTTTCCTCCTTGCAGAGTTTGATGTGAAGAGATCGATAAGTTATTTTTTCTCCTTCCCTTTTTCTCTATCACAGTATCGCTGGGGGTTTTTTTAGAGATAGAAAATGGTAAGAAGACTCTGATGAGAAGATGCTAGGGTTTTTTCAGTTGTGATGTTTTCTCTTGGCCGTTTGTGTTAACAAATAGAAAGAATGGATGATTGTGTGTTTTGGGTTTTAGCTTTTAGAGTGTGCAATTTTTGATCTCTCGATCTCTCTCTCCTTCTCCGTTCTCTGCCTCTCTATTTCTCTGTCTCTCTTTTCTTTCGGTCTTTCTCTCCTTTTTTTCTCCGTGTAGCGATCTTTCTTTTTTCTGTCTAAAGCAGTTAATTTCCTTTTATACCCAGAGGGCTCTAAACAATATTTTAATGCATTGATTCGCTTTTAACCGGGGTTGTAGCATTGCCAAACAATATAATGTATCGCTCTTTAAATTGTAAACGTGGCAGCACCTCCTTAAAAGGCTTCTGCTATTATAGATACTAAAACCCAAAACAAAAATGAATTAAATCTAAACCTATCCAACAAAAAAACTCAATTAAAAGTAAAATTTCATACCCAGATCTAAAAAATGGAAAAAAAAAAATTACCAGTGTCGGTTCCGGTGGTCTAAGTTTGGCCGGGGAACGAACAATCGTCAGCCTTGGATATTTCTCTCTTTCTCTTGGAGTCCGATGAACAACTCTGTTCTCTCTCTTTCTCCGTACACGGGCAAGAATCAATGCAGAGTTTTTCGCCTTTCTCTATTTCTTTCTCCTTGTCCCAAGCTCATCCTCTATTTCATCACCTCTCTGCTTCTTTCCCTGTTTCCTCGTCGCCTCTCTTTCTCTCTTTCATCGCCTCTCTGATTGCGCCTTCATTGCGTAGGCGAACTTGCACTTATGACCCGTTCGAACCTGAAATAGCAACACGAACTCCTCCGAATCTCTACCGTTCACCATACACACACACACAAAGATTGATTCAAATCTGTTTTTTCAAAAAAAATTTTAAATTTAAGGAATTTAATAATATAGAGAGCAAGAAACAAATAAGTGAATCTTAAATTGGAAAAAGATTGAATTAAAGAACAAACCTGTAGCCTGGATTGAAGGGATTGAATATTCTTGAAGAAAAAGATTAGGGTTCGTAAGAAGAGAGAGAGACAGTTTGGGGGTATTGGAAGAGATTGTACGGCTCTTCTTCATCTTGATTGGTGACTGATGTTTTGGGTTTCAGTTTTTGATCTCTCGATCTCTCTCTCCTTCTTCGTTCTTTGCCTCTCTATGTCTCTGTCTCTCTTTTCTCTCGGCCTCTCTTTCTCCTTTTTTTTTCTCCGTGTAGCAATCTTTCTTTTTTCTGTCTTAAGTAGTTAATTTCCTTTTATATCAAGGAGCTCTAAACGGTGTTTTAACTTAGCGAAAAATTATAATGTATTGCTTTTAAACCGTGTTGTAGCGTTATCAAACAATATAATATATCGCTTTTTAAAGTGAAACGTGTCTAAATTAAAATTTAGACAGTTATCTTATTTGTCAGCACCTCCTTAATTTTAGGAATTCACTTTCTCTTACCTTCTGCTATTATATATAAATATAGATAATAGATATGATATATATATATATATATATTATACCCGATGTATTATCTGCCATAAGAAGATATATTAATGCTTCATTACTTGTTATATTGATAGATAGGAATCCCAAGATCACACAAGTTTAATCGAAATTCATGATTAAGAGGTATTAATACAAGTTCTTCAATTAAAAATAGAGGTTGTTCTAAACATCAAGGTTTAAATGAAGGTGGCTTTCTAATCTTAGTAGCTTGCTTAAAGCCATGTGCAATCTCAATCAACGTTGGCTCTGAGCCCTTTAGTCCTCCAAAGGTTATGCCAAAAGGCACAGCTTTAGTATCATATCCTGCAGGGACATTAATACCAAGGAACCCCCCAATTGCAAGAACATGAGCAACATCGGAACCAGGTGTTACCAATGCATCTAAGCTAATCTTATGGCCTGTTTGGATGGAGCGGGGAAGGAGGGGGAGTGGAGGGGAGTAGAGTAGTATTGACAAAAAATTAAACTAATTTTGTGCTAAATCTACTCTACTCTCCCTCACTCTCTCTCAATTCAAACGGACCATTACTTATCAGTTTCTCAAATCCATCTCTGGACAGTTTTTCCAGGTTAAGTAGTGCTGTCTTCTCTTTATTGCCAATTCCATTCGTGGCTTGGAATGCTAGAAAGATGTCTTGGCCAAATTCCATAATCTTTTCCTGCATGTCCATTCAAGTCAAATTTTCAGCATCAAAAGAAAGCTTTGCCCATGCCACTTGAATATACAACCATGGATCGAAGAAATTAAGGGAACCTTTGGTAATATGTCACCCAGGAGAAAGTAAGTAATTGAAACATTTATTTATTATATTTTTGAAGTGACACCAATAATTTATATTTATTATCACGCAAGTTTGTAAGTTTTGTATAATAAAATTTGTTGTAATTTTAGAATTTTCCTACTTACCACATCTGAGAACTTGATGTTGAAGGCTATAACATCTGCCAAGGACCGCACTGGAGAATCCGCCAGATCTTTTAGATATGCATTCAAGAATAGTTTGAACTCAGCCAACAAAGCCATTGCTTCCCTACTTTATGGGACATTCAAGATACCATCAATGTTGGCTATTTCCAAGTGGTCTATCAAAATTGCACCTTCTTGCCTTTATAACATGAATATTATGACATGTTAAAGCAAACATCACTATGTAGAGCCAATTTCTTACTTGAATAATTTTGCTGTTTATTTAGATTAGTACTTGGAAATATTTTACCTTAAAGTCTGGAAATGATAGTCAAAAGCTTTAGCCTGGAGAGATCCAATGCCAGAAGTGAAAAAGGGATTCCTAACTACTCCCAACCTCTTCTTTGAGGCTATAAGCATTTAGAAACTGTTTATAGCCACCACGGGGAATGTACTTTGATGCATCCTCTCTTGCTTTATCATTGTAGTCGAAACCTGTAATGGCATCAAGACATAAACAGCATTTGATACCGTCCTGTGATTGGCCTGTCCAATTAGTAACAATATATGACACTCCACTTGGACCATTTGTACATACATAACCATGGTGAATGAAAATTGCAACACAAGTCTTAGAAAAAGAGAAAAGAAAAGAAGAAGAAGTGAACCTTTTAGAGATAGATATGATTATGTTATTTAATTTTTTTGAGAAAGGATTATGTTATTTAATAATCACATAGAATAATGTCAAAATGGATTATGCCATATTATGTTGTGTAAAAGCTATTGTGTAATGTTTGGGCCAAATTTTTAATGGCTCAAAACAATTGGGCCCTGCAAGAAAAACAATACCATATCCTTTGGATACAAATGCAATTTTTCAAAATTAGACGTGATGGACTTCACAGAGCGGCTGGCCCAGCTTGGAGCCCTGGAAAGAACAGAATGGCCTATGTGGCCCAATTTAACCTTCACCACTTAACATGTTGATATGAGTAGCAAACTCGACATGTAACATGCGACGAATCCAGGTCAAAAAGACAAGCCAATCAAAGTTCCACAAGTGACGAAGGGATGAGAAGGACCAAACACGTTACCAATTCAATGTAACCCTCAATATTTTCTGTTTATCCTTTATATTGGTTACATGTTTCACAGTTGGTTAGAGAACACTCACCTCATGTGGACATTACATGTTATGAAATATTAGTTGCATACCATCGTTACGCAAAATACTATTTCGTGAATGTGAATACATTGCAATGCTTCATAACACGAAGAACACATTAGAGCATTCGCATCAGTTTGTGCTAATATTTTTTACTATTTTAGTATAAAAATCTTTTTATTTTCTATTTTACATAACCACTTTAATTTTCAAAAACACTCACATTATATTATTTGTTCTATTATCTATTTTATTAAAATATCAAATTTTCGTGATTTTCTTAATTGTTTCTCTATCTTCAATATTATTCATATATCAAAACTACTATTCACTCTCGTTTTTCATTTTTGAGAAACACAAAAAATGAATAAAATATGCATATATACAACTACAATAACCATGTAAATTTACACGGTTATTATAACTAAAATAGAAAATGAACCATAGATGCATAGCTTTATATGAACTGATATAAGTAATTTTTAAACTTAATTGGCCAAAAAATTGTATTTAAACCATTTTTGGAATGATGCAAGTGTTCTTATAATCTCAAAATGGAAAGTGTAAAATCACATACCCAATAGTGTCCTGCCTAGGAGAGATTGAGTTAGAACTAGCAGGACATAGGATTGAGCCATCAGTCTCGGTCCCAAGTGCCACTGCTACCAGATTTGCCGCAGCTGATATTGCTAGCCCACTACTTGACCCACAAGGGGTTGCTGATAAAACGTAAGGGTTCTTCATGCAATGGCAAAACATTAGGTCTTGGTCACAATTAAGTTTATAGGCTTGAATCAAAGTCGCATTAAGTGTATAGCTTTTTTTTTTTTTTTTTTTTTTTTTTAAATAAAAGTATATGTATATAGTTTGTACATGATAGTGTTTCTTGTTAGCTCACTTTATCAAATTTTTTCTAGCCAAATTCCAGCTAATATTTAAGTTTACTTGAGTTTCAGGGACAAAATTGCTAAATGCCCTTTTTGGGCAAACTAAGCAGCGTTTTGCCATATTTTTAAAACTAATTAGAGAAATGTTCCTCTTTTGAAACTCGATTTTCTCAAAATCGAGTTATAAGAAAAACAAATTTTGGAGCCCTATAGCGGTGTTTTTAAGGACCTATAGTGACGTTTTCAAAATCTATAGTGACGTTTTGTAACTCAACTTCCATTAAATCGAGTTATAAGTAATTTTTTTTACCTATAACTCGATTTCATATAAATCGAGTCACAAAACGCCACTATAGGTTCTGAAAACGTCACTATAGGCTCCTTAAAAACGCCGCTATAGGGCCTAACTCGATTTTGAGAAAATCGATTTTCAAAAGAAGGGTATTTCCATAATTAGTTTGAAAAATATGGCAAAACGCTGCTTAGTTTGCCCAAAAAGGGCATTTGGCAATTTTTTCTTGAGTTTCAGCATCTTAACTTCGATATTTTTCTACTCTGATTTTTCCGCCTTTTTTTAAGTTAGTTTTTATAGATGTCTGCTAAAAATTATATGCTAAAATTGAGAATTCGAGAACCATTACATATTTGGTTTCGGATTTCCATTGATATATATGTTTTATAAATAATTCAGGTTTGACTCAGGAAATATTTACTTTATATTCATTTATTTTGCAAACAAGCCAATACCATTTAAGTTTGCTTGCAAAATTAGCTCAGTTCAAATATAATAATGTGTTAGGGAACAAGCTTGTAAGTGTGATCATCTTGATTAAAGTATATCTAATATTATAATTATATCAACTTGAGATTGAATTGTGTAAGTTTGTAAACATATTTGTGATAGGCCAAAAACAAATTGACCCCTTGTGATAAATTAATTGATTAATTAGCCAAGTTTATTAATTAATCAAATTTAAATGCAAAGCGCGTGGTAGCACAAATAAATCACCAAATAACTAAGTATGCAGCGGAAACTAAATTGACATGGTGATTTATTTATGAATGGGGAAAACTTACACAGCAAAAACCCCACCGGGTGATTTTAAGGTCACCACTTCCGAGAATCCACTATTATCACAACAAGCGGTTACAAGTAAATGAATCTCAGTACCTTATACCAACCTACAGTTGAACCCTTACCTCAATACCCAATTAGATTTGTTCTGTAGTGACAATCTCTCCTTGTAATGCACGGCTCCTAGTACGTGACTGACCAATTGTGCGGATCCCAGTATGCGGCTTCAATCACCAACTAGAGAATGTTGTTGGTTACAAAGTTCTTCAGCTCATCATACGAAGAAGATCGAGAAGCTCCTTGGTTACAAAATCCTATGGTGCACAAACACAGCAGCTTCTTCACAAGAAAGATAAACTAGGGAAAATTATATCCTCGGTCACAATTTGCTTGAACAAACTTTTCTAAACACTTGTGCAACTTGTGTCTTCTTTGACGGCCCTTAAAATAATCCTTTTATATGTCTAAGGTTGTGAGAAAAGAAAGCCCAAACATACAATCACGGATTGGATGAAAAACAGACCAGAAATTATGAGTTTCATAAACCTCGACAGATA
Organism: Quercus glauca; assembly: GCA_023736055.1. Lineage (NCBI taxonomy): Eukaryota > Viridiplantae > Streptophyta > Magnoliopsida > Fagales > Fagaceae > Quercus > Quercus glauca. The sequence continues at coordinate 56,591,568 of CM043325.1, read as the reverse complement.
CCCTATCTGTCGAGCTGCTGTCGAGCCCCGAGCTAGAACAGCTCTTCAAGGCTCAATAGATACTAGCTGTTGAGCTTTAATGAACAGCACTTTCTGGCTTGAATCTTGAATAGATTTGCATGGCTTGAACACTTCTTGAAGCATCAAACACATCCTAGATCTACCTAATTACAAGTAAAATGTGTTTTGTCAAAGGATTAGCCAATTACATAAAATAGTGACATATGTTCCTAACATGTGAAACACATATGTCCTAACAATTTGTAAAATATCTAATTACTCTTTTTAATTCAGGGATAATAAAAATTAAAATAGTGTTAGGGTAAATTTTTTTACACCTAATATTATTTAAATAACACCTATTTATTTTCAAACATCACCCAAAAATTATTGGGCTTCCCTAAATATTTTTGACTATTATCATGCTAGCCCACAACCATTCTTCTTTCCATCACAAAATTGGACTACAAATATAAGACACTATAAGACCCAATATTTTTGTAAAGCCTAATCCCAAATTATTTATTTTATTGAGCAAGTTAAAATCTCATTATTTTCTAAAGCCCAAGAATTTTTATGCTTAGCAATATTTGAAAAGCTCACAATTCAAATACATGGCAAAACAATTTTATCAATGGAATTCAAATCCATAATCAAAGCTCATGATTTAAATCAATGGCAAAACAATTTTATCAATGGAATTCAAATTCATAATCAAAGCCCATGATTCAATCTCATTGCAAATTATTTATCAAAAAACCCAATTCTCACTGGCAACACCAAAAAACACAGTTCTCACTAGCAATATAAAAAAAGCTAAATTCTCACTGGCAACATCAAAAAGCCCAGTTCTCATTGGCAACATCAAAAAGCCCAACTATCACTGGCAATATCAAAAAGCCTAGTTCCCACTGGCAATATCAAAAAACCAATTCACATTGACAATATCAAAATTAAAGCCCAATTTACGTTGGTACTATATTATCAAAAGCCCAAGACTATTAGCACTTGGCAAAAACACTATGTCATAATTATTTCACTTAAAAGTCCAATAATGAACAATGTTTCAATTTCTTAATCTATGACAATCATCTTATACGAGCTCATGGAAAGTCATTTATCTTAAAATTATGATGTGGGTGAGTTGGGCTTGATGAACCAGGTCAGCCCACCTGGACAAAGCCCAACACGAGGCCCAAGGCCCATTAGGTGATATGGGCCCGATATGCATGGGGGAAGGTAACCCCGGGCTTCATCGCAATAGGCCTAATCTCTAGCTGAGTGCCGGGAAGGGGGTGAAGGTCGGTAGTCTGAGATGACCACAAAGGAAATCTGTGTGTGGTCCCAACGAGGTCAGTCACCAAGAACTAATGATTCTGAAAGGAATCCACTACCAAACACTATCCAGCGTCAGGAACAAGTTCCAAGGTAATTCTCTGAATTCGTGAGGATCCTTTGGGATTCTGGTGGACATGGGAATGTGTTGGTAAGTGGGGAAAGAAATGATAGCCACCCCACTAACAGAGGGCTATAAAAGGAGGTCGAAGCAAGGGTAGAGGGGGTTGGACATTAGAGAGGGAGAGAGAGGGAAAGAGAGGAAAATACAGAGAGAAGGTGAGTGAACATGCTAGGATATTCAGGGGGATTAAAGGGGCGTGCTATCACTTGTTTGGGGCCTCGCTTGGTAGGATTGAGTGCAAGGAGGTCAACCTCTTTCAAATATACAACATGGATTCTAGCAATGCAATGTAATGTAGTTGGACTCTCATGTCGATTTGAATGAATCATCTTTTCTGTGGAGGTAAATCTTTGCCTGCTCGGCAAGAGGATAGCAAGTTACTAATTCTATCTCGGTAGGACATGTATTTCTTTTACTATGAAATTCATAAATGAAGTAGTTAATGGTGGGATTACCATTATCCTTTTTGTAGTGACGAATCTTGTATGTGTTCCTATAAAGGGGATGATTTTGGGCATGCATATATGATATTTATCTTATACCATATTATAAACCCATGGAATTTATATAGAACCCATGGTCACTATTTATGTCACAACATTCATAATATTTATTTTCAAGGCTCATGGTAACTATTCATCCTACAATCTCACCATTTAAATCATAATGTGGTTATCAGGATCCATAAACATTACTTATGATATGGAAGTCATCATCTCAAAAAATAGTAAATGTTATTTACAAAAGCATTTTGAAGTAATTAAGCTTATGTTGTTATTATAAATATTACAACTCGTTGCCCAAAGACCCATTGCAAATATCCATCGAAACCCAAAATATTCACTAATAATAAAAGTCCATGAAGGATGAAAGCCCATGGAAATATGTGTTATTGATGTCCATTTTGTAGGTCCAAGTGAAAAAGGAGGATGAACACAGCCCAGCCCAAAGGGTCCAGCCCACGTAAGCAAGCCCGATCCTAAGAACTCTAGTAAAGGCAGAGGATTGAAATAGGCAATTAGCTTCTCTCTTGTTCAGCCTTGATCAAGGTCTAGCTAGAGGCCTCTACAAGAGAATCAAGTCTTTGAGAATGGACTAGGGGCTGTCCCATCAACTTTTTGTCACCCTTTCCCTGACGTGAACAGTGCCCAGAGGTTGTATTAGTAGCTAAAGTCTAATGGGAAATAGGACTTCATCACTTTTCTTAAGACTATATCTCCAACGGAAGGGGAGCCATAACCAAATTACCCAAGTCTAAACAAATCAATGCTATAAATGTCAAAACGTTCAAAAAATGATTCATGTGCCAAGCCCTTGAATCCTAAAGGAGAAAATTTGGGAACACCTGGTTTGGAGGTTAAAAAGGGATCTCCAGTGGAACCTTTTGAGGTGGGTTTAAACTTTGACACCTGGCTTAGGGTGTTGAAATCCTACTTCATAGGGTCCAAATCTCAGTTACAGTGTGAGCAATCTTCACATTTGAGATCTTCTTGAATTCTTCCATAGAAACAGCATTGAATATCGCATTCATAGCCTTACTGCTAAAGCTTGCTACTTCCTTTTGGGCAGTTGTCCATTCACCAATAGTAGTGGTTGGTCTTTCCCAACCGTTTTCAATAGACAGCCATACTCTCTCATCAATAGATTTCAATAAGACTTTCATCCTAACCTTCTAATAAGCATAGTTATTTCTAGACATGGCAAAACAGGTTAGAATTTTTTGACCTGACCCGATTAACCCACAACCCAATTGACCCGTTTAAAAATAACCTGTTTTAACCCGCAACCTGATTAATCCGACCCACCCGTTTTGTCACGTCTACCAACGTTGAGTAGATTGAGATTGAAGTATAATTCTTATAAAATATTTACTTATTCTTCTTCACTTAATAAGTTATGTACTCCATTATAGTTTGTCATTCTTTATTTGCCACCTTCATTATACCAAAATTAGCTTCTAGAAAGCTGGAACAAGAGTTGCACCAAATTTGGGTATCAAGTGTTTAGTGATAATTGATAAGTGGTAACAGTATCACCAGTGAGAATCTAATCACAGTTAAGGAACTCAAAAACAATTGAATGATTGCATCTATTTCAAAAAAAAAAAAAAAACTTGTTTGAAAAACACAGGTCAACTTGACCTGTCCCGTGACCCGACTCGACCCTTGACCCAATTGACCATTTTAAAAATGACCTGTTTTGACCCGTGACCCGATTGACCCACAAACTCGATTGACCCGACCCGAACCCGACCCGACCCGCTTGTTTTGCCATGTCTAGTTATTTCCATCAAAGTGTGGAGGAATCATAAGAGAGTGATCGTGTTCCATGACAGCAGGGGTCAAGGATCAACTCTAGGTCAAGAAACCTTTAAACTAGAGCTAACTTGCTTTGATACCACTTGTTTGTTCCGTTTAGACCCATTAAACCAGATTGTTTAACTTAAATAATTAACCAAGTTGATTAGTAGGTTTATTATTCAGGTCTAGGTTAAACAAGCATATATCATATCATGCATAGCAGTGGAAAAATAAATAACACCACGATATGATGACCTAGGAAAACCGATGAAATGAACCGTTTCAAGATAAAAACCTGGGGTGGATTTGACCTAGTTATCATTAATGTAAAAAAAAAATCCACTATAAGAGAATCAAATTTTTTACAATCAGATTTAACCCTAAATCTATTATTATCTCCAGTAGTAACTTACTGACACGACCATGTGCAAGCTTCGAATCCATGGACTCCTTCTCTCCTTGGATCTACTGCAACACAAGCACCCACACTTGTGACTTTGAGATCCCACTCAAAGGTTTCAAATTACCTTCAATTGTTGATCTTTGTAGCAGCAACTAGGTTCTACCAATGCTTGATTGTAGATCTTGCTTCGGTAGATGCTTGTGTAGTTAAAAGGTACAGCGCCTTTCAGATCTCACAAGGAGTAACACACAAATCTTCCAAAATTCTCCAAAACGTAGCTAGGGTTTCCCTTTTATATGTGGACAAGTTAGAATGAAACCCTAAACATTTTCGCGGGCTTGGGTCTGATTTAAAATTTTGCAAAGTTTCTTTTTTTGCGATTCTCAATCAGTCGAGTCTAATTCTTGATCGATCGAGCTTGGCAGATTGTGACTTCCCTTTTCTACAGTTAGCTCAAACTTGAAGCTTGAAACCTACACCTTTGAGCATTGCCTAACACATAGACTAGACATGTTTTGTTCTTAGTTTGCCAACACATACAAAATATGATTCTATACATTTAATCCTAAACTTTCAGAACCTAAAAGATTTATATATCTTTTTGAAACTCAAGACATGTTTTGGCCTAGCTCGATGTGGAGTTGATATCTTTTAATTAATTAACTGTAATGTTACGATCACAACTACTAGCTAAAGACATAATTAAGAATTACGATCCATTCAACAATTATAAATTTGCTGTCAAAAAAAATATTTGTGTCCATAACAGTATAGTTTAATTAAATAATAGTAAAAACTAAAAACTAATAAACTTTATAAAGTAAAAAATCTATATAGTAATATCTAACATCACTCAAATATAAGACTAACCACTGCTTGTTCACCTCTAACACACCAAGCATCGGGAATCTCCGACAACCGAACCCCATACCATTCATTAAGACTAGCCTTCCCCAATATCACAACCCTGGCTCTTCTCAACCGTTGAACCACGCTTGCATCTCTAGCCACCGTTAATCCCAGCAACGCATACAACCCACACGTGGTGTTCAGCTTATCCTTAGTCCCTATATTGTCTTTCAACAGTATGGGAATCCCATGCAACTCTCCCAACGATTGAAATTTCTAGTCTTTCTCCGCCGCCTCCTCCCTCTCGCGGTAAGCCTCTTCGACACCACCGAATGTGACAAAAGAATTGTTACATGTGATGTTAGAACTGCACAATGTGAGAAAAAAGTAAGGGAGCCACCAAATGTGACAAAATAATTGTCACGTATGATATTGGAACTACACAATGTAAGGATGAAACCATCAAATGTGAGAAAAAGGCAACCTGGTATAGCATTTTACCTACTAGTGGGTACCGTATCCCTTTTTTGGGGGCTACGGTAGAATTACCCATGAATCCATATTTATGTCATTATGTTGGGGACCATTAGGGGCGGATGCACACATAAGCTTGTGGGGGACATGCCCCCCCCCCCCCCCCCCTCCCAAAGCTTTTGAAACCTCTATAAAATACTATATAATAACAAGCTAGCCCCTGCACATACCTAGTCTAATGTTAGTTTTGGTGGTTTCCTCTTTGAAATAGGTTGTGGTTGTATGATCAATCAAAGGGTTAAGACGATTATCTCTCAAAACTACATAGAATGACACACTAGCACTAGCACATGTGATAAAAAATATTTGATACCATAAGTATGCCTCAATTTTATTGCTGGTTGATGATTGGATGTATCTAGAGCATGGAACTATTTGGATTAAAGAAAGTGTATGGAAGTAATGAAAATAATTAGCTAAGTGGGGTTGTCTAGCAAATTATGGCATATAAAATGACTAAAACAAAGTAAAAGTATTAGTTACCCTTCAGTCATTAGCCTTTGGTTCAGCAAGTGACTGGAGCAATTGTCATATGTTTTATTTTGTTGTGGGTCTTATGCATCATACAATGTTAATTTCTTTATAGCATTCCTTTTGAAATATGACCATTTTTACAATTACAATATTTTAGTTTCTCAAGTGGACTTCACCCAACAAAACACATGTTTACTCAAACCAAAAAAAAAAAAAGTTGTCAAGATGCTATTTATTTATTTTTCTAAGTAAACAAAAGTGCACTATGTTTGTGCGTGTTCAAATGTGAAAGTCGCTAAAAGTTTATTATTTTGCTTAAACTAGTGATTTTTTTGGTGGCATTGTTAGTCATTAAGCTTCATTTCCTTATTTCTTTTAACTCTATCTATCTCACACATACATACACATAAATATATAAGTTATGACTAATGTACAAGCATGTAATTCGGCCTCCCCAAGTTAAAAATCCTGGCTATGCCGTTGGGACCATGACAACTATTGCCGGCTACAAAACTGCTCTAATAATGTTTGGGGTAATTTTTTTTCTTTGCCTTTAATGTTTGGCTTTGATTAGACGACTTTGGTCATAAGGGGATGGAATGAAATAGAATGAGATGATCATAAGGGAATGGAAAGGAATAGAATGGAATGGAATGTATTTAAGTACGGGAAAGGAATAGAAAAGAATGGAATGGAATGGAATTAAGTAACCTTGATTGGATGTTTTAAAATAAAGGAATGGAAAGGAATGAAAATGAATAGAATATAAGTAATCCTGTTTGGGAGCAACATGGAGGAAATGGAATGGAATCATTTTATGACAACATTATTATTAGACCCTTATTTTAAAATAAAGAGATGAATATATAGGGGTATTTTGGGAGTTTTAGTAAAAAAATCATTAAATCTAATTCCATTCCCTCCCATTCCTCCCAATTTCGGGGGGAATGAAAATTTAAGGTTTTAAGGGAATAGAGAGGAATGAGTGTTCCCTCCTATCTATTCCATTCCCTCCTACTTAAACTCCTAAACAAGGGAATGAACTTTCAATTCCCTCCATTAAAACTCTCAAACAAGGGAAGGGAAGAATATTCTAAAATTATTCTTTTTATTCATTTCCATTCCATTCCATTCCCTCCTTCCAAACGGAGCCTCAGTCTTGCAAAATCATTTGATTCACTAGCGTGAATTGTGGATTCATTTGACTTTGATTCAAGCTAGGTTGGAAGTGTGGCATGCAATCATATCGTGTTATTCGGGTCTGTACAAGTCAACTAGTTGCCTAGAAGTGAGTTGGTTTTCGTTGAAGGCACAGTGGATGTCATCGATGGTGGCTTCGGTGAGTGTGAATTGTGAGCCGTTGATTGGGTTGACGAAGATAGATGAGACTAAAAGTAACAGCGAGGTTAATGGTGTCTGCATTTTCATTTCAATCATGTTTCAGCAAAACCCGGCGGTGAAGTGTAGTCTTGTGTAAAAGTGCAACTACATGTGCATACTGCATACTACGTTAGACATATACGTAACCTTTTCTTTTGGTCCTATTTTAATTTAGACATATACATAACCCTACACCTATTTTTTATATATCAATTTACAATTCAATTAAACAATTTTTCCCTTTGCTCAAACTGAGGCCACAACACTCCCATGCACTTAAGGTATAGGGAGATACCATCCCACTGGCTTAAAACTAGTCAACTTTATTTTAATTTATGTTAGGACATATGTGTTCACAGCTTAAGAACATATGTCATATTTTATGTAAATTGGCTAATCCTTTGACAAAACGCACTCTACTTGTAATTAGGTAGTTCTAGGTGTTTTTAATACTTCAAGAAACAATGTTTCAAGATCAAGTGTTGAAGTCATCAAGTCTGTCCAAGAAAAAGCAAGTTGAAGTGCAGAATTTTTAAAGCTCGACACCTGCTCGACACCTACCTCGACACCTGCTATCTGTCGAGAATTAAAAAGTCAGAATTCCAATCTGATTTTCTTGGGATCCGTGAATGTGTTTTTGGGCCTTCTTTTCTTCTAACCCTAAACATATTTAAGGAGTGTTTTAAGAGCCGTCAACATAGACACAAGTTGCATAAGCATTGAGCAATCCTTGTTCAAGCAAATTGTGATCTAAGACGAAGTTCTTAACCTAGTTCATCTTCTTCAAGAAGTTGCTGTGTATTTTGCACCGTAGGGTTTTGTGACCAAGCATCTTCCTAATCTTCATTGCATAGGATGATCTGAAGAACTTTGCAGCCAACCTCTCTTCCTAAAGTTGGTGTTTGAAGTCGCGTACTGGGATCCACGCATCTGGTTAGTCACGTACTTGGGAGCCGTGCATCAAAAGGGGGAACTGTCGCTACAGATCAAGTCCAATTGGGTATTGGGGTAAGGGTTCAACTATAGGTTGGTAAGGTACTTGGGATTCCTTATTTGTAACCGCTTGATTTGATAATAGTGGAGTTTCGGGAGTGGTGACCTGAAAATCACCCGGTGGGGTTTTTGCCGTTAGGGTTTTTCCCCATTCGGGAACAAATCACCGTGTCTTTTATTTTCCGCTGCATATTTAGTTATTCGGTGATTTGTTTGTGCTGCCACGTATTTGCATGTTAAATTGATTAATTAATAACTTGGCTAAATTAATTAATTAGTTTAAATTACAAGAGGTCATTCAATTTGTGGCCTATCAATTTAATTAAACATTAATTTATTACAAAAAGCAATTGAATCATATTAAGTAATTAAATTAATTAAAATAATCCAAGCTAAATATGTCCTTATAATTATTGTTAGGAAATAAAATATCTAATTTTTTATATATCAATTTACAATTCAATTAAATAATTTTTCCCTCTACTCAAACCGAGGCCACAACACTCCCCATGTGCTCAAGGCATGGGGAGATACCATCCCTCTAGCTTAAAACTAATCAATTTTATTTTAATTTAATTAAAAATTAATTTATTACAAAAAGCAATTGAATCATAATTAGTGATTAAATTAATTAATATAATCCAAGCTAAATATGCCTTATAGTTATTGTCAGAAAATAAAATATCTAATTTTTTATATGTCAATTTACGATTCAGTTAAACAATTTTTTTCTTTAATCTTAATAATTTAACTATTACAAATAATAAAAATATTATTTACTTTTAATTGTAAGATATCACATAATGAGAATTTTTCAAAATGAAAAATTATCAATAAAATATAGAACAATTTATTTTAGTATATATAAATATACACATTTTAATAACTAAAAAATAAAAAGTATATCAAATAATTAAAAAATTATGCTTGTTGCATGCCAAGTGTTTGGTAAATTACCTTCAAAAGTTATGAGGTTAGATTACTTGATTTTTGGTTATGATAATTGTTATATAAGGTTATGAGTTGCATTCCTAGTTGTTAATATGTGCTAGCTAACACTATCTTATAGTGTGTATTCTTTTTTCTAAAACACTTAAACAACTATAATTGGAGGTATATTTATTTTCTTCCGCAACTCTAACTTTATTCTTACGTTTGATATTAGACTCATCCTTCATGTGATGTTATTATTAGAATATCTACTTTACTATAGTGTTGACTAATTTTGTTATTAGAGTATGTACTTTACTATGGTGTTGACTAATTGGTTGTCGGTAGATGGCAATGCATTAATAATTGTTTCTTTGATGGCACGCATTGACCTAGAAGACATGAGTAAAACATTTTGGAAAAGGTTTAGCAACAAAATTGATTATAGCGTAAGACTACAACATTACTCAATAAAATAAACATTTCTACATATTTTAAAAATCTAACAGTTGAATTGCATATTTTTTACTCCTTTAATACGCATGTCAAATTTTGTGTTAATCAGCTATTATTTACTATATGATCTATAGCTTATACTTTATGTTTAGTTTTAAACTATAAAAACTTGCAATTTAAACAATTTATTGATGACATAGCTATTTATCTTTAATTCTTTAGAAATTTCGTAAGCATGGAAGATATAAGAAAAAGATGTAATCTAGCGGTGGGTTTGTTAAAGTTCAAGACCAATAAAAAGATATTGAGTAAGACTATATTCTTAAGCTACAATTAATTTTGTAGCTAAATTTTATCCAAAATTTTTAATGTTTTGAAAGTGTATTTAATGTATTCAATTGGTAATCGATTAGTCTTATTGTATTATTTAGTAATATTGTTGTTAAATGAACTTATAACATTGTCTTTATTATTTCTAGACATTTTTTTGAATACAAGATAAAATTCTACTCATGCCTAATCTAAGTGTATATGTGTGTGAAACTCCATCCTATAGACTTGAACCCTAGCCCTTGCCCCCCCACACCCCACAAGCACTTATACTTGGGCATAACAATTAATATAGCTAGAAATTTTATTATTGTATTATATTAATTTAATAATTTGAATATGTTTGATTATTGTGGGGTCTATATTGTGTGTGTAAACTAGATCTAATCATTTATTTAATATTGAATTTTATTTAGCTATAAACAAGTTGAGAAAACAAAATGTAGTGAAAATATTTTTGCCAAAAAAAAAAAAAAAGAAAAAGAAAAAGAAACAAGTACCTATAGCTGCGTTTTTAAACTGCCACTAAAGCCTGTACTAAAAAAAATTATTTTACATGTCTAATTTTACGGTTAATTGAAAATTATTTTCAGTTTGACCGAAAATTTAGGTTGGGCGTGGGCCTCTCTCCAAAAAAATAAACAAATAAATAAATAAATAAATAAAGGTTAGATAGGGGCCAAAAACCTAAAATTTGGAGGAAAAATATTTCTTCAAGTAATTTTACATGGAAACAAATGGACCCATAAATATAGAATCTTAATTATTAGCAATTTTATATCTTTTTGAGTACGAAGAATGTATTTTAAATATATATATATATATATAATATAGAAAGTTTTATAAATATTATAGAAGTGACATTTAAATTGAAAAAAAGGTCTACTTCAAACTTTTGTTTTAGGGTTCAAACACTATCGAGCCAACCTTGTTAATTTGATGGAAAACATTTAAATGCTAATGTTCTTATGTCTATAATTTTTTTTAGTCACGGTCCTTTTCATTTTAATTTTTAGCATGTTTTAATATTACTAGTGTGCAATTGGTTCTAGACTCTTCGGTTTTTGTATCCAATAATTCACTTGCCACAAAAATTAAAAAATTAGGTGAGACTCATGACACAAAATTAAACTCCAATTAGAATTCAATTTAGAATATAATTGAATTTAGACTCATTAATTTTTGCACCTAATAATTCACTTGACACACAAATTTAAAAATTAGATGAGACACGTGGTGCAAAATTAGACTCTAATTTAGAATTTAATTAGATTTTCTCTCAACTTCGACTATTAATATATATAGATACTCAATGATTCTCTATATATATATATATATATATTATACCCGATGTATTATCTGCCATAAGAAGATATATTAATGCTCCATTACTTGTTATATTGATAGACAGGAATCACCAGATCACACAAGTTTAGTCGAAATACATGATTAAGAGGTATTAATACAAGTTCTTCAATTTAAAATAGAGGTTGTTCTAAACATCAAGGTTTAAATGAAGTTGGCTTTCTAATCTTTGTAGCTTGCTCAAAGCCTTATGCAATCTTGATAACGCCTTAAAATGTATACTTATTATATATTTATGTGGTAGTTTTCTCCTTATTACTATACATAATTTGTATAATTAAGCCATGACTAACATTAGTCTCTATTATTTATCTTTACATAATTTCTTGAATAAGATGTCATTCATTGCGTGTAATTTTCTACTTTCAAGAAATCATGTGAAAAAAATGGGTTTCAAGGAGTTTGTAAGAGAATGGAGGCCAAACTAAAATTAAAGTGGAACTAAATTAAGGACCATGGTTAAATGTCTAAGGAGGTTCATCTGGAGTGCTTGGGTCGTTTACCATGATAGAAAGCTTCAAATAAGGAAAGAAATCAAAGAGGTAGAATCTGAAAAGGAAAAATCAAAATTTGAGTACTGATCAGTATTTTGGGCGTATCTCTCACTTAAAAAATCCAATTGACACAAGGCCAGACTATTTGGAACCGTGACTTAAAAATCTACAACTTCCTTGTTTTGAGTTTTTTGAAATTCATAACTTTTGAAGGCCGAAATTAACTCACAAGTTACTACTGTAAATCTAGATGAAAATTAAAATAGTAAAAGTTTTTTTTTTTTGAAACTTTGACATGAGGGTTCTGAATGGGGGCTGAGCAGAACGAATTTGGAGAAAAAACCTTGTATTTTCTTTTCTCTAATGGCAGCCTAAACTCTTTGTTAGGGCTAGGGGTTATGTTTCTTCTATATGATATGAATATTTAATGTGATTATTTCTAAGATTTTAGACAATAACATATTTTATCGTTCAATTAGATTTTTTTTTATGTATTATTTCTTCCGTGCTTTTAATAAGTTCAATCCTGTTTTTCTTACTATTTAGATGAATTTCTAATAGTTTCAAATAGAAATCACGTTTTAAAGTGAATGGATTTTTTTGAAAACTATTCTAACCGCATTATTAATCTAGGTTATTATGCGTTCTTGAATTGTCTCAGTTCAACCAAATCATAACTCTATTGATGCTGGACCAATCGAAATTGATTTTCGATCGATTGAATCTAATTTTTGACAGATCGAAATTCGTATTGTGAGTTTTTAAAAAGATTTTTCTTTCACGTGTTCTTCACACTTTTCAAATCTTTTCAAAAGCTTTTTCACTGTTCCTCTTCGACTGATCCAATCCAAGCCAAATTTGTCATTTTCTTCCTAAAATTTCTCAAGGGTTTTTGTCTTCTTGTGCTTGTAAGTCACTTTTACCCTTTCTTTTTCATTTTATTCACATTTTTCATGCATTTTAGTTGAAATTTTCGAACTCATAATTTTTGAGGTTTTTGATTTTTAAGTTGTTTTCTTTCACATTTGATCATTAGGTTTTTGTCTCTAGATGTTATTAACATGATTCCCATGCATTAATTTGATTCATTTTGTGATTTGGGAAAATTTTGAAATTCTAAGGCTTGAAAGTTTAAGAAATTGGGGATTTTGTTCAATTGGGCTAAAATTGATGAAATTGACTTGTGTTATTGATTGATTATGTCATTATATGATGTTATCTAACTAGTGTAATGATAAATTGATGAATTTTTTTGGGATTTTTGAAATTGGGTTTTCAAAATTTGGGGTTTTTTATTCTAAAACTCTATGTTCAAGTCAATTGTTGGTTTATAATATAGAATTGAACAAATTCAATGCATTAGGGCTCAGAAAATTCATCATTACTTAGGGTTACAGCCATAGCTTTACCCTTTAATCTAAAAAACGTAGGACATTCTGATTTCACATGACCATACCCTTGACAACCAATACATTGTTGTCTCAAAGAATTATTAGAGGTTTGACCTACTTTCTCTTTAGTTTTATTAGTATTGTTCACTTTGGTGGGTTCACCTCTTAAAATTCCTAGGTTCAGTAAGTGAAGAAAAGTTGTTCATTAAAGCTCAACAGATACCTCGACAGAAACAGTATCTATCGAGACTTAAGAACGAAGCTCAACAGAAGCTCGATAGAAGCTGAATCTGTCGAGATCTACAAAATCAGAATTTCTATATCTAATTTTCAGCTCATGCTGACATGTATATGTATGGTTTCTTTTCTCACAACCCTAGACATATATAAGGCCTATTTTAAAGGCCGTGATACATGGAGAACACATGCAGAAAGTGACATAGTGCCATATTCTCTCTGCAAGAAGTTACTGCGTCTTTATGTCTTAAGGTTTTGTAACCAAGTACTTCTTGATCTTTATTATTGATGAAGTGAGGAACTTTGCAGCCAACAACATCTTCAAGTAGCTGGAGTTAGTCACGTACTGGGATTCGTGCAAAAGGGTGGCGTTCTTATATTGAAGAGTTCAGAAGTTCTAAAGTGGTAGAAGGTTTTTGTACTGGGATTCGTGCAAAAGGGTGGCGTTCTTATATTGAAGAGTTCAGAAGTTCTAAAGTGGTAGAAGGTTTTTGTTGTAAGTTCATCTACGAAGATTGTAAAGTCTAGGGACAAAGATTTTGTACTAGATTTGAAACTTCTCTTTGCTATGAATTGTTTTTCGGGAAGGTTTCCCCTATATTTTTTTACTATGAAACTAGTTTGTTTCATTGATTTTCCTGGGTTATCATATCTTGTCTTATTTACTATTCCGTTGTGCATGATATTGACATGATATGGATGTTTATTTGTTTTAACAAGATTTATTCATAATAAATCTAATTAACAACTTGTGTTTAAAACTTATTAATTCTATCAACCGGGGTCTAAATTTCCTAACATAAAGCAGAATCACCATAACTACCTGTCTAGATCTTAAAGTTTGCTGGAATCAAACTCAAAAACCTCCAGAAACTTCAAGAAACCACAAATTGGTGAAACTCTATAGATTTAAGCCTTCAAAGGCCCAAAGAATTTCTGCCACAAACCTTCGAAGACAAAGAATGCACGAAGAATACATGAAGAACATGAAGAATGTGAAGAACAAAGGATTTTTAACAAGCTCATAGCTAGAGATTCATTGTAATCCTATTTCAAAGATCTTTGTTAGGTTCTAAGGTCTTAGGATTTTATGTATTTAGAACTCTAATTTGTAATGTTGGCAAACCATGATCAAAACAATGTATTTAGTCTTGTTTAAGTTTGCTCAAAGTTGGTTAAATATTGTAAAGTTGGAATCGAGTGACTGCAGAAGCATTGGGGCTTCTCGGCCTGGCTCAATCGATCAAAGGTTAGACTCGATCGATCGAAAGTCGGCCCAGATGCGTTTTTCTGCAGAATTCCAACTCAGCCCTAACTCTTTAAACGTTTAGGGTTTTATGTTTTTGCCCTAGCTATATAAGGAAAACCCTAGCCACGTTTTTCAGAGTTGCACAAGTTGTATTGTTGCTCATACATTGCGGTTTTGTGTAAATCTCTTGTGAGATCTAGAGGAGCTTTCCTTTACACAAAGCTTAGGGTTTTCAAGATTGAGATCACTTCAACATCTTGATGATCAACTTGGTTGCTGCCTTTGAAGCTTAAAGATAATCAAGCGTGGGTGCTTGTAGCTGATTGAAGGAATACAAAGAAAGAAGTAGTCCGTGGACTCGGAGCCTGCGCGTGGTTGTGTCAGGAAGTTACTACTGGTGGGTAGCATTAGAAAGTCAAGCGGGGAGCTTGTAAGTCCTTTTGTAAGAACTTCAATTCTTTCTTAGTGGATTCCGTTTTGCCTTAAGGATCGGTGGGTAAAATCCTCCCCAGGTTTTTTACTGGTTTGGTTTTCCTAGGTGATCATATCACTGTGTTCTTTATTATTTCCGCTGCTTTATATGTTTATATGCATGATATGATTCTGTGATTGTTTTAACCTAGAATTGCTTAATTTGACTAAGTAACAACTTGGCTAATTAATCTAGGCTACGCAATCTGGTTATAGTTTTACGGGTCTATACTGTTCAAGTGGTATCAGAGCGGGTAGCTCTTCTTGTTTGAGATCTTTATCTCTGAGCTGATTCTTGACCCCAGTTGTCATGGAGCATGGACACTCTCTGTTTGTTCCTCCTCACTTTGATGGGAACAATTATGCTTACTGAAAAGTAAGGATGAAAGCATTCCTGAAATCCATAGATGAGAGGGTGTGGAATTCCGTTGAATACGGATGGGAGAAGCCCACTACTCCTGTGAGTGAGTGGCAAACTTCTGAAAAAGAAGCAGCAGGCTTCAATAGCAAAGCTATAAATGCCATCCTTAATGCTGTTTCAATGGAGGAATTTAAGAGGATCTCTAATGTTGAGGTTGCTCATACTGCTTGGAAAATCCTCCAAACTGTGCATGAAGGCACAAAGGCTGTTAAAATTAACAAACTGCAGCAATTAACTTCTAGGTTTGAAAACATTAGAATATCTGATGAAGAAACCTTTGATGAGTTTTATGCAAAACTAAATGATATTGTTAATTCTGCTTATAATTTGGGTGAAGTCTATGATCAACCTAAAATTGTTAGGAAGATACTTAGATCCTTAACTGAAGACTTTAGACCCAAAGTGACAGCCATTACTGAGAGTAAGGATGTTGACTCCATCCCTGTGGATGAGCTTATAGGATCTCTTCAGTCCTATGAGTCTGACTTACCCAAGACTGTCAAATCCAAATCAATGGCACTTAAGTCTGTTGATGATGTTGAAGCTGGTGGATTTGATGATGAGCTCTCTCCCACGAAGATAGCTTACCTTGCCAAGAACTTTAGAAATTTTCTCAGAAACACTAATAGAAAGGCAAGGAACACCAACACTGCTGAACCTAGAAACTTTAGGAAGAATGATCCCACTAAGGTTAACAATTTTGAAAAACCTAGAGAACAAGTAGGTCAATCTTCTAATAACTCTTTGGGTACTCAGTGTTATGGTTGTCAAGGGTATGGTCATGTCAAATCTGAATGTCCTACTTTCTTGAGAAATAAGGGTAAAGCTATGGCTGTAACCCTTAGTGATAATGAGGTTTCTGATGATGAGTCCGGTTGTGACGAGGATAGAAACTTCATTGCTTTCACTGCTACTGGTATAGTAGATGAAAGCATATCTGCTGAGGAGAACCCTGCTGATGGGGAACTCTCTGAAGATGCAGATCTTCAAGAGGCTTACAACAAACTTTGCAAAATTGCTGCAAAGGATGCTATGAAAGTTGATTTAGGCCTGAAGAAAATTGATGCTCTTGAGCTTGAAAAGAAAAATTTGCTTGTGAAATTGTTTGATGCTAATGATCTTTTGAATAATGTTAAATCGGAAAACATGCTTTTGCTTGATAAAGTTAGAACTTTGGAACATGATTTATCTGTTGCTAGATCTGCTAGTTCTAAACTTGATCACATGCTGAATGTTCAAAAGTATCCTTCTGATAAAGCTGGGTTAGGATATGTTGAAAGCATCTTTGATTCTGGACCCCATTCCACTGTCTTTGTTCCTTCTTCTTCTTCTTCTGAACCTCTTGTGAGTAAGGTTGTGAGTGAAACTATAAAACCCCCTGTGAGTGAGGTTGTTAAACCTGTAGAAGTTTCACCACCTAAGAAGATTAGGGTAGACTTAAGAGAATCCAAACCTAAGGAGCCTACCAAACCGAAGGACAAGATGCATGGTAAACCTGCTTGGGTTTGTCATTATTGTGGTAAGTCTGGACATATTCGTCCTAACTGTTACAAGCTTCAAGCTGATAAGAGAGCAAAAAGACCAAAAGTGCCTGTGCCTCAAGCACAAGATCCTATGGCACTAATTGGTGAATTGGTAAAGGCGTTAAACCTTTATTCCAATTCTGGAGTTGGGAATCACTCTAATGTGAATAAGAACTCCAATGCTCTGGGTGCATCTAAAAAGTTTTGGATGCAAAAGACTCGAACTAATTGAGTCTTTCTGACATGGTCCTTGTGCTTCATTGCTCTATTCTGATGTGACCATTGTGCTTTGTTTTTGTGTTTTTCTTTTTGTTCTAGGACTTGCATTGCACTACATACATGCATTTCACTCTAGGATTTATTTGTTTTCTCTTTTAAAAAAATAAAATAAAAAAAAATAAATAAATAAATAAAAGGAGAAAGCAAAATCTGTGTTGAACACTATTTTTCTTGATTTTTGAAAACAAGGTTGGTCATTCTTTTTACACATGTCATGTCTTGTGTACCTTGTTTAACTTTGATGAGCTTATTTGTTGCACTTAACTAGTTGAAACTTTGTAGTGCATGTTGTGTGGGAAAGATGTGTGTGGTTCTTAATCACTTTGCCTTAATCATGAAGTTACATGTTGTTGACTGACGGACTTGATCCTTTTGAGAAAGGCATAAATAACCATTTCACCACAGTTCACTAGCCAATCATGAACACCTTAGTGCATATCATAAGATTTAGTGCTCGAGAAAGTGTAGCACATGCACAAAATGAACATAAGGTGTAGCCTCAAATTAAATTCAAACCGGTGTGTACTATTAGGCTGAATGCCATTTCATATATAAATAAGAGGCAAAAATGCAAGAAACTTACATGATTGCAAGCTTTTGATCTAGGAGATGTGGGAGTTATAGGATGTAACTCTTTAGGTGATAGTCTCTTTTAATTCTATGTGATGAATTGTGTAGGCTTTGTGCTTGATTGCCATTCACATATCACCTCACATGTATCTCAAGTCTTTGCTAGTTTCACACACTACAAAAGTTACTCTTTGTTAAACACTGTACATGCTAGTGTGTGTGTTCTTGGTCTGACCAACCAAGTTTGAAAAATATCTTGAGATTTGTGCACAACATATTTGTTGCTTGAGAAAATTAAATGGAAGAATGATTGAAACTTGTGTTTGAGAGAATTGGGTCTAAAATTTTGGGTTTTTGAAAAAACATTCCATCTCATACTCATGCATTTTGTATTCATTGTTCAAATGCTTTGAGGAGTTGTTTCAAAATTGGGTTTGCAATTTTTTCAAAACTGTGTTTTTCCCCAAAATTCAGTGTGCCTCTGCCCATTTCGATCGATCCAACCTGATTTTCGATCGATCGAAAAAGTGCCTCAGAATGTGCTAAAATGACTGTATCGAACATCGTGAAGAAGCTTTTTTTTTTTAAAGGGAAATCTGACTTTTTCAAAGTTTCAAAACTTTTTCAAAAACTTTTCTTTTTCTCTCTCCGACGAGGCAAGACCAATTCTTCAAGTTTTTGTCGTTTTCTTCCGAAATTTTTGCATAATTTCTCTCTCCTCAAACCGGTATGTCTATTTTACCCTTCCTTTTCAATTTATTTTCATGTTTTCATGCATTTTTCATGCATTTTAGGGTATAATTTTCGGACTTTTCTTTTTGGGATTTTTGATGATTCGGACCTAATCATGTGGAATTGATCAATGGGTTTTGTTGGGGACACCCTATAGACATGTTCTTGATTGATTAATTTGATCAATTTTGTGTTTTGTGGAAAACTTAAATTTCTAGGGTTTATAATTGATCTGAATTGGGGCTTTTTGTGAAATTGGGTTTAATTGATGAAATTGGCTTGTGTAATTGATGTAATTGGTTATTATAAACTGTTTCCAATAGTGTGTAATGATTGATTCATCAATTTGATGCAAATATTTTCAAGTGGTTCTCATTTTTAGGGTTTTTGTTAAGAAACTCTATGTTCAAGCCAATTTTGTGAAAATTGAACTTAATTTGTTCCTAGTTACTGCATTAGTTCATGCATCATAACATTATTAATGATTCATGCATCATATAGATTTTTATTCTATATTTTTTTTGTGCTAACTTGCAGTCTGCCCTTGGTTTTATTTTCTGTTCTTTTTGGTTTTCTCTTTGTGTCTCTGTCCTTTCCTTAGCACCATGCCTAGGAAGACTAGAGCTCGTAGGACCATCCCCACTCCTACTCCTTCCCCTCCTTCTTTTGATAGTGAGAGGTTCGCCTGAGAGAAAAACCAAGAGATCTTTGAGACTTTAAACCTTAAGAGAAAGGTTTGGGCTGAGCGTTCTGTTCTTTTAGATGAGGTTGATCCTGCCATTAGGGAAAATTTTGAGCGTAGAGGTTGGTTACCTTTGTTGGCTGTGTCTGACCCTTCACCTCCGGTTCTCTTGATTAGAGAGTTCTTCTCGAACCTCTCTGTCCACATCTATGATTCCAACACTCTTGTTAGGAGTTGGATACGAGGTGTAGAGTACACCATTACTCCTCAGGTAGTGGCTGATGCTCTAGAGGTACCATTGGTTAGGGATCCTGTCTATCCCTATGATGAGTCACCTGAGCTGAGTGATGTCATGTCTTACATCACTGGATCTTCTATCCAGTGGGGTTCTGATCCTAGGATCACCACCGCTGAGCTTCCTGAGACTACCTATCTATTCTTTAGGATAGCCTGTCATTCACTCTGGCCCATTTCTCATCTGCACACCATTCCTCTTGAGAGGTGTGTTTTTCTGTATGCTCTTGTTACAGATGCTCCTATTAGTTTTCCTCATCTTTTTCTTCGTTCTTTGAACGAAGTTTATAGGAGTTCATCTACTGCCCATGCCCTTGTCCATCCTATTTTCATTCATAGGATTTTACTTTATCTAGGTTTAGAGGATTTCCCTGCTTCTGAGCCTGTTCATGTTATTGGTCCTATAGGTGCGTCTTTTCTTAGACAGAGGGCCGCTCATCTTCGAGTTGGTTCTAAACACCCTAGGTCTGATCCCTCTAGTAGCGCTCCACCTCCTCCTTCTTCTACAGGTCCTGCTGGTGAGGCTGTTCCAGATCCTGTAGGTGCTGCTGCTGTTCCTCCACCTCCTGCGGCTGACTTCGATGTTCGTCGTATGTTGGAGACTGTCATGACCGTTCAGGCGGCTCATGGTCAGCTTTTGGTGGATCTGTTCGACGAGATTCGTGCTCTGCGAGCGGATTTGGCGCATCTTCGTTCTTCCTCACCACCTCCTTTTGATGATGGTCTATGATGCCCTTTGGCATTCCGTCACAAAAAGGGGGAGTAGAGTTTTGACCTTGTAGAGGAGATTTTGTTGATAGGGGGAGATTTTTTTTGATTAGCATGGGATATGTTTGTTAGTTTGTGGAGTTTATTTAGATTGTATCTAGGTGCTTCACTTTGTATATCATTTTTGGGATATTCATGTTAGGGGGAGTAACATTGATTGATATATTGATATACATGTTTCTTTTGATTCTTGTTGTCTTTATGATTCACTGCTTATTGATTTATATTTATGAGTTGCTTCATTGATATATTTCTTTATTTTGTGTTGTGTGAATCTTACAAGAATATTATACTTGTTTATATACTATTTGCTGCCACACATGCGTTTATGTGTTTGTTGAGTATTTCAGGAATATACAGGTTGATTCGACAAAGCTGCTGTCTACATTTGCAACCGATGGATAGTGTTTAGGTCGAACTTTTGTTTTATGAGCATTATTTTGTAAAGGGCTATTTACTTGTAAACTTTGAGCTTTTAATTTGTGTTTTATCACGGATTGCCAAAGGGGGAGTTTGTTAGGTTCTAAGGTCTTAGGATTTTATGTATTTAGAACTCTAATTTGTAATGTTGGCAACCCATGATCAAAACAATGTATTTAGTCTTGTTTAAGTTTGCTCAAAGTTGGTTAAATATTGTAAAGTTGGAATCGAGTGACTGCAGAAGCATTGGGGCTTCTCGGCCTGGCTCGATCGATCGAAGGTTAGACTCGATCGATCGAAAGTCGGCCCAGATGTGTTTTTCTGCAGAATTCCAACTCAGCCCTAACTCTTTAAACGTTTAGGGTTTTATGTTTTTGCCCTAGGTATATAAGGCAAACCCTAGCCACGTTTTTCAGAGTTGCACAAGTTGTATTGTTGCTCATACATTGCGGTTTTGTGTAAATCTCTTGTGAGATCTAGAGGAGCTTTCCTTTACACAAAGCTTAGGGTTTTCAAGATTGAGATCACTTCAACATCTTGATGATCAACTTGGTTGCTGCCTTTGAAGCTTAAAGATAATCAAGCGTGGGTGCTTGTAGCTGATTGAAGGAATACAAAGAAAGAAGTAGTCCGTGGACTCGGAGCCCGCGCGTGGTCGTGTCAGGAAGTTACTACTGGTGGGTAGCATTAGGAAGTCAAGCGGGGAGCTTGTAAGTCCTTTTGTAAGAACTTCAATTCTTTCTTAGTGGATTCCGTTTTGCCTTAAGGATCGGTGGGTAAAATCCTCCCCAGGTTTTTTACTGGTTTGGTTTTCCTGGGTGATCATATCACTGTGTTCTTTATTATTTCCGCTGCTTTATATGTTTATATGCATGATATGATTCTGTGATTGTTTTAACCTAGAATTGCTTAATTTGACTAAGTAACAACTTGGCTAATTAATCTAGGCTACGCAATCTGGTTATAGTTTTAGGGGTCTATACCGTTCAATCTTTGATCCATTCTGTGGACACAACAGGTGGGAGTCGCCACCTAGTTTTTACGATGGTCTAGGAATCATATATATAGCGTCCTCTTGAGGAAGGATCATTGATCTTACTACCAAAGATATGGGTTCGAAGTTAAGGTACGGTCTTGGGAAGGTGTTAGGCACCCAAAACCACCCAACCCTAAGGTTGGCTTTCTCTCATTATGTCATATGTCTTAACCCTATTAAAGGCACACTTAATATTGCATCTATACTCACACTCACACATACACACACACACTAGCATACATCTAAACACGAAACATGGCATCAATCATCCCAAAAGACCTAATCACACATCTATCATGGCAATCAACCAAAGCCTAACATTCATCTAATCATGCATATCATCACATCATAGACCCTAGCATTCATCTAGCATGGCATCCCTTAACATTCATCTAGCATGCATATCACATCATCCTAGCATTCATTTAATCATGGCAGAACACAACGCAAACCTATCATACATCTAGCATGGCATCTCCTATCATTAAGGAAGGCCCTAGATATTTTGGGGCCTTAGGCGAGAACTAAAATGAGGCATTTTTTATATTTATGTATTAATTAAATTAATATTTATTTAGTTTTTTTACATTATAGTATATTTCATTTAAATTTTATTTTTCTTGCCTTGTAAATTGACTAATTAAATTTTTGTATTCAAGTTCTTCTAACATATCATTTTCAATCGATAGTATAGCTAATCTACTTAATCTTTCTTAAGACATTGTCAATCTTAGATATGATTTTATTATTTTTAATTTTGAAAAACGCCTTCCTGCAGAAGCAACTATAACATGTATTGTTATTAAAATTCTATAAGTAATGCATGTATTTGGAAATGAATCTAATCTTTTTATATAATATAGTATGTCAATTGGAGTACATTCTTTTATTTGTTAAATTTCTTTTAAAACTTTTAACTCTAAAAATATATCTAAACCATCAATATCATAATAAACATTAAGTTTGAGAAAAGATTCAACTTTAAGTCAGTATTTTTGTAAACTATCATCATCTAGCTGAGAGAGAGAGGCGAAGAGCAAGAGTGAGAGAGAGAAAAGGTATGAGTAAATTTTAGGGAATTGAGATTGTTTTTATATTTGAGATTGTTTTGTGGATAATTTTTTAGACCGGATTTGCATTTTATCTAGTTTATTTTTGATTTGTCTAGAGGTTAAGAATGATATTTTTAGGATAATTGATTTTGTGTAGACCAAAGAATGTTTTAGGTAGCAATGTTTACAAGGATATTCCAGATTTTTTGTTCTTTAGTCACAAGGATGTATCAGATTTTTGGAATTTCATTTGAAATTTTATATATATATATATATATATATATATTTTTTTTTTTTCTACTACCCCTTCTTTTTCAAAATTTTGGGCCCCCTTTCTACCTAGGGGCCTTAGGCAATGGCCTAATTGGCCTTGTGGAAAGGCTGGTCCTGGTGGAAAAGTTCGGATTTGGGCCACTCAAACTGGCATAATTGAGAGAACTAGGACGAAAGTAAAAATACATCTCTCTCTCTCTCTCTCTAAAAACTCTATGGTTCTTCTTGCTAGCAAAAATTTCGAAAAATTGTTTCTTGTGGATGGTTTGTTAACAATCAAGTGTCGGATAAATTATAGCAAGTTCAGTCTTTGTAACATTCCTATGTCCTACTTACAAGCGTACTGTTCTGTAATCTGTATCTAGCTTTTCAAGCCTCTTGGAGGTGCTTGTACTTGGTAATAAATAAGAAACAAATTTTTGTATCCACTTCTGAAATTATCTAAACTACTCTCATACATTAATTAAGTCCAATAAGGAAAACTAGCCCCATCACACAAAGAGGAAGACAAAAAGGAAGAGAAAGTAATATAATGAAATTTATTAAAAGCAAATTGTATTTTCATACCTTCTTACTTGAGTTTTATGTAATTGTCTTTCTTTGAAATTTGTGGAAACGTGGGAATAGATATGTAGGATTGAATTTTTTTTTTTTTTTTTCAAAATTTGAAGAAAGAGAAAAGATGATAAAAATGGGGAGACGTGTAGAATGAAATAACTGCTTGTTATTGGGAGCATAAAGTTAGTGAAAACATGATAGTAGATATGTTGAAGAGGATAGGGTAAAAAAAAAAAAAAAAACATGTACGTAACCATTTTTTAGAAGAAAATCCTGTTTGTTTGCAAACTGTTTTTTTTTTTTTTTTTTTTTTTTGTCAATTTATCTAAATTTTACGTGTTTTAAAATTAGTAATTTTACATGTCTAACCATATTATTTAAACTTTCTAAACATGTGAATTTGTGGGTATTTTGGGCATCAAAAAGTAAGAATCTAAATAGGAGAAACCCCTTAAATAATAGTATAGATAATATATTTCAAATACTTAAATTTTAGATCATATTTAAAATTTAGAACACAATAGAAACTAAATTATAACTTGAAGAAGTAACTATAAAATGAACTTTAAAAACTCCAATTTAAAATGGCCTATACAATATAGAGAAGTACTACTTTCATAACATTTTCACAACAAAATTCTAGGTGGTAAGTTATTACAAGTTTGGTTTTAATTTGAACCTACCACTAAAATTATTTTTTTGCCTACCAGTAACAGCATATCACTCAAATTTTTTTTGTAAAAGTGTTGTGAAAAATATTATAGATATATCATTTATCTGCAATTTATACAAAGGATAAATGTGAAGAAGTTCTTACAACTCCACATCCGCAAGCCGTCAATCTAATTCTTTTATTTTAAGAGAAAGATTGTCTTAAATGTGGGAATGAACGGTGGGTTTAATTGAAGGCAGGGAATTGAGAGAAGATGGGAGAGAGACCAAGTGAGGAAGTCATTATTATATGGTACAAAATTATAGTAAAAAATTATTTAAAAAATAGTGAGGGTGGAAATTTTGTGAACTCTCAAAAGTTTAAGATTATATAGCAAAATCTTATGAAGTAAACCCACAAGCAGAAATCTGGAATTCAATCCTCGCCTATACTAAAAACTATTTGATGTTTTAATCTGATGATGAAGAGCAGAATCATTAGAAACGGATACTATAAGTTGAAACTCTATAAATAAAATAAAATAAAATAAAATACAATAAACTTACAAGCTACATTTTTTGAGTTTTATATAGATTATAGATATTATTTATATCATAAAAATATTAAGAATGTAACTATAATTTTAATATGACTAATGCTAGTCAAGAACCTTATAATTAAGTGGCACTATCTAATCCTCTTTATTAACTAATCGAGGTTTCAAAAAATAAAAAAAGCCTATGCCATGTGACTTATTGTTAGGACATATGTGTTTCACATGTTAGGAATATATGTCACTATTTTGTGTAATTGGCTAATCCTTTGACAAAATGTACTTTACTTGTAATTGGGTAGATCTAGGATATGTTTGCAACCAACATCCTTCTCAAGTTGGTGATCAAGTCTCGTACTGGAATCCACGCAATTGGTTAGTCACGTACTGGGAGCCATGCATTGAAAAAGAGAGATTGTCACTACAGAACAAGTCCAATTGGGTATTGGGGTAAGGGTTCAACTTTAGGTTGGTATAAGGTACTGGGATTCCTTTACTTGTAACCGCTTGTTGTGATAATAGTGGATTCTCGGGAGTGATGACCTTAAAATCACCCAGTGGGGTTTTTGCTGTGTAGGTTTTCCCCATTCGTAAACAAATCACCATGTCAATTTATTTTCCGTTGCATACATAGTTTAATTGGTGATTTGTTTGTGCTACCACGCACTTTGCATGTTAATTTGATTAATTAATACATTTGGCTAATTCATCACAAGGGGGTTAATACGTTTTTAGCTTATCAAGTGGTATCAGAGCAGGCACAATCTGATTAGGGTTAATCTTTGCTGTGTGATCCATTGACCCCTGTTGTCATGGCTGCAACCGGCTTGAAGAGATCATTGTTTTCAAATACATCTTGTTTTTCTAATCTCTACATGTTTGAATGTATCAGAAAATGAAAGTCTAAAGTTATTTGAATTCTATTATGATGACTATTGGAAAAGATCTCAGTTTGACAAAGAAGAAACTAGAGTGTCTCAAAATGAAAATATGCAAAGGAGTTCGTCTGAGAAGAGTGAAGACTGCATTCTTAAATGGGCTGCTTAAAGAAGATGTCTATATGGCTCAACCAAAAGGATTCACTGATCCACAATTTCCGGATCATGTGTTGTACCTTAAGATGATACTTTATGGGTTAAAGCAAGCCCCTAGTGCTTGGTATGATCGGATCACACAATACTTGGTGTCACATGGGTTCACTAGAGGAAAAGTTTATCAAACTCTCTTCATAAAGAGGGAAGACGGCTAGTTGACGGTTGCTCAAGTCTATGTTGATGATATCATCTTTGGGTCAACTAAGGATGAACTTGCTCATAGCTTCTCAAAACTCATGTAGGTCGCGTTCGAGATGAGCATGATTGGAGAGCTAACTCACTTCCTTAGATTGAAGATTCGTCAACAAGATTCAAGTATATTCCTATCTCAATCTAAATATGCTAAAAATCTTATGAAGAAGTTTGGTTTGGAATTTGCTAGTTCTATTAGAACCTCTATGAGCCCTAATGTTAAACTCACTATTGACTTGTTAGGTAAAAGTGTAGATTCATCTCTTTATAGAAGCATGATAGGTAGTTTTCTTTACCTTACTGCTAGTAGACCTGACATTAGTTACAATGTGGGAGTGTGTGCTAGATATCAGGCTAATCCCAAAGAGTCTCATATGACTGCTTTGAAAAGAATCACAAAGTATGTCAAAACCACTGCCGACTTTGGTGTGTGATACAGCAAGGACACAAATGATGTCTTAGTTGGGTATTCTGACGCTGATTGGGCTGTGAATGCTGATGATAGAAAGAGTACATCGGGGGGTTATTTCTATGTGGGTAATAATCTTATTTCCTGGATGAGCAAAAAGTAGAATTTCATCTCATTATCCACTGCAGAAGCTAAGTATATCGCTGCCGGTAGCTGTTGCACCCAACTTCTATGAATGCAAAAACTCCTCCATGATTACAGTATTTGTCAAGAACATCTTTCCATCTACTATGACAATACCAGTGTCGTCAACATCTCTAAGAATTTGGTTCAACATTCTTGAACTAAACACATAGAGATTGGACATCACTTCATTGGGGAGCTTGTCGAAGATGGTACTCTTACTCTTGAGTTTATTTACACTGATAATCAGAAGGTTGATTTGTTTACCAAACCTCTTAACAACAAACGGTTTGAATTCCTTCACCAAAACATTGGTGTCATCTCCATGGATTGGTCTCCTCTTCTCCTCCTTCTTCATGCATTTGCATCTAGTTTTATGCATTGCTTTATTTTGTTTAACATGTTTTTATTTTGGATTAGTTTTCTGTTTTATTTTGTTTTGTTTTTCATATAAAAATAAAAAAAAATTGAAAATTACAAAAACAGTGTGTGTTTGTGTACATTGGTACTTGTGTACCTTAGATGACAATTGAAACAAAATTTTCTAAACTTTGTATCTTTTGTAGCTTAGATGAGCATCTCTATGCACAACTAAGCAAGTGAGCTTTGTGGCTCATGTTTGTGATGAGTAAGATTAAGTAATCTCTTGTACTTAACATTCATATCACTCTTTTTGACAAGGACTAAAAAATCCTAAGAGAAAGGCATAGCAAAAGTGCAATGTCAAATGCTTAACATCATTGGGTATTTCTTTTCTTTCTCTTATATGCCCATGCATGATATGCTTATCAAAAAATATATATATATGGAAAGAAAAATAAAAAGTAAAAAGATCAAAATGCTTTATGTAATTGCAAGCGTGTATTCTAGGAGATGTGAGAGTTATAGGATGTACCTCGAAGGTGATAGTCCCCATCAAACAATTATGATTGTGTGTGAGTTAAAGTGATTTTCTCATATCTCAAATCATCATAACATGTATACACTTATGCAATCTTGCGATGTTTTTCACACACAATATGCAATATTCTTTGCTACTCTTGATACATGTGCAGTTACAATCTGATTTGGCCATCACAAGGTTTACATGTGTTAATGTATACTCACTAAATTGTCTTGACTTGTTTTTGAAATATAAAATTTGTTAGACTTGTTTAGTGTGTGTGTGTGTGTTTTGGGATCTTTGTGCTTCACAATTCTTTGCTGAGAGATGATCTTGAGAGTTTAAAATGTTGTTTGGATCCTTGGTTGAGTTGCATGTTTGATTGCATTCATGTCTGTGTTTTTTCTTTTTTGAAAAACTATTTTTAAGCAATCTCGACAGCTCCTCGACACCTCTCGATACCTAGCTTATCTATCGAGCTCTTCAGTTGCTTTTTATCACATTCTCAACACCTCTCGATAACTAGGTCAATCGATTGAGAAACTTTCTGTCCCCTCGATAGCTCCTTGACAGATGCTCGATCCATCAAGCTTCCTTTTTGTTGTGGACACCTCTGGACACCTACTCGATAGATGCATTTGTCAACCCTATTAGATCTTGACACCTCTTGACCTGTCAAGAATTAGTGAGGTTTTATAATTAGGGTCAGCATGATTCAGCTCTCATTTCGCTCGATCTCTCTCGATCTATCCAGACTTCTCACCTCCCAAAACCTCTCTCTCTCACTCCAAACCTCTTCCTCAAGGATGTTGTGGCCTTAATCTAGTTTTCTTCACTTGGTAAGTGTCCTAATCCTTCTTTTTCATGCATTTTCATATCTTTTGACCTAAAAATTGTGGTTTTTGGAAAATGTTTGGGATTTTTCAAATTGATGAGGTTTTTGCAAATTTTTTTGGGATGGGTTTTAAAGATTTGATTTTAAAAACTTCATGCATTGCATCTCATTTGCATTGCGACTATATTCTCATGCATTTAGATGTTTGTTATACATGTGCAACTGATTATATGCTGGTAGGAATGGATTGGGCTGAGCCCATGATGCAATTACCTTTGCATGTCACATGTTCATGCATTCTCATGCATACGTTATTTCTATTCACTGTATTTTGATATATTTTTGTTGGTTGGAACTTTTCTGATTGTCTCTTTCTCCCTCCCTCTCTTCTGTTTGCGTTAGTCTGCTTCTATGACACCCAAACGCAAATCTACTCCGTCCCGGAACCTTCTTCATTCCGGAGCATCCACTTCTTCTGATCCTACACCTTTTTCTGTCAAGTCCAGTAATGAGAAGGCCAAATCGGACTTCTTTGAGAACTTTTCCCGACAAGGCATTCATTCTGAACGCCAAATCATCTTGTCGGACTTCTCTGACACTGACCTTCCCACTGTCATCCACAGTAGGGAATGGGAGTCACTGTGTGACATCCCGGTCACTTGTCCATCCGTGCTGATCCAGGAGTTTTACTCCAACATGTATGGATTTGATTTTTCAGTACCTCTTTTTATTACTTGCATTCGAGGTACGTACATTGTTGTCACACTGGATATTGTATCCAATGTGCTCTGTGTCCCTAATGTAGAGCATCCTGACTATCCTAGTTGTGATCGTCTTAAGATAATGTCTAAAGACGAGCTTATTTCTTCTTTTTGTGAGCGCCCTTCTGATTGGGGTGAGCGTCAGTTCACTTACTGTTCAGGCTTTGCTAAAGGCCCTCGAATTCTAAACATGACCATGACCTTTGTTCTTCATCCCTTATCTCATTATAACTCTATTACAGAGCCCCGTGCTCAGTTTTTGCTTTCACTTTTAGAGCATCTTAGTATAGATTTTCTCTCTCATTTCATTCTTTTTATCATAAATGTGTATAGGGATTCAGCAACCCGTGATAAGCTCATTTTCCCTTTGGCTAACATGAGGATTTTACACCATTTTTCTGTTCCCTTTCCTGTGTCCGACCACTTCTCTGTTATGGGTGCTATAGATGCTGCTACCGTTAAACGAAGCGAGGCACAGTTTCGGTTAAAGCGGTCCAGGTCAGCAACTCCTCTCACTCCTTCGGCTTCATCCACATCTGCTCCCTCTTCTTTTAAGAGCAGTGTGACTCTCGAGGACATCATGGCACAGCTTCAGCGCATGAATGCTCGCCTCGACACTCTTAGTGATTAGTTGTGTCAGGTGAACACCCATGTTGGTCGTATTGGACGATGCTAGGCGGTCATGGGTGGCTTCGTTACTTCTCCTCCACCTACTCTAGAGGCTTCTGAGGATGAGGATGTTGATGATGATGCTACTACTTCCGATGATGAGGATGATGGAGATGCTAGCTCTTCCAGTGCTGACGAGATGTCTACTTGACACTCTTACCCTTTGTTACTCGTGACAAAAAGGGGGAGTAGTTTTGATTATGAGAGTAGTCATAATTAGGGGGAGGGTTAATATATGAGATTTTTGTTAGGGGAGTGTTGATATTGAGGGATGTAGTAAGGATTTTATGTATCTTTTTCTTTTCTCTCCTTTTTAGATACATTGTTCTTGTACATGGGTCTTGTGACCATTTTGACATACATTGTACTTATATTCTTTATATATTGATGTATGTTTTTCACCTACCCTTACATGTGCTGTTTCTTTTCTCTCTTTATGCACATGCTTCTTATATCTTGTATGCAATCTATTATTTCTGTTTCACACTAAGATGCACATTCTTCTTGCTAGTATTTTAGAAATACAGGTTGTCAAAGTCTACTTGCCATAAACTCTCTTTTTGTAAAGTTTTTCAAGAGTTTGTGTTATGATAGGTTTTATTGTATTCAACAAGTGAATATGAGTTGAGTGATTTATGACTTCTCTCATATCTCATTTGTTTGTTGTGGTTTTGTCACGGATTGCCAAAGGGAGAAATTATTAGGACATATGTGTTTCACATGTTAGAAACATATGTCACTATTTTGTGAATTGGCTAATCCTTTGACAAAACGTACTTTACTTGTAATTGGGTACATCTATGATGTGTTTGATGCTTCAAGAAACCTTGTTTCAAGTTCAAGTGTTAAAGCCATGCAAGTCTGTCCAAGAATCAAGTGGGAAAGTGCTGCTCATTAAAGCTCGACGGCTAGCTCAATAGCTAGTATATATCAAGGCTTAGAGAGCTATATGAATCTCGTGGCCCGACAACTGCTCGACAGATAGGTATCTGTCGAGGTTTATGAAGTTCAGTTTTTCAAGACTGTTTTTCATCCAATTTGCGAGTATGTGTTTAGGCTTTCTTTCTCACAACCCTAAACATATATAAGGATTGTTTTAAGGGCTATCAAAGGTGACAATAAGTTGCACAAGAGAAAATTTCACAAGTGTGAAGAAGAGTGTGACCGGATACCTAGTTTTCCCTAGTTCTTCAAGAAGCTGCTGTGTTTGTACACCGTAGGGTTTTGTGACCAAGTAACTTCATGATCTTCATCGTCTGGATGAACTGAAGAACTTTGCAATCAACATCCTTCTCAAGTTGGTAATCAAGTTACGTACTGGAATCTGCACAATTAGTTAGTCACGTACTGGGAGCCATGCATTAAAAAGGAGAGATTGTCACTACAGAACAAGTCCAATTGGGTATTGGGGTAAGGGTTCAACTGTGGTTTGGTACAAGGTACTAGGATTCCTTTACTTGTAACTGCTTGTTGTGATAATAGTGGATTCTCGAGAGTGGTAACATTAAAATCACCCTGTGGAGTTTTTGCAGTGTAGGTTTTCCCCATTCGTAAACAAATCACCGTGTCAATTTATTTTCTGCTGCATACTTAGTTTAATTGGTGATTTGTTGGTGCTACCACGCACTTTGCATGTTAATTTGATTAATTAATAAATTTGGCTAATTAATCAATTAATTCATCACAAAGGGTCAATACGTTTTTGGTCTATCACTTATAAAGTATGACAATTTTGCCATGTGACATTTATTAAGAAACTAACTTCTTGTTGTGACCCCCTCAAAAAAACAAAAACAAAAACAAAAACAAAAACAAAAAAAAAAAAAAAAAAAAAAAAAAAAAAAAAAAAAAACTTCTTGTCTTGAGTAATGGTTACACGGTACGAAGAAAAACCAACCTCCTTATATTGTAGAGTGGTTACATGGTTAGAGGAAAAAAAAAAAAAAAACTTTCATCCTCCGTCCATAACAGCAGGATGACTACCCATGGGAAAAGTTCCTAACGGCAATTCAAAATTTTCTCTTTTTATCATTTATTTATTTTATTTTTTTAGGACTAGGCTTAACTTAAACCTAAGAAGTGAAACTTAAAATTTTCACTCATTTGTATTAGATTTTAATCGAGATCACTCACAAGGTCTAGTACATTGAATACATATATTTTTCCATTAATATAAGTGTGTGCTTGAAATTTATTTATATTCATTATTCATTGACTTATATTGCATACTCTATTTGCAATTTTATATTATTGTTTAGTTAATAGGTGCCCTTAAGACATTTATTAATTGGCCATTTTAAGAAAGTTTTAATACCACTTTCATAAAAAATATAAAAAAGCTATTAAAAAATTAGTTTCTATTTTCTTTTATCTTAAAATGTCTCTAAAAAAACTCTATGGTTCTTCTTGGTGGCAAAAATTTCGAATTTTTTTTCTTGTGGATGGTTTGTTAATGAACAGGTGCTGGATGCAAGTTCAATCTTTGTAACATTGCTATGTACTACTTACAAGCGTACCGTTCTGTAATTTGTATCCAGCTTTTCAATCCTCTTAGGGGTGCTTGTACTTGATAATAAATTAGAAACAAATGTTGTATCAGATTCTGAAATTATCTAAACAACTCTCATACATTAATTAAGTCTATTAGGTTCTAAAGATTTAGGTTTAAATGTTTAGAATCATAGTTTATTTGTGTTGGCAAATTGAGAACTAAACATGTCTATTCTATGTGTTAGGCAATGCTTAAAGGTGTTGGTTTCAAGCTTCAAGTTTGAGCTAACTGGAGTAAAAGGGAATAACTTTCTACCTTGCTCGACTGATCGAGAAATTAGACTCGATCGATCGAGAATCACAGAAATTAGATTCTGCAGAAGTTTTAAACAAGGCCCAAGCCTGCGAAAACGTTTAGGGTATCATTCCAACTTCTCCACATATAAAAGGGAAACCCTAGTTACGTTTTTCAGACTTTTGGAAGACTTGTGTGTTACTCTTTGTGAGATTTGAGAGGTTATGTATCTTCTATCTACACAAAAATCTACCAGTGCAAGATCTACAATTAAGCGTTAGTAGAACCTAGTTGCCTTAACAAGATCATTATTGATGGTGATTTGAAACTTTTGAGTGGGATCTTAAAATCACAAGCAAGAGTGTTTGTGTTGCTGTAAATCCAAGTAGAGAAGGAGTTTGTAGATTTGGAGCTTGCACGTGGTCATGTGAGTAAGTTACTACATGAGGTAGCAATAGATTTAGGGTTAAATCTTTTGTAAAAACTTCGATTCTCTTATAGTGGATTTACTTTATCTTGAGGATAGCTAGGTCAAATCCTTCCTAGGTTTTTATCTTGAAACGGTTCATTTCATTGGTTTTCCCGAGTCATAATATCGTGGTGTTATTTACTTTTCCGCTTTTGTGCATGATATGATATATGCTTGTTTAACCTAGATCTGAATAATAAACCTAATAATCAACTTGGTTAATTAATTAGGTTAAAAAATCTGGTTTAAGGAGTCTAAACGAACAAACAAAGTCCAATAAGGAAAACTAGTCTTATCACACAAAGAAACAAAGAGGAAGAGAAAGTAATATAATGAAATTTATTAAAAGCAAAATGTATTTTCATACCTTCTTACTTGAGTTTTATGCAATTGTCTTTCTTTGAAATTTGTGGAAACGTGGGAATAGATATGCAGCATTGAATTTGTTTTTCAAAATTTGAAGAAGAAAGAGAAAAGATGTTAATAATGGAGAGAGATGTAGAATGAAGAAACTACTTGTTATTGGGAGTATAAAGTTAGTGAGAACATAAGAGTAGATATGTTGAAGAGAACAAGGTAAAAAAAAAAAAAAAAAAAAAAAAAACATGTACATAACTTTTTTTTAGAGAAAATCCTGTTCGTTTGTAAACTTTTTTTTTTTTAATTTATCTAAAATTTAGGTGTTTTAAAATTAGTAATTTTACATGTCTAACCATATTATTTAAACTTTCTAAATATGTGAATTTAAGCATGTAAAGTTGTGATTTACAACTATGTTTTATGTTGGCTTTATTCCATGACAAAAAGTGTTGTATTTGCTTTAATTTTGTTCCTTGTATTTTATGGGATTTTATTGTATTGGGTTTAGTATTAAGTTGGTAAAAAATTGAGCATGTATTGGATGAACAAGTAGATTTCGCGAGTGTCTCGCGAAAAGCCTACTCACGAAAGAGCCACGTGAGAAGCATATGCTGGAAGCAAGGAAGTCATACCGTACCATACCGGCCGGTATGGCCGGTATATACCATATCGGCCAATGCACCAGTACAAGTACACCCCTTGTTTCGTATCAAAAAAAATATCGGCCATACCGGCCGCTTATCGGGCCGAAACACGATTCCGTTTTGGCTGGTAAATGAATACTGGGCCGAAACACGATTTTGTCATTTTTTGGGTTCATAATCACAAGGGAATTGGTTTCCAAAACAAAGCTAATACCCAAAATAACACTGAAATTGAAATATCCAAAGATTTGTGAACTTACCCAACCGAGAATTGCCCGGAGCAGGCCGAGTAGTGGCCAGAGATGCCGAAAAAACCTTTTTGGAGCCACCGCCTGAAAACGATTTCTTTCTCGGTTTAGGGAGTGGCCGAAGGTAGCTCTCTCTCTCGATCTCAGTCTTGACTTGAGAGACAATATAATCGTTGACCTAGAGGACAATGATGGGAACCCTAGCACCCCATTTGTCCCTAAAGAGCACTCATCGCACACTTTAGTGCAATAACCCTAGTTTGCTTCAAATTCGAGGTCATCACATCGGGCTTTGCTTCGATGATCTTGGGTTGGTGGTGGCGGTCTTGGTTGAACTCGGTCCCATCAACCAAGGCCTCAAAGCTGAATCTTCTGAAGAAGAAGAAATGGAAGGAAGATACAGGTGGGTTTGTTGTCGAGTTAGGGTGGGATTTTGGGGGTGAGTTTCTCTTAGTCAGGTTAGGGTGGGATTTTGAGGGTGTTACTTTTTTTTTTAAATTAACTTTTTTTTAGAAAATAAATAATAAAATAAAATATTAAATTTAAATTTAAATGAGGGGCATTTCCAAGGCTGTGTGGGTGTGTATATATATATTAATTATATAAAATAGCGGTAAACCCGAATGGTACACCGGTATTGACTGGTATCCGAAATATATCGTACCGCTGGCCAAACTGGTACAGCTTCCGGTACGGTATTGACTTCTTTGGCTGGAAGCTGAAGAGTCGTGTTAGGCTGTCAATTTTGTGAGTGTCTCACAAGAAGGGCCAACCTGCAAGATACCCGCAAAACTAGAGGATTTTAAGTGTGACTTTCTTACCCTTCACCCATACTATATATACCCTCATTACCCACAAAAGTAAGAGAGGCGATTCAGAGAGAAAAACCCTAGATTGGTTTTCTACAACACAACACATCCATCTTTTAGAGAGAGAGAGCTACTCATTCTTAGTGAGAAACCATTCTAGCCTCTTCTCTTTCCCTCTCCCATTTTCATACCTTGAGAGGAGATTTGTACCCAAACGCAACCCACTCCTATTCAGAGTGTAGAGAGTATTTTGGAGCTTGGAAAGTTTTGGGGATTTGCCAAAAGAAGCCAGTGAAGCTTAGTGGATGCAATTGGGCATATTGTGGGATTTGGAAAGCTAGAGAAAACATGACTCCGAGAAGTCCATTGGTAGCAGAAGCTTGGAGGGCTCGAGTACATTGGGTAGACTAGGCTTGGAGGTCTTTTATTATTCATGTACTCCAACTTTATGTTTTAGTGAATCGATTTCGACTTGGAGGGTCGCAGAGAGGTTTTTCGTTGAGTTCTTCGATTTCCTCTTCAATAACACATCTTGGCGTTATTTTGTGTTTGCATCTCTCTTCCCTTACTCTTGTGCTTTACTTTTTTGTTTGTTGTTCATGTTTATGCACTAGAGTAGTTATCGGTTCATTGCGCAAATTTACTCTTGTTCCGCACTTTGATTAAGTAAGAGTAAAAGCAATCTAGTCATAATTTTTATTTGGGGGTCTAAACAAGCTCTTGTGTTTTCACACAAATCCAAGCTTTCAAAGAGTATTTTGGTGGTGTAGTCAATTTATACTTTATAACCAATTTTAAACTTAAGAAAAGCTCAAAGATGAAATAGCTTAAATTAATTTCGGAATTAAATGGGCCAATAACAAGGTAAATTATTATTATGTTTTTAATCTTCTAACATAATTTGAACCTATTTTAGGTGGCTACATTACATGAGGATGAGCACATGAAGCTTAACAAATCGTTGGAAATAAACTCAGAGAGTATTAAAAAGTTACAGCCAAAACGTAAACCATAAAATACTTTCCCTCTGTTATCTCAACCTTAAGTACATAACAAATTTGTTCCTGGTTCTTTACTTTCTTTTAGTCTTTCTCCCCTCTCTTCATGTGTGTGTTAAAAATACTTAGTATTCTAAAAAAAAAAAAAAGTTAATACTAAATATTTAAATTAGTATTCGCAAACTTATATATTATTAATTGACACCATTTCTTTTCAACACTTGAAATTCTAATATCTAGCTAGACAAAGATTAAATTTTTAACAACAATAATATTACTATAAATTTGTTCAGACATGGTTAGTGAGAGATGGATTAACTGAAAAAGAACAGTTGAAAGTGCCTAAAGCAGGGATAGACCCAGGTGGGGGCCCGACCTCTCGGGCCCAAAAAAAAAAAATTTAGTAGTTTAATTTTCAGTAAAAAATAAAAAATTTAGACTTGCACTCCCCTTACTTTGTAACTTGGGCCCCCTCCAAAATCATAAATCATCAACCCAGCCCATGTAAATCTTTTTAAAAAATGTATAAAAAAAAATAATAATAGTATTTTGTGTATTAAGAAAGGGTCGGGCCAAAAAAAATAAAAAATTAGTAGTTTAATTTTTAGTAAAAAATAAAAAATTTAGACTTGCGCTCCCCTTACTTTGTAACTTGGGCCCCCTCCAAAATCATAAATCATCAACCTAGCCCATGTAAATCTTTAAAAAAAAATGTAAAAAAAAAAAAAAAAAAAATTTGTGTATTAAGAAATAATAGTGTTTTGTGTTTTTTATTTTTTGTTTTTGTTGGTAGATGATTGCATCTTAATATATTAAAAAACAATGATTTTTGTGTATTTGTCTTGATAGAAAGTTTCTTAATAATATATGAATATGTAGTTGAATTTTTTTTTTTTTCCGCTTATCTTTGGCCCCTCCTATTTTGAAATCTTGGTCCTACCCTGGCCTAAAGGAACATTATTTATTCCCTATTTACAATTCCTGACAAAGAAATTGCGAAATGACTGTTTGTACCATTGCACGCCAGCAATGTTGATTCCCACTTCTCTTGAGAATGTCCACTCTCGTGAGGTTCGTAATATTACATTTAAAGAAATTTTGTGCTAAGCATCAATCACCTCCCTCCCTTTAAAATGTGGTGGTGGCGCTCCAATGTTTAATTTTTCAATCTTTTTCAGTTGAGAAGAATGCTAAAATTTATTATTAATTTTTTTAGAAAATGTTCATAAATTGATGTGATAATAAGTGCCATTAGTGTCACATTAATAATATAAGAATTTTTATAAAAAAAATTATTTACTATATAATAAAAGTTAAATCCTAAAAGCTGTTATTGAATCAAATAGAATCTTCTCTCTATAATAAATGGCTACACTTTAATTTTATTAAAATATATTACCTTATTAATTGTTAGGATAGCTTGCTTTAGGTAAAAAAGTTTTACTCAATTTCGACATATTTAAAATTATACTTCAACTACATTTTATTATAAAAAATTTCGACAAATTTGAAATAAAATTTAATGTATACTTTATCTCATAAAAAATTGGCTCTCATTAAATTATTTATAATAGTTTATCTTATTAATTATTAGGAAGGTTCACTCTAGGTAATAATTTATTAACTAAGTCACTAAATTTTAAATTATAATCCTACCCAGATTCAACTAATAGAAATTTAAAGAAATATATAAAAATAATAATAGTTTTTTTTTTAATTTTACAAAATTAATATAATAAAATGTATACATCAGATACCATTATTATGTCAAGTGACTCAATATATGTTTGTATTTCAATAATTCATTCTAAGTGAACCTCTAGTAAAGCTTCTAGTGAAGAAAATTTTGATAATATTTGTAAAATAATTTTCTTTTGCATAAAATCTTTAATTAATCCATGCATTGCCATACAACTAGTTAGTTTATAAAAGCTATATACTAAAATTACGAAACAATTGTAGCATTGTAACTCAAAAAAAAAAAAAAAACAAAAAAAACAAAAACTGTGGTATTACTCATTTGTTTATGGAAGCCTTTAAATGTGGCCGCAGAACTAGTTACCTAGAAGGGTGATGAGTGCATGCCGTATAGCTGGGACAGTGCATGCATTAGAAGGATGGAATGAGCACGAATGTGGTTACAAAATGTCCAACGCAGAAAAAGTTTGGCAAGCAAGTCTTCGACATGAATTTCAACCTTTGAAGTTCTCAAATGAATATAATTATTTTGCAAGTCGTAAGTGAGGCTGATGGGCTGGGCCTCACTTGAACTCACAACCTATTTGTATGGTAGGATAGGATTTCCTACTTTGGGTCGTTCGCAACTAGGAGGCTCAATGAGATCACTTTTCTCTCACTTTTGAACACTAATTCCCTTTCTCTTTGTATCGCCCCTCTATTACTCTATTCTCTATTTCCTCATTCCAAACTTTGCAACCCCTACCCCTTCTTTGGTTCTCTTATTTATAGTAGGTTACTAGTGGGGTGATTATGATTACCCTCAATGTTAGTGGATTGAAGGGTCCAATCTCGTGAGTCGTAAGTGAGGGTTTAGGTGAGAGTGGCTTTGGAAATGATCCCCATTTCAGCGAACATGTACGGCAACGTTACTCCCAAAGGCACTACCGGGCATCTGTCCGGCGGTGCGTCCGGACAAATGCAACATCGTTCGGCAAGTTTGACCGGGCAACCATCCCAGCAGCCATATCGGTGCTCGGTCCACGATTTGGGCCCTTGGATAGTGCTTGGACTGGGCTCGTACTTAGGTGGACTTAGGTTGGGGCCCAAGAGGGTATCAATATCAAGCCCTTGGACCTCATTGTTGGCCCACAATTCGAGGCTCATACAGGTCCGTACAATATAGGTCCATACATTAGCCCCCCCTTGATTCGTGCCCGGATACTTGCGAGCAAATCAAGGAGTGTAAAAAGGGGGGGGGGGGGAATCGACTGCCCGAGAAACTGAATGGGTGTGATTTCTGGATGCCTCTAGACATTCATTGAATGCTTTTCTCAAAAGGCGTGCTGCGTCTGGCATTCTGACTTCAGCAGCCATTATTGCCTGTCAGTTCGCGAACCGAGGCGTGTACGCGTTACAGGCCCTTGGTATTCGTAATGTTTTTTCCTTATCATGCCTCATTATTGCCAATTAACTCTCATTATTACCTCATTAACCGTCATGCATCTCCATTTCATGCCTATAAAAAGCCCATTTCAACCCACATTCTTACTTTTCGTTTCCCCAGTTTCTGAAATTTTTCTCTGCCGAGCACCCATCGTGCTAGTTGTCTACCAATCCCTAGAATCCACTTCCTCCTTAGTGCTAAGAGTAAGTTTCCTTCCCCCCTTTCTCTGCTTCAATTTATTTTTTCCCAGTTACTTCTGATTCTTTAGGATTTGGGATGGGTTATGCTCACCTATTAAACTCTAAAGCCACCTTAGTCACCTTTAGGCGAGATTACCATATTCCTGATGATGTGGAAGTGATGTACTGCCATGAAAGCGACATCGCCTTCCACAGAGGGGCAAATACCGCCTTCTTCCCGCTGATGTCGATACTGGAAGGTGGGGTTAGGTTCACCATTGATCCCCTATTACTTAGCACCCTTAGGTACTACGGGTTGTGCCCCGACCAACTCCCCCCTAATTTTTATCGGGTTGTGAATTGTGTAAGTAAGTTAAATCAGACATTCAGTCTACAATTTGACCATCATGACATAAACCACATGTACAGCCTGTGTGAGAAGAATAAAACTAACTATTATTTAAAAGTTAGAGACATGAGAGTACGGTTAATTTCTTGTCTGTCGGACTTTAACAGAAATTCCGCCGGGGAGTTCGTTCGGGTATGCGACAACTAGTTTGTCAGGGATGTTCCCCCTCTATGTCGCGGCACGAAGTGGGTTGGTGCTACCACTAGATTTATCTCCTGTTATCTCCTTTCTATTGTCTCCCTGACTTAAATGCTAACTTGTTCCATTTTTGTTGTAGGCGACTTGGTGTTTATCCAAGACATCAAAACGCTCCCTATACGGGACTTGAATTTCATTCTCCTATCCGAGATTTTCGTTCACCGGGACAGATAGCTCCGGGCGTCTCATCTCATCCTTGGTGTAGAACCCGTGTATTCCACTTGGCAACCTTTCGGTCAGGCCTTCTTAGTAGATAGCCCTCTCCTCTCCTATATTGACGCTCGCCACGTGAACTTCCTCCCAGCCAACTTCACGGTAGGCGAAGCTTGAGACATTGGTCGGTGGCTTACCTGCTCGGATGAGCTCGCCCATAAAAGACGAGTCAGCCGAAACAGTATCTCGGTGTCTCCGAGAGCTTGCCTACGTAGCCCTTAAACATGAGGCCCCAACCGAACTCGACACTCTAGCCGAACCAAAGCCTCCCAAACGGGAAACCGAACAAGCAACAGCAGAGTTAAGCAATTCGTCCCGAACACGTTCCGTTGATGGAGAGATGGTCACCCACAAAACTCTTATAGTCAGTCGCTTCATCCTCGGGGCCCGGTAGACCTCACAGCAGCAACCAGCTCAAGGGCACGTCCAAATTCCCCCGGCCCATCCTTCTCCTCACCCTTCTTCTGCACGGTCCCGAAAAAGGCAAAGGGTCGCGCAACAGTCCTCCACCAATTCGGGTGGTGCTTAAGCCCAAACTCCCCCTCCCCCCCACCATCTAGGGGCATTGTGATACAGGAGCCCTCAGGACAAGTAGGAATGAACATGGCATCATCCTCCCGGCCTATACAAGGGTGGCAGCCCACCTATGAGTTGGACGGCAAGCCCCTCCCTGTAGATGCCTGCGTATGGGCGTGAGAGAAAGGGGAAGGGGGCTGCATTGCCCAATGCTTGGTGCACGGACTCCTTCTGCCAGAGGACGTGAGCTCCTTCTCGGATGCACCCGACGAGTATATGGGGAGGAGGCTCCAGTGTACGTCCTCCTTCTCGAATGCACCCGACGAGTATATGGGGAGGAGGCTCTAGTGGCACACCATTGCGGTAACTCATTTTTCCTTGTACTCTTATTTTCGTCTGCTCTCACTATTGCCGCACATATTACTTTCTTATAACGTTATGCTAACCACCGCTGTTTCATTAGGCTGCCCAGCTAGCTTATATCCTGAATAAACGGGTGAAGGACCTTGCCCAGGATGTTGATCAGGAGAAGACCGAGAGGGAAGCGGCAGCTAAATCGGCAAAGGACAAAGCGAAGGCCGCTGATGCCACCGAGAAGAGAGCAGCTACTGCTGATAAAGCCAAGGCGCTGACGGTGGGGTCGGTGGAACTGGAAGCGAAACAGCAAGAGACGAACTTGAAGCTGGCCGAAGAGATGAGCCAGAATGCTGTCCTTGTTGAAGAGATAGCTGATCTGCGGGCCGCTTTGGAGGCCGTTGAAAACAAGTGGTATGATGAAGGTTTTGCAGATGCCGAAAGAGGGGTGGAACCGGTCGAAAAGGAAGCGCGGCGGTTATCCTTCCAAGAAGGCTGGATGGCTGCCCTGCAGGCCTTGGGGGTGCTCGAAGATTCCCCCCTAAGGGACCCCGGCAAGATCCCCTTCCCGGATGCTTCTCCGTCCCCGCAGAGCCTTCCCGGACCCGGTGATGAGGAGGAGACCGACAGCCTGAGGGAGCTGGTGGAGTAGATTGACGCCTACGTGGAAATGGTTGTGACTGAGGCTACCAGTAACCCTCTTGCCGAGGATCCGCCTGTTGAAAATGTGGAGTTCCAAAACCTCGCTTCTGAAAGCCAACCATCGGAGATGAGGACTGGGGGTCAACCCGTGGACCTTACCGAATGATTGCCAATTCCAAGATATCTTTACTCAGTTTAATCTTTTAACTGGTTTTCTTATGCCGCCGGGTTGTGGCGGTTAAACACTTATTTTTCTTCTTCTGTTCATCTTGCACGTCATCAGGTTTTAATGATTAAACAATTGGTTTATTCTCTGTTTCTAGTTTAATTTGAATTGTGAATTACTGCGTTTCCTTTTACTCGTGCTTATTAGCGTTTCATATGAGCAGGTGAGGAGAATTTCTCTTGCCCGGTGATTGCATTAGAACTGGGTATGAGTTTCTGCCCTTACTTTTTACTTTGAAGGTTTCTTCCTGCCCGATTCGTGATCAGACCGAGCATCAGTCTTTTGCATCTAGGATTTTTTTTTTTTTTTTTTTTTTTTGGTACTAAGGTCTCCACCTGCTCGATGACAAAGATTGAACCGGGCAGCAGGTTTCTGTCCTTAGGAATTATTATTTGTACTAAGGTTTCCACCTGCTCGGTGATAGAGATTGAACCGGGCAGTAGGTTTTCGACCTTAGGAATTATTCTTTGTGCTAAGGTTTCTACCTACTCGGTGATAGAGATCGAACTGGGCAGCAGATTTCTGTCTTAAGGAATTATTATTATTATTATTTTTTTGCTAAGATTTCCACCTGCTTGGTGATAGAGATCAAATTAGGCAGCAGGTTTCTGTCCTTAGGAATTATTAATTTTTTTTGGTAAGGTTTCCACCTGCTCAGTGATAGAGGTCGAACTGGGCAGCAGGTTTCTGTCCTTAGGAATTATTTTTTTGCTAAGGTTTCCACCTACTTAGTGATAGAGGTCGAATCGGGCAACAGGTTTTTGTCCTTAGGAATTATTTTTTTTGCTAAGGTTTCCACCTTCTCGGTGACAGAAGTCGAACCGGGCAACATGTTTCTGTCCTTAGGAATTATTTATTTATTTATTTTTTTGCTAAAGTTTCCACCTACTTAGTGATAGAGATCAAACCAGGTAGCAGATTTCTATCTTTAGGATTTTTTTTTTTTTTTTTTTTTTTTTTTTTTTTTTGGCTAAGGTTTCCACCTGCTCAGTGATAGATATCAAACCAGGCAGCAGGTTTCTGTCCTTAGGAAATTTTTTTTTTTTATTTTTTAATTTTTTTTTTTTTTTTTGCTTAAGGTTTCCACCTGCTCGGTGATAGAGGTCGAACCGGGCAACAGGTTTCTGTCCTTAAATATATATATATATATATATATTGTGTGCTCGGCTAAGTGGATATCAGTAATAGAATGACATGAATCTGTACGAACAAACATAGCTATTTTCATCAGCAGAACATAACGAGACATCACATACAAACTATGACTTGGCGTACAGCTGGTCATTGACAGAAATTTTTCAAATTATGGACGTTTCAAGGCCGAGGTAATGGCCTTTCGTCGAGATCCTCCAAGTAGTATGCCCCTATGCCGGCAACGGTGGTAACCCTGTAAGGCCCTTCCCATGTTTGTGCCAACTTCCCAGTGTTTGGATCTTGCATATTCCCTACGGCCCTTCTCAGGACCAAATCCCTAGCGCCAAACTCCCTCGCTCTCATACCTCGGTTATACCTCTTGGCCAGTTTCTGCTGATACTCTACAAGCCGTATAGTCACAGCTTCACGGCATTCTTCCAATTTGTCCAAACGCTCAACCAGCATCTCGTCGTTCAGGCTAGGGTCAAATCCTATGACTCGTGCACTGCATATATTCACCTCGGTTGGTATAACGGCTTCGACTCCGTACGTGAGAGAAAATGGGGTTTCCCCCGTGGATCTCCTAGGTGTTGTCCGATATGCCCACAAGACATTAGAAAGCTCCTTGGCCCAGTTTCCCTTTGTGCCTTCCAACCTTCTCTTAAGCCCATTCACAATTACCTTATTCACAGTCTCAGCTTGGTCATTACTCTGGGTACGCTGGAGTAGAATACCAGTTTTTAATGCCGAGATCTTCGCAGAATTTTCAGAAGGCCCGGCTGTCGAATTGCAGTCCATTGTCTGATATCAGGGAGTTCAGTACACCGAATCTTGTAATAATGTTCTTCCTCACAAATTTCTTCACATCCACGTCCCGAATATTTGCCAGGGCTTCTGCCTTTGCCCACTTGGTAAAATA
This sequence comes from Quercus glauca, assembly GCA_023736055.1. Classification (NCBI taxonomy): domain Eukaryota; kingdom Viridiplantae; phylum Streptophyta; class Magnoliopsida; order Fagales; family Fagaceae; genus Quercus; species Quercus glauca. The sequence continues at coordinate 56,547,187 of CM043325.1, read as the reverse complement.
GTCGACAGCTACCAAAACGAATTTTCGATTGCCAGTTGCCTGGGGGAATGGCCCGAGTATGTCCAGCCCCCACTGTGTGAACGGCTAGGGGCTGCTGACCAGGTTTAGATGGCCAGCCGGCTGATGGATTAGGGGAGCATGTTTCTGACACCGCTCACATTTACGCGCATATTTGGCAGCGTCCTTCTACATTTGAGGCCACCAGAATCCCTGAGTCATTGCCCGATGTGCCAACGAACGTCCTCCTACGTGGCTGTCGCATACTCCATCATGTAGCTCGGCCAAGAGTTCGCTTACTTTGTTCGGATGCAAGCATAAAAGGTATGGACCCCCAAAGGATCTTCAATACAGCTTTCGGTCTTCCGACAACCAATACCGAAAGGCCATTCTGTGGATCTTACTTCCCTCCCTTTCATCAGGCGGAACTCGGTCCTCAGCTAAAAACTTAATGATGGGATCCAACCAGCAAGGCCCAAGCATTGTAATTGCTATGACCTTTGGATTACCAGTTGTCCTGATACTCGGTTCTGGGACTAGCCCCACTCTAATTAGCCGAGGTATCTCTTCGGCTATTGATGACGCCAGTGTGGTGAAGGAATCGGCGTGTCTGTTCTGCGCTCGAGCAACCTGTACTATCTTCACCGTACCAAATCCAGCTATGATTTGCTTCACACGTTCCAAGTAAGCTTTCATCCGAGGATCTCGAGCTTCAAAATTGCCTTGCACCTAATTGACTACCAGACGTGAATCCGAATACACTTCCACATCCCGGGCACCCAAGCTTGAGGCTGCACTTAATCCGGCTATCAAAGTTTCATACTCCGCCTCGTTGTTAGAGACTTTAAAGCCTAATCTGAAAGAGTGCTCCAATCGTATCCCTTCGAGGCCAATTATGACAATCCCCACATCGGCCCCCGTGGAGCTAGAAGCGCCGTCTACGTATACTTTCCACTGGCGAAAGTTCAACTGACAGATTATCTGGTACGTGGCCCTTGGAGAAAACTCAGCCACAAAATCAGCCAATACCTGCCCCTTTATGGCGCTTCTCGGCCTGTACCGTACGTCGAAAGCTCTAAGCCGAGTCCCCCATTTAGCTATCCACCCCGTGAAGTCAAATCTTCTCAACAACAACTGCAAAGGATACTCGGTCAACACATACATGGTATGAGCTTGGAAATACTGAGGCAACTTCCTGGTGGCATGCACCAGTGCCAGGACCAACTTCTCCAATGGCAAGTATCTAGTCTCTACCTCAACCAGGGTCTTGTTGACGTAATACACAGGTTGTTGCACCCCCCGGGTCCCTCAGCAATACGGCACTTACAGCGTGATCGGATGCCAAGAGGTACATATACAGGTCTTCATCGGGCTCCGGGGCAATCAGCATTGGCGCATGCATCAAGTACTCCTTTAAATCCTGAAAAGATTTTTCACACTCGTTGTCCCATTGAAACCCTTTCCATTTCTTTAAGAGCTGATAGAATGGCCGGCAGCGGTCTGAAAATCTAGAAATGAACCGGTTGAAAGCGGCCAACATCCCGGTTAATACCTGCACTTCCTTTGGATTGCTCGGAGATTTAAGACACTTTACAACCATGATTTGATTGGGATTAACTTCTATTCCTCGGCTGGAGATTAAATACCCTAGAAACTTTCTAGCCCCCATGCCAAAGGCACACTTTTCCGCATTAAGGCGTAATTTATGCTGCCGTAATAGCTCGAACACCCCCCCGAAGATCCTCTACGTGTTGCGCTTCTTGCTTGCTTTTTACCACCATGTCATCAATATATACTTCAACCGTACGCCCAATTTTGTCGCGGAACATCCTCGTCATCATTCACTGATATGTTGCCCCAGCATTTTTCAACCCAAACAGCATCATAGTGTAATGGTAATTGGTGTTCGGGGATATCAATGCTGTCTTCTCCTGATCCTCGGCAGCCAAGGCAATCTGATGATACCCTTGAAAGGTGTCCAGGAAGCTCATCCTTGGGTGCCCGTAGGTGGCGTCTACCAACTGATCAATTTTGGGCATAGGGAATGGGTCCTTTGGGCACGCCCGGTTCAAATCCGTAAAATCCACACAGACCCTCCATTTGCCATTCTTCTTCCTCACCACTACAGTGTTCGCTAGCCTCTGTAGGAAGATCTCCTTTGCTACCCCTGCCTCTTTCAGCCTTTGAACTTCTAACCTTACAGCCTCTGCATGCTCCCTGGCCACTCTCCTCGGTCTCTGCTTCTTAGGAGAGAACGACGAGTCCACATTAAGCTTGTGGACGATGAACTCAGGGTCCACCCTGGGCAAATCGTAGGGATTCCATGCAAACACATCCATGCTATGCACAAGAAACAACAACACTTCTACTCTTTCCTGGGTTGTCATACTAGCTCCTATTTGGAAGTATTTATTAGTATCCGATAGTATTCTAACCCTTATTAGCTCCTCGGCACACGCAGCCCCCACTTCTTCTCGGGGCTCCTATAATTGCTATAATGGCACTTCATTGGCATCTTTATTTTGCTCGGCTAGCTTGCCCTCCCAATTTGCTGCAGCGACTAGGCATTGCCTGGCCACTCGCTGGCACCCCCGCACTACCGCAACGCCCTGCTCTGTAGGAAATTTAACCTTTACATGTAAAGTGGACGGGACAGCCCCCATGGCGTGAGTCCACGGCCTTCCTAGGATTACCGTGTGAGGTGAGAAGGAATTGACTACTATAAAGATGACCGTTACCTCCTTACCTTCCATTTTTACTGGTAGGGAAATCTGCCCCTCAGGAATCACTACTCTTCCATCAAACGAGACCGGCGGCATGTTATACTTTGTTAAATCCTGATTCTTCAACCCAAGCCCTTTGAACAAGTCCAGATACATCACATCAGTCCCGCTACCCTGATCTATCATCACGCTCTTCACCAAGAAACCGTTTATCCAAGCCGCGACCACCAATGTGTCGACATGTGGTTGTATTGTGCCCTCTAAATCGTCTTCCCCAAAGGCAAGTACCTCCTTAACACATTTTGCTTTCTTCCCTACTGGCTTCATGCCCGGGGATTCTCTTATGGGCACGATTGTTAACACCCCCATTTTCATAGTGGCCTTGCTCCTCGGGGCTATGAGGATTATCTTGATTATTTCGAGTAGTGGTGGGAGAATATTTCCCCTCTATTGAACGTGAACGGTTTAGACCCCTTAAACTATAACCAGATTGCGTAGCATAGATTAATTAGCCAAGTTGTTACTTAGTCAAATTAAGCAATTCTAGGTTAAAACAATCACAAAATCATATCAAGCATATAAAACATATAAAGCAGCGGAAAATAAATAACACATGATATGATCACCCAGGAAAACCAAACCGGTAAAAAACCTGGGGAGGATTTTACCCACCGATCCTCAAGGCAAAACGGAATCCACTAAGAAAGAATTGAAGTTCTTACAAAAGGACTTACAAGCTCCCCGCTTGACTTCCTAATGCTACCCATCAGTAAAACTTCCTGACACGACCACGCGCAGGCTCCGAGTCCACGGACTACTTCTTTCTTCGTATTCCTTCAATCAGCTACAAGCACCCACGCTTGATATTCTTTAAGCTTCAAAGGCAGCAACCAAGTTGATCATCAAGATGTTGAAGTGATCTCAATCTTGAAAACCCTAAGCTTTGTGTAAAGGAAAGCTCCTCTAGATCTCACAAGAGATTTACACAAAACCGCAATGTATGAGCAACAATACAACTTGTGCAACTCTGAAAAACGTGGCTAGGGTTTGCCTTATATACCTAGGGCAAAAACATAAAACCCTAAACGTTTAAAGAGTTTGGGCTGAGTTGGAAATTCTGCAGAAAACGCATCTGGGCCGACTTTCGATCGATCGAGTCTAACCTTCGATCGATCGAGCCAGGCCGAAATGCCCCAATGCATCTGCAGTCACTCGATTCCAACTTTACAATATTTTACCAACTTTGAGCAAGTCTAAACAAGAATAAATACATTGTTTTGATCATGGTTTGCCAACATTACAAATTAGAGTTCTAAATACATAAAATCCTAAGACCTTAGAACCTAACAAACTCCCCCTTTGGCAATCCATGACAAAACACAAATTAAAAGCTCAAAGTTTACAAGTAAAAAGCCTTTTACAAAATAATGCTCATAAACAAATTCAACCTAACTACTATGCATCGGTTGCAAGTGTAGACAGCAGCTTTGTTGAATCAACTTGTATATTCCTGAAATACTCAACAAACACATAAACGCATGTGTGGCAGAAAATATAGTATATAAACAGGTATAATATTCTTGTAAGATTCACACAACACAAAATACAGATATATATCAATGAATCGACTCATAAATATAAATCAATAAGCAGTGAATCACAAGACAACAAGAATCAAAAGAAAACATGTATATCAATATATCAATCAATGTTACTCCCCCTAACATGAATATCCCCAAAAATGATATACAAAGTGAAGCACCTAGATACAATCTAAATAAACTCCACAAAAAATCCCATGCTAACAAAAAATCTCCCCCTATCAAAAAAAATCCCCTAACAAAATCTCCTCTACAAGTCAAAACTCTACTCCCCCTTTTTGTGACGGAATGCCAAAGGGCATCATAGGCCATCATCAAAAGGAGGTGGTGAGGAAGAACGAAGATGCGCCAAATCCGCTCTCAGAGCATGAATCTCGTCGAACAGATCCCCTAAAAGCTGACCATGAGCCGCCTGAACGGTCATGACAGTCTCCAAAGTACGACGAACATCGAAGTCAGCCGCAGGAGGTGGAGGAACAGTAGCAGCACCAACAGGATCTGGAACAGCCTCACCAGCAGGACCTGTAGAAGAAGAACCAGATGGCGCAGACCTAGGGTGTTTAGAACCAGCTCGAAGATGAGCGGCCCTCTGTTTAAGAAAAGACGCACCTATAGAACCTATAACATGAACAGGCTCAGAAGCAGGGAAATCCTCTAAACCTAGAAAAAGTAAAATCCTATGAATGAAAATAGGATGGACAAGGGCATGAGCAGTAGATGAACTCCTATAAACTTCGTTCAAAGAACGAAAAAAGAGATGGGGAAAACTAATAGGAGCATCAGTAACAAGAGCGTATAAGAAAACACACCTCTCAAGAGGAATGGTGTGCAGATGAGAAATGGGCCAGAGTGAGTGACAGGCTATCCTAAAGAAGAGATAGGTAGTCTCAGGAAGCTCAGCGCGGTGGTGATCCTAGGATCAGAACCCCACTGGATAGATGACCCAGTGATGTAAGACATGACATCACTCAACTCGGGTGACTCATCATAGGAATAGACAGGATCCCTAACCAACGGTACCTCAAGAGCATCAGCCACTACCTGAGGAGTAATGGTATACTCTACACCTCGTATCCAACTCCTAACTAGAGTGTTGGAATCATAGATGTGGATAGAGAGGTTCGAGAAGAACTCTCTAATCAAGGTAGCCGGAGGTGGAGGGTCAGACACAGCTAACAAAGGCAACCAACCTCTACACTCAAAATTTTCCCTAATGGCAGGATCCAACTCATCTAACAGGACAGAACGCTCAGCTCAAACCTTTCTATTAAGGTTTAAAGTCTCAAAGATCTCTTGATTTTTCTCACGGGGGAACCTCTCACTATCAAAGGAAGGAGGGGAAGGAGTAGGAGTGGGAAGAGTCCTACGTGCTCTAGTCTTCCTAGGAAGGTGCTAAGGAAAGGACAGAGACACAAAGAGAAAACCAAAAAGAACAAAAACAAAACCAAGGGCAGACTGCAAGTTAGCACAAAAAAAAAGAATAAAAATCTATATGATGCATGAACATTAACAATGTTATGATGCATGAACTAATGCAGTAACCAGAATCAAATTAAGTTTAAGTTCACAAAATTGGCTTGAACATAGAGTTTCTTGACAAAAACCCTAAAAATTTGAAAACCACTTGAAAAATTTTACAACAAATTGAAGAATCAATCATTACACACCATTGAAAACAGTTTATAATAACCAATTGCATCAATTACACAAGCCAATTTCATCAATTAATCTCAATTTCACAAAAAGCCCCAATTCGGATCAATTATAAACCCTAGAAATTTCAATTGTCCACAAAACTCAAAATTGATCAAATTAAATTATCAAGAACATGTTTATAGAGTGTCCCCATCAAAACCCATTGATCAATTGCATACAATTTGGTCCGAATCATCACAAAACCCAAAAAAGAAAAGTTCCGAAATTTACCCTCTAAAATGCATGAAAAATGCATGAAATCATGAAAATAAAAGCAAAAGGAAGGGCAAAATAGGCATACCGGCTTGAGAAGAGAGAGATTGTGCAAAAAATTCGGAAGAAAACGACAAAAATTGGATCTTTTAGTCTTTGCCTCGTCGGAGAGAGAAAAGGAACTTTGAAAAAGTTTTGAATAACTTTGAAAAAGTCAGATTTCAACCTTTTAAAAAAGCTTCTTCACGATCTTCGATCGATCGAAAATTACATTCGATCGATATAATGTGACAGTCATTTTAGCACATTCTGAGGCATTTTTTCGATCGATTGAAAAACACACTGGATCGATTGAAATGGGCAGAAACACACTGAATTTTGGGGAAAAACACAGTTTTGAAAAATTGCAAACCTAATTTTGAAACAACTCCTCAAAGCATTTGAACAATGAATACAAAATGCATGAGTATGAGATGGAATGCTTTTTCAAAAACCCAAAATTTTTAAACCCAATTTTCTCAAACACAAGTTTCAATCATCTTCCCAATTAATTTTCTCAAGCAACAGATATGATGTGCACAAATCTCAAGATATTTTCAAACTTGGTTGGTCAGACCAAAGACACACACATTAACATGTACAGTGTTTAACAAAGAGTAATTTGTGTAGTGTGTGAAACTAGCAAAGACTTGAGATACATGTGAGGTGATATGTGAATAGCAATCAAATACAAAGTCTACACAATTCATCACATAGAATTTAAAAGAGACTATCACCTAAAGAGTTACATCATATAACTCCCACATCTCCTAGATCAAAAGCTTGCAATCATGTAAGTTTCTTGCATTTTGCCTCTTATTTATATATGAAATGGCATTTAGCCTAATAGTACACACCGGTTTGAATTAAGTGAATTGGCATCAAGCCTAATAGTACACACCAGTTTTAATTGATTTTGAGGCTACACCTTATGTTCTTTTTGTGCATGTGCTACACTTTCCCGAGCACTAAATCTTATGATATGCACTAAGGTGTTCATGATTGGCTAGTGAACAGTGGTGAGATGGTTATTTATGCTTTTCTCAAAAGGATCAAGTCCGACAGTCAAAAACAAGTGACTTCATGATTAAGGCAAAGTGATTAAGAACCACACACATCTTTCCCACACAACATGCACTACAAAGTTTTAACTAGTCAAGTGCAGTAAATAAGCTCATCAAAGTTAAACAAGGTACACAAGACATGACATGTGTAAAAAGAATGACCAACCTTGTTTCAAAAAATCAAGAAAAATAGTGTTCAACAAAGATTTTGCTTTCTCCTTTTTATTTTATTTTATTTTATTTTATTATTATTAAAAGAGAAAAAAATAAATCCTAGAATGAAATGCATGTATGTAATGCAATGCAAGTCTTAGAACAAAAGACAAACACAAAAACCAAATAAAAATGGTCACAACAGAATAGAGCAATAAAGCACAAGGACCATGTCAAAAAGACTCAGTTATTTCGAGTATTTTGCATCCAAAACTTTTTAGATGCACCACGAGCATTGGAGTTCTTATTCACATTAAAGTGATTCCCAACTCCAGAATTGGAATAAAGGTTTAACGCCTTTACCAATTCACCAATTAGTGCCATAGGATCTTATGCTTGAGGCAGAGGCACTTTTGGTCTTTTTGCTCTCTTATCAGCTTGAAGCTTGTAACAGTTAGGACGGATATGTCCAGACTTACCACAATAATGACAAACCCAAGCAGGTTTACCATGCATCTTTTCCTTAGGTTTGGTAGGCTTCTTAGGTTTGGATTCTCTTAAGTCTACCCTAATCTTCTTTGGTGGTGAAACTTCTATAGGTTTAACAACCTCACTTACAGGGGGTTTAATGGTTTCACTCACAACCTCACTCACAGAAGGTACAGAAGAAGAAGAAGGAACAAAGACAGTGGAATGGGGTCCAGAATCAAAGATGCTTTCAACATATCCTAACCCAGCTTTATCAGAAGGATACTTTTGAACATTTAACATGTGTTCAAGTTTAGAACTAGCAGATCTAGCAACAGATAAATCATGTTCCAAAGTCCTAACTTTATCAAGCAAAAGCATGTTTTCAGATTTAACATTATTTAAAAGATCATTAGCATCAAACAGTTTTACAAGCAAATTTTTCTTTTCAAGCTCAAGAGCATCAATTTTCTTCAGGCCTAGATCAACTTTCATAGCATCCTTTGCAGCAATTTTGCAAAGTTTTTGTAGGCTTCTTGAAGATCTGCATCTTCAGAGAGTTCCCCATCAGCAGGGTTCTCCTCAGCGGATATGCTTTCATCTACTACAGCAGTAGCAGTAAAAGCAATGATGTTTCCATCCTCGTCATAACCGGACTCATCATCAGAAACTTCATTATCACTAAGGGTTACAGCCATAGCTTTACCCTTATTCCTCAAGAAAGTAGGACATTCAGATTTGACATGACCATACCCTTGACAACCAAAATACTGAGGACCCAAAGAGTTATTAGAAGATTGACCTACTTGTTCTCTAGGTTTTTCAAAATTATTAACCTTAGTGGGATCATTCTTTCTAAAGTTTCTAGGTTCAGCAGTGTTGGTGTTCCTTGCCTTTCTATTAGTGTTTCTGAGAAAATTTCTAAAGTTCTTGGCAAGGTAAGCTATCTCCGTGGGAGAGAGCTCATCATCAAATCCACCAGCTTCAACATCATCAACAGACTTAAGTGCCATTGATTTGGATTTGATAGTCTTGGGTAAGTAAGACTCATAGGACTGAAGAGATCCTACAAGCTCATCCACAAGGATAGAGTCAACATTCTTACTCTCAGTAATGGCTATCACTTTGGGTCTAAAGTCTTCAGTTAAGGATCTAAGAATCTTCCTAACAACTTTAGGTTGATCATAGACTTCACCCAAATTATAAGCAGAATTAACAATATCATTAAGTTTAGCATAAAACTCATCAAAGGTTTCATCATCAGACATTCTAATGTTTTCAAACCTAGAAGTTAATTGCTGCAATTTGTTTATTTTAACAGCCTTTGTGCCTTCATGCACAGTTTGGAGGATTTTCCAAGTAGTATGAGCAACCTCAACATTAGAGATCCTCTTAAATTCCTCCATTGAAACAGCATTGAAGATGGCATTCATAGCTTTGCTATTGAAGCCTGCTGCTTCTTTTTCAGAAGTTTGCCACTCACTCACAGGAGTAGTGGGCTTCTCCCATCCATATTCAACGGAATTCCATACCCTCACATCTATGGATTTCAGGAATGCTTTCATCCTTACTTTCCAGTAAGCATAATTGTTCCCATCAAAGTGAGGAGGAACAAACAGAAAGTGTCCATGCTCCATGACAACTGGGGTCAAGGATCAGCTCAGAGATAAAAATCTCAAACAGAAGAGCAACCCGCTCTAATACCACTTGAACGGTTTAGACCCCTTAAACTATAACCAGATTGCGTAGCCTAAATTAATTAGCCAAGTTGTTACTTAGTCAAATTAAGCAATTCTAGGTTAAAACAATCACAAAATCATATCAAGCATATAAAACATATAAAGCAGCGGAAAATAAATAACACATGATATGATCACCCAGGAAAACCAAACCGGTAAAAAAACTGGGGAGATTTTACCCACCGATCCTCAAGGCAAAACGGAATCCATTAAGAAAGAATTGAAGTTCTTACAAAAGGACTTACAAGCTCCCCGCTTGACTTCCTAATGCTACCCACCAGTAAAACTTCCTGACACGACCACGCGCAGGCTCCGAGTCCACGGAATACTTCTTTCTTCGTATTCCTTCAATCAGCTACAAGCACCCACACTTGATATTCTTTAAGCTTCAAAGGCAGCAACCAAGTTGATCATCAAGATGTTGAAGTGATCTCAATCTTGAAAACCCTAAGCTTTGTGTAAAGGAAAGCTCCTCTAGATCTCACAAGAGATTTACACAAAACCGCAATGTATGAGCAACAATACAACTTGTGCAACTCTGAAAAACGTGGCTAGGGTTTGCCTTATATACCTAGGGCAAAAACATAAAACCCTAAACGTTTAAAGAGTTTGGGCTGAGTTGGAAATTCTGCAGAAAACGCATCTGGGCCGACTTTCGATCGATCGAGTCTAACCTTCGATCGATCGAGCCAGGCCGAAATGCCCCAATGCATCTGCTGTCACTCAATTCCAACTTTACAATATTTTACCAACTTTGAGCAAGCCTAAACAAGACTAAATACATTGTTTTGATCATGGTTTGCCAACATTACAAATTAGAGTTCTAAATACATAAAATCCTAAGACCTTAGAAACTAACAGAACGCCTTGATCAGTTCCTCGGTCACCGAGATTCACAACAAACTCCTTCAGATGCCTTGCCTTCACTAACTGCCCCAAATGGTCTTTCAGCACCTAGCATTGCTCGGTGGTGTGTCCTTTGTCCTTATGATAGGTGCAGTACAGGCTTTGATTTCGCCAGGATGGATCACCTCCCATCTTACTTGGCCATCTGAAGTACAGCTCATTCTTGATTTGCTCCACTATCCTATGCACTGGCTCCTTAAACGTCACGTTCACCTCCCCCACCTGCCACTCAGGTTCTTGTATTCTCAAGTCTTTCCAAGGCCTTGGTTGAAAACCTTCCTGCCGAGCACGATTTATCAATTAGGCCTTGCCCCTACTCTGTAATCGGTCATCTTCTAAGCGTTTATACTCCCCGATACGCCTCATGAGCTGCCTCATATCTTCGAGGGGTTTCTTCGTCAGCGATTCCCGCAATTCTAAATCCTCAAGCAATCCCAACCTAAAGGTATTGGCCGCAATCTTCTTATTGCCCCCGCCAATTTCATTGTAAAGTTCCCAATACCGATTAGCATAGCTGCGGAGGGTCTCCCCCAGCCTCATCTTCATTGATAGCAGTGCATCTACCGGTTGTGGCACGCGGCTGCACGTTATGAACCGAGCACCGAATTCCTGGATTAACTCGGCAAATGAGTGGACGAATCTCTTTTGCAACCTGTTAAACCATCTCAGAGCGGTTAAGCCGAGGCTCGAAGGAAACACCTTGCACATCAGTGCATCATTGTGGGCATGCAGGGACATCATGTGAATGTAATGGCTGACATGCTCAACAGGATCTGTTTTCCCGTCGTAAATATTAAAGGGCAGCGTGTGAATTTGTTCGGCATTGGGGCACGTTCAATATCATCGGAGAATGGGGACCGAGCGGCTCCTCGTAAGGCTCGGCACATTGCGTCTATGGCGGCATTATGGGGTCGCCACTCCTCGGACGAGTCAAATCCCCGGTCCGCGTATCCCTGTTGCTGCGAACGATCCCGGATTCGATGGGATTCCCGCGAAAGCAAACAGTCTCAACGATGATAGGACTCTTGTGAATATGAACGATCCCTGAGCCTACGGACTCTAGATTGACTGGACCCCATGCCTTGGCGATCTTCCCTAGAGCCTGCTCTTCTGTCCTGGTCTCCTCTGTTCCTTCTTCGGCATCGGTCCTCGGTCTCTAGTTCTAGGTCCCTTACCAACCGAGGTAGCCGCTTAATCTCCTCGTCTCGATCATAGAATTGCCTATGCCCGAAGGCACTCGATATTGTCTGCGTCGTCTGGTATGACCCCTCCTCGAGACCAGACCACTCCTCTAGTTCGTAGACCCTATCTTCATGCCTCTTTTGCCTTCTTTCTCGCCAAGAGGATCCCCGAGAGGATCCCACCAAACCACTTTTAGCTCCGCTCCTCGAATGTCTTCCAAACATGCTTCAGCACGCGAGTCTCAGTCGAACTACGGCTTTGTAGGAGATTCCCACAGACGGCGTCAATTGTGCACGTCGTAAGTGAGGCTAATGGGCTGGGCCTTACTTGGACTCACAACCTATTTTTATGGTGGGATAGGATTTCCTATTTTGGGTCATTCGTAACTAGAAGGCTCAATGAGATCACTTTTCTCTCCCTTTTGAACACTAATTCCCTTTCTCTTTGTATCGCCCCTCTGTTACTCTATTCTCTATTTCCTCATTCCAAACTTTGCAACCCCTACCCTTTCTTTGGTTCTCTTATTTATAGTAGGTTACTAGTGGGGTGATCATGATTACCCTCAGTGTTAGTGGATTGAAAGGTCCAATCTCGTGAGTGGTAAGTGGGGGTTTAGGTGAGAGTGGCTTTGGAAATGATCCCCACTTCAGTGGACATGTACGGCAACGTTACTCCCAAAGGCACTACTGGGCATCTGTCCGACGGTGCGTCTGGACAAATGCGATATCGTTCGGCAGGTCTGACCGGCCAGCCATCCCAGCAGCCATATCGGTGCTCAGTCCACAATTTGGGCCCTTGGACAGTGCTTGGACTGGGCTCGTACTTAGGTGGACTTGGGTTAGGGCCCAAGAGGGTATCAATATCAGGCCTTTGGACCTCATTGTTGGCCCACGATCCGAGGCTCATACAAGTCCGTACAATATGGGTCCGTACAATTATATAAATTCATAAGCACATATATTTATACACAGGTGCAACTTTTTGCATTGGTGTGTGCAGTGTGGTTAGAATTTATATGTATTCCTTCTATTCGGGATGTGATGTCTTTGTTTAATTAACTGGGTAGAATTATGTAACTGCTTGCTTAATTTCGTTTGTGTGAGAAATATGTTTGGGATATCAATATCATGCATGTCTTGTATTTTATTTCATTATTCTACTACTTTGATCTCTGCCCTTCCTTGTTAGTACGTCTACTGGCCTTTCAAAATGAACTTGATGAACAAAAAATGGTAAAAATAAATAAATAAAACATTAAAAAGGTAATAAAAAGATAAAATGTTAAAAAAAAAAAAATTCCATGTTAATTTTTACGTCAACAAGTAGCTATATGATACACCGGATCTAAATATGTTGCATTACCCTAGAATTAGAAGTGTGTATGGGTTGAGTTGGAAGATTTTTTCAACCCAACCCAACCTTGTTAGGTTGAAAAATTCTCAAGCCAACCCACATGAGTCGAATTGGGTTGGGTTTGGTCAGTGGGCTATGCATATATGTTTTATGCATTGCAACAAATTGGAGTTTCATCAATTATTTGAACACTCTTTTCAATAAATTATTACAATTCATATAATATGCTTAAATTATATTCCATAGTTTCAAATTCATTAAACTAATTTTCAAAATACCAAAATCAATCTAACTAAAAAATTAGAATAAAGATAATAAAAATCAACTTATCTACATGCATGGTGGGTCAAGTTGGGCCAAATGGGTTAAAAATGCTATCAACCTAAACTCGACCTTACCTAAGGCTAAAAATAAAATTTCAACTCAACCCAATCCAACCCACTATCCTATGAAACCAAATCAAAGGAGTCAGATAAGGTTGGATTGTGTCAATTTGTCGAGTTTAATGCACTCCCCTACCTAAACCTACGACTTGCAAAAAAATAATATCACCCATCCAATAAATATTACATTTGAACATACTGGGACCTTTCAAAACAGAAACAAGAAAAGCAAGTATAATTAAGTTCCTATCATAAAAGAGAGAGCATAATGTTGCCACGCACACGCAATAGTCGGCAATACAACCCATCAAAATGAGGAGCACGAAAGTCTGATCAAATATTAAAAGTAAGTATGATAAATATCTTCATTACCGACGGCTGATACGTAGTGTTAGGAGGCATTTGGTTCGCGGTGATATTACATTACACCATAATTTCTATATATTAAGAGGATTTAAAAAGTTAATTATGACTTCAAAAATGTCAAAAATACCTATAATCTAATAAGATAACCTTTATTTCTAAAAATAAAAAATAGGGTTAAAATTGTAATTCAACAAAATTAAAAAAAAAAAAAAACTATCAAAAATTTTTTTTTTTTTCCTAGCACACATCACGTTTGATACAATTTTTTCTTAAAAATTATCATAGCAATTTACTACTTTTTAAAATCCTAAATTTTAACTTCTTAAAAATCCCTTACTATGTAACCTCACTAACAATAGACAAATTCATATTTAAAAATTACATTAAACCCACAATAAAAAAAAAGAGCCTCATCGCACATGCAGAGTGCGCGTGATGAGGCTAGTATTGCATTATTATAATCTTACATTAATGTAATCTCAATATAAAAATATAACATTAAATTGTTTAGGAAAATAATGTGATATATTTTGTAATTTTAAATTATGGTGATATTAAAAAATAATAATAATAAGCGACAAAAAGGGTGACATTACTTTTGGCAACACTGTATACGCGACAAAAAAAGGACATTTGGTGACAAAAGAAAATTCATTTTGCTATAGTATGTACATCTCTTGGCTTGTCATATTCCAACCAACTTTTGTCACCAAAAATTCATTTTGCTGTAGTATGTACATCTCTTGGCTTGTCAAATTCCAACCAACTTTTGTCACCAAAAATTCATTTTGCTATAGTATGTACATCTCTTGTCTTGTCAAACATTCCAACCAACTTTTGTCACAAAAAATTCATTTTGCTGAAGTATGTACATCTCTTGGCTTGTCAAATTCCAACCCTCGCCTCTATATATATACTTTATTTTTAAGTAATTATGTTGTACTTCCTAAATAGTTGATTGGTATGCCTTCTTTTCACATGAATGATGGTCCCAAGAATGAAATTTTGGGCAGAACTCACCATCAATGTAAAAGGACGAAATACCTTACTTTACTTTTAAGGTAAAGTCTTTATTTTTGAGTAATTATGTTGTACTTCCTAAATAGTTGATTGGTATGCCTTCTTTTCACATGAATGATGGTCCCAAGAATGAGATTTAGGGCAAAACTCACCATCAATGTGAGAGGACGAAATACCTAACTATACTTTTAAGGTAAAGTCTATCATGGTTGAATAACAGATCTGAAGTTCAATACTCTCTTACACCAAAAACCAATTAGTGTCTTGGAATGATAATAAAGAGTTATCATCAAGAATAGAAGCTATAGGTTAAAAACTCTCAAAAAAAAAATTTCTAGAGTATTGAATATTTTCCCTTTTTTTTTCTTTTAAAATTCAGTGTTTTTTTGCCTTTGATGACTCATTTACTTTAGAGCATTTAAAGCATGAGTAAAATCTAGGTATAAGAATGCATAAATTTTTTGTTTCTTTTTTCATTAGAAGAAACAATGATATTATTTTCATGGTTAAAAACTTGGGACATTTTCTAATTTTTCATTCATAAAAAAGAAAAGATTTTTTATTTCATTTATTTTTTTATTATTATATTTTTCATATATTGCATTGTTTATATTAAAGCATATAAAATAACATTTATCATTTAACTTTTTAGAAAAAAGCAAATTGATTGATACATAGATTTTTTTTTCAAAAACTATCCTCATATTCTAATGTGTAGTCTATTATTTATTTAAAGAAAAAACCAAAAGAATAGTAATTTTGTTTCAACATAGAGGAAGAGGAGGAAGCCCGGAGGGGGCGGTTGATGACTAATTAGTAATGACGACCAAGGTTGCGGTGATGAGTCCAAAGTATCCATTGATTAGGGACAAGGTTAATCAAGAATAGGGTTTGGTAGGTCATTAAAGAGATAAACCTTTATATGTTGGATTGGGTCATCTCATATTTATCAACCTGAACCCAACCTATGATGATTTTTTTTTTTTTTTTAATAAAACAAAATCCAAGTCAATCCCATTAATTCAGCAAAAACTAACATGAAATACAAGTTATTTATTTATTGGGTTAAATCCGTTTTGGTAAATGGATGAGTTGGTTAGGGACTTGGATGAGCTATTGCTCCATGCAATTATCACTGTTCAGTTGTGAGATAAAATACTTAAAAAGGAAATAAAAATTCTAAACCCAACCCACATGAGTTGAATTGGGTTGAGTTCGGTCAGTGGGCTATGCATATATATATGTGTGTGTGTGTTTTATGCCTTGTAAAAAATTGGCGTTTCATCAATTATTTGAACACCATTTTCAATAAATTATTACAATTCATATAATATGCTTAAATTATATGCCAAAGTTTCAAATTCATTAAAACTAATTTTCAAAATACCAAAGTCAATCAAACTAAAAAATTAGAATAAGGATAATAAAAATAAACTTATCTACATGGTGGGTCGAGTTGAGTCAAATAGGTTGAAAATACTATCAACCTAAACTCGACCTTACCCAAAGCTAAAAATAAAATTTCAACTAGAGCCAATCCAACCCACTAACGTATGAAACAAAATCAAGGGATTGGATAGGGTTAGATTATGTCGGTTTGTCCGCTTAGTGAGTTTAATGCACACCCCTACCCAAACATAGTACTTGCTGACAAATAATATCACCCTTCCATTAAATATTACATTTAAATATACCGGGACCTTTCAAAACAGAATCAAGAAAAGCAAGTACAAGTATTAAGTTGTAAGGTTGAATTTAATCAACCATTTTGTTGGCTTTATTCCGTGCCAAATTTGCTTGTATTTTAGCAATTAGTAACCCTGTATTTATGTGGGATTCTTATAAGGGTAGTGTGTAAGAAGATGTGAAGAAATGCTCAAGATTGGGCAAAGATGCAAAGTTTCGCGGCTAGGACTCGCGAGTGACTCGTGACTGAGAGCCGCCAACTGCAGGCACGTGAGAAGCACACGGGGGAGGTGAAGGGTCACGCCAGCTGTCTCACTACAGGACAAAAGTCCTAGGCTGGCCAGGCCGTTAACTCGCGGCTGGAACTCGCGACTCAGACTAGTCACGAGGCCAAGCCGCCAAACCACCCTGTTTGGAAAAAACTGACTCTTCACATTCCTTTCTTACCCCTACTATATATAGACCATTATACCCACCAAACGTAAAGAGCTTCCAGAGAGAATTTTGTGAGAGAAACCCTAGAGAAAAATAAGATTAATTCATCCATAATCTTTACCTTAGAGACTCTTCAAATTCCTCTATTCTCTTCCTCTCCATTGTTAAATCCTTGAGAGGTCTTTAGCCAAATCCTTTTCTCACCATACACATATCTGTGAGAAGGTTTATTTGGAGCTTTGGGAAGCAATTAGGAAGGAACTAATATCCATTGGTTGATGCTATGGTTGATAGCGGAATCCGGTAAGCTAAAGAAGAAATAGGTTCAGCGCAACCTTGTTGGAGCAAGAAGCTTTGAGGGCTTAGGTACATTGGGTAGATTAGGCTTCGAGGGTCTTCTGCTGTTCATGTATCCCAACTACATTCTTTAGTAGATTATTTACCGCTTGGAGGGCGGCAGAGAGGTTTTACGCCGAGGGCTTCAGTTTCCTCTTTGATAACACATCGTGTGTTCTCTATGTGTTTGCATCTTCCTTCCTTTTATCTTTGCCTTATATTTACTGCTGTGGATGTGTTTATATTTGGCTTAGATTGTTTATCATTTCTGTGTTTGGCTTCTGTTCATGTTCGGCACAATAATTGTTTGATAATAAGCTCGAATTGATATTTTGTAATTTAGGGTCTAAACGTTCAAGGGTGTTTCATACCTATATTGAACTTTCATAAGTTCCTATCATAAAAGAGAAAGTATAATTTTCTTTTATACAAGATATAAATTCTATTTTAACCTAATTTAACTATATATGTGTGTAAAGCACCCTCCTAAAGACTTGAACCTCGGCATTTATCCCTCACACCCTACAATCACTTATACTTGTAAAATACTGACCATCGCATCAAGAGTATGCAATGGTAAAAAAAGTATAATATTAAGTACGTATAATTTGATTCTCAAAAAAGGTGCAATGAAGACTTGAAGTATATATTCAACACTCCATCTTTAACCTAGAAATAAATTAAAACAAGGTACATACTCCAATTCAAAGTTTCAAATCAGTGATTGTATATAATGTTGTCACGTAAGGATGACAATTTTGCCCCGTCCCGCTTAACCCACCCCTCCCCGTTTCGCCCCTCGCAAGTTTTTCCCACCTTGCAAAGGTGGTGGGGTAAGATTTTAGCCCCGCACTACGGGGCGGGCCGGGGCAGGGATGAGTTTAGACATTTTAGACCTAACCCACCCAACCCCATCCTCGCCCTGCACCGCTCCACATTGATAATGGTTAAATTATAAATTTTTCATACCCTAAAATCTTACTACTTAAACAAACTTATCATCAGTTTATTTTATTCTACCCAACAAGACTTTCTGTCTTTTTTTTTCTTTTTTTTTCTTTTTTTTTCCCCTATGGTAAGATTGGAAATAAGGTACCAATTTTAACATTTTTTTTTTGTTTTTATTTTAAACAAATTTATATACTATTGAATCATTGATTTTGTGTTATGAGATTTTTTTTTTTTTTTTTTTTTTTTTTGGTGATATTATCTTCTTAAACACTTTTATAATATTATTCAATTTTTGCTCAAAATTAGTTTGATTTAATGGGATAAATTTATTTGTAATTTCAATTAAATTTTTATTAACGAAATAGGTTTTGTTAAAAGCAATTGTAATAGTTGTGGACAAATTAACAAGAAGTAGATTTTTACGAGTTGGAACAGGGCTTTGCGGGGCTCCAAGGAGCAGGGATGAAGCAAGAAAATTTTTTCCATCATGCAGGATAGGGTGGGGCAAGAATAAGGTAAGACAAAACCATATGAGCCAGAGATGAAGACTCCATCCTTTGGACCCACCCCATTGCCATCCCTATTGCCATGCACATACAATAGTCGGCAATACAACCCATCAAAATGAGGAGCACGAAAGTCTGATCAAATATTAAAAGTAAATGTGATAAATATCTGCATCACCGACAGGTGTTACGTACTAATTCTGTGTTCTCTGCCTCAATGTGATAGATAGATATCTATATTAGTACTATTACTGACTTACCCAAAATAAATGGAAGTAGTATTATGTGTTTCAGATGCATGCATCCTCTCACTCACGTGAGGGTGGGCCTCACAAAGGAGCCTACCCTTATGTGAGTGGGAGGATGCATGCATCTGAAACACCTTGTATTTTCTCAAATAAATGGGTTATATATCAGTATTCAGTGCAACTAGTCCTTGTCTTTTTAATTCAAAAAAAAAAAAAAAAACTAGTCCTTTTCCTTTCTCTTTAAAAAAAAAAAAAAAAAAAAAAAAAAAAAAAAAAAAAAAAAACTAGTCCTTGTCTTATTAATTCTCTCAAAGGTTATCCCTCAAATCGCTTGGTTCCTTTTGTTTTTATCATCAAAGTCTACCCATGGTCTTACAGGCCGCGTGTGAGGGTGACTGTTGCTATTTTTTTTTTTTTTGTTAATCGTTTCAATAATATTGAAGTTTATCAACAAAATAAAAAAAAATATTTCACAAAGATTCTTCAAAAGAGTTAATTCTCACAAAGATTCTCCAAAAACGAGAAAAATAAATAAAGTTTTTCTCTTAAATTTTATTACTATTAGAGTTGGTTAAGTAGTTTTTTAGATTTCATTATATTAATAAAATTCTAATTTTGAAATTTCTTGCTAGTATATTAAGGTTACTTTTGATAGATTTCTAATTGTAAATAACCTAGTATGTCTGAGGCAGGAAGGATTATATACATTAGAATAAATAGTCAAATACTTGAAGAGAAGCTAGGCGTTTATAAAAAAAAATAAAATTGGAAAGCAGCTTAAATCATGTTCAAATCATGTCAAGAGGAATCCTCAACTGAAAATAAAGGTTTTCAAAAAAATAAAACTGAAAATAAAGGTGGTGAACGGGTGTAGCCTCGCAGCTGCCGTTATGCTAAACATTCCCAAAAGGACAACCCAAGTGCTTCTTCGATGCAAAATAACTTTGCAATTGCAGTTAATTTATGCAAACGAGGCTCCCAGGTCATATTAAGAGCGGTGCTTATAGTGCAGTCCAAGTAGTTATTCTTTGTTTCTCACCACCAAAATAAGCTTTAGTTATATTCCTGGTATTCGAGCTCACTTTTATAAACCGGAAAGCAAATGCTCATTTGATTTAATGTGTCATCTAGTCCACCTATCTGATAAATTTTTTTGACAATAAACTAATTAAAGGTTAGCATCGAATTTCACACACCACACACACACATGTATATATATAGGAGAAATACAATATATATATATATATATATATATATTGTATAATTCATGAACCTAATAGGCTTTCATGAACTGGTGGTGTAGTAAGTTTATAACCAATTTTAAACTTTTATTTTAAGAAAAGCTCAAAGATGCAATAGCTAGCTTACATTAATCTTGAGATTAAATGGGCCAATAACAAGGTAAATTAGAATTTTTTTTTAATCTTCTAAGTTCTAACATAAGTTGAGCTCATTTTAGACTGCTATATTGCATGAAGATGAGCGTATCAATCTTAACAAATCGTTGGACTTGAGCTCAGAGAGTAGTTTGATCCTTTCAAAAAGTTAAGAGTTAAAAGGTAAACCATAAAACACTTTCCCTCTGTTATCTCAACCTTAAGTGCATATCATATTTGTTCTTGTTGCGTTAGTTATTACTAAATATTAAAATTAGTATTCACAAACTTATATATTATTAATTGAGACCATTTTATTTCTATACCTGAAAACTCTAATATCTAGCTAGACAAAGATTAAATTTTTAATAGCAAGAATAGTTTTATAAATTTGTACAAACATGATTAGTGGGAGAAGGACTGACCGAAGAAGAACAGTATGTTTCACAGCCCGGTCAGCCGACTTAATTGCATTATGATGAAAGGAGTTTCCTTAGGCCCCAATTAAAATAAAATTTATCTTGGAAAGAAAAAGAGAGTTTGTTTTATTAAGCTATACTACACTTGCATTAAATATGAACTTAAGATTGGGTTCATTATATCTATCAGCGAAAGAAGAAGATTATTCGTACGTTGAGTTGGTTTTACAGATATAAAGTAGGCGTTGGGCGTTGAGCGTTACTAATTAATTCATGATGTGATGAGTCTTGAAAGTTCAATATAGGTATGAAACACCCTTGAACGTTTAGACCCCAATTACAAAATTATTATTCAAGCTTTATATCAAACAGTTAATGTGGGGAATATGATAACAAGCTTATAACAGAATTGATAAACAATCTAAGCTAAATATAAATACATCCACAGCAGTAAATATAAGGCAAAGACAAAGGAAGGAAGATGCAAACACTCGGACAACACACGATGTGTTATCGAAGATGAAACTGAAGACCCTCCAAGCTTAATCTACCCAAGTACCTAAGCCCTCCGAGCTTCTTGCTCCAACGAGGTTACGCCGAACCTATTTCTTCTTTAGCTTACCGAATTCCGCTACTAGACTATAGCATCAACCAATGTAGATTGATTCCTTCCTAACTGCTTCCCAACAGTACCAAATAAACCTTCTCACAGACGTGAGTGTGATGAGATAAGCATTTGGCTAAAGGCCTCTCAAGGGTATGACAATGGAGAGAAAGAGAGTAGAGGAATTTGTAGAGTCTCTAAGGTTAAGATTGTGGATGAATCAATCTTGTATTTCTCTAGGGTTTCTCTCACAAAATTCTCTCTGGAAACTCTCTCAATTTAGTGGGTATAAGGGTCTATATATACTCGTGTGTGTTTGGAATACGAAGAGCCAGTTTTTGCCAAACAAGGCTGATTGGCAGCTTGGCCTCGCGACTGGTCTGAGTCGCAAGTTCCAGCCGTAAGTTAACGGCCTGGCCAGCCTGGGACGTTTGTCCTATAGTGCGACAGCTGGCGCGACCCTTCAGCTCCCTTGTGTGCTTCTCACGTGCCAGCATTTGGCGGCTTGCCAGTCGCGAGTTAGCCGTGATTCCTAGTCACGAGTTAGCCGCGATTCCTAACCGCGAAGCTCTGCCTTCTTACACATGCTTGAGTTTTTCTTCACATCTTCTCACACACTACCCTTACAAGTTTTCCACCTAAATACAGGGTTACTAAGTACTTAAATTACAAGCAAATTGGCACGGAATAAAGCCAACAAGATGGTTAATTAAATTCAACCTTACAATCTCCCCTTTTGGCTATTCCGTGACAAAACCCTATAACAGACTCTAGACTTAAAGCGTGAGTTGGGAACAGTTGAACAAAACTCACTCACACCTAACTCTAGATTCTAAAACGCTCTTGAACATATGAACAAGTAACACCTGAAACATAACAACATAGCAATATCATTGTATGCAGAAACACTTGAGTTGCATATGGAGTAATAAAAGTGTGATCAAGCAAAATGGAATAAAGCAATAGACCATAGCAAGATCAAACAAGCAATCACTATACACAAGTGATCACTATGCTCATTCACACAAGGAATGAACATTCAGACATGCAAGGTGATAAGCTCAATTGAAGAGTATCATTTGCAAGTCCAACACTCAACCAATGCATGCTAACATATATGCATCTAGGAACAATCCTACAAAGGCACAAGAGTGTTGTACTTAAGATAATGTATAGCATTAACAAGTACAAAAGCATAATGCATAAAGGCTGCATAAGTAAAGTGTTGCAAATACATGGTACAGACGATAAAAGCCTACAAAACAGCATAAGTGCATGGAAAAACAAACCCTTAAAGCTTACAAAAGCAACATGGGTACAAATAGATAAAACAATAGACTGAAATAACTGAATAACCTCATCAATATATATAAACAAACCAAAGTTCCAAAAACCATCCAAAAGTTTGGATTTAAGCAGACAAAAACCACATTGTATCAAGCCTATACAAGCATCAATTAAACAAAACATAATAATCAAGGGTTTTAAGCATAATATGAAGGCTAAACAAATATGAAAGCTCCCCTTCAGAATAAACACTCCCCTTCAAGAGCTGCCCAAAAAATTCTCCCCCTTTTTCACCGGAATGGGCAAAGGGTCACTGTTCCTTATTGGTGTAGATGCTATCAAACTTTGCCGAGAGCACATCAAGCTGATCATGCATTGCTGTCATTCTTTCAGTGTGCTGTTCTTGAATCTCTCTGAGTCCATCAAGCCTCTCTAGGATGATCTGAAAGGCATCAGGAGGTATAGCTGATGAGGTAGAGGCTCTGCTCCTCTTGACTCTTACTCTTGAGTGTTTTAGCTGTTTTTGGAAAGTATTTTATTTTTACAAAAATGTCAAAATTTCAAAAACATTTTTGCCCTGTTTTGGCGACTCAGTCACGGGTCTTTTAAGTCGCATGATCGCGAGTCAGTCTTGGTGACTTGTTCGCGGGTGGAAGGTCCAGTCGTGAAGGTACACAGAAATTTTCGCGGTTCATCTCGCGACTCCCTCGTGGGTAGAACTTCCAGTCGCAAAAAAAACTTAGAATATTTTTCAAAACTTTTGGTTTCAAAGTGTTTCACGGCTTACCCTGGCGACTTATTCCAGTTGCGAAAAATGCGTATTTTGCATTTTAAAGTCAGTTTTCAAAAACTTTTCAGTTTTTCCCTCGTACTTTTGTGACTGTTCATTGTCTTCCCCATTTCACTCTCTGAAACTCACCGTGTTTTTCTTTCAAAACCCTTCATTTCTACACCATTTTCACTTCAATCTTCAAGAAAAAGGAATGGGTTTTCTCTCTCTCTCTCTTCAGATTTCATGTTTTTAAAGTTGTGTTCTTGTTTTTGTGTGTGTTGTTGAAGACATTATGTTTTGAGTAAAAACATGTTCGTACATGACTTTGTTTCATTTTGTTGATTGCTATCTGGTTGGGAGTTCATTTTATTGTTTTTATTGATTATATTAATGTTGTTTTGTGCTCTATGGCATGCTTCATGGCTATACTGATTTTTGCATATCATGCTCATGGTAGTTTGTCACAATGTTAGTATGTGACTTTGTGGTATTTAGTGATCACTTGACACTGAGTTGTATCTGAACAATCACCATTTTTGCTCACTTGTTTCACACGATACTTCTGTACTACCTATGATTTATTAATTTTGAAATCTCTCGGGTTATTTTGTGATTAAGTAAAATCTCTCGGATTCACATTCTTATCTGAATCTAATCAAGTTGATGTTGGTATCCTGTGGTATTGCATTTGGTTCTTTGCTATGCGTCTGTTCTTTTGCAGATGACTCGTCGTTCATTAAAAGGCAAAGCCATTGCAACCGATGATCCATCAACCCCAGTGGCTAAAAGGACATGGCTCTCATCTCAATCATCTAGAGACTCTACAATTAAGAAATTCAAAACACCACTTGACTCAAAGACCTACACATATATTTTTATAAAGGCTCCTCCCCTTGTGGAACGAGTTGTCAAGTTTGACACCCTGAGGACAACATTTATCCCTAAGATTTTTTAAGAAAGAGATTGGGTTGATCTTTTTGGTAACTTTGAGGATCCAATTGAAGAATTGATCAGGAATTCTACTCCAATGCCAGATACATAGGGGTAGAGTTAAAATGCTGGGTTTAAGGAACAGAATTCTCCATCAATACAGACTATATTGCTAAGGTTCTGTGCATCACCAGAACTGAAAATGCAAATCGAACTCCGTATGATGACAGAGTACTTCAGGCACAAGACATTCTTCAAAGTCTTGGGAGTGAACATGAAGTGGGAAGCGCAAGTTCATCTATAGGCACTGCATCTTTTTCACCTGAACTAACAACTCTAAAGCTGATCATGTTTTCCAACCTCTACCCGTTGTCAAACACTGCTTTCATCAGTCTTGGGAGGGCTAAATTCTTGTGTGACCTCATTTCTGGTGTTCCAATTGACATCTGTGCCCACATATTTCAGATTATTGGGAAAACAATGGCTCGATCAGCAACTCGAATGAATCTTACGTTTTGTAGTCTCATCATGAAGATCATCCTTCGTAAAGGTGTTAGTCCTCCATCAACTGGCAAAATTATACCTCGTCCTCGATCAATATCTTTATACACTCTTCAAGCAAGTAAGAGTCACTCCTCTAAAGCACCCAAGAGTGAACCGGTCACTCCATCTAGCCAAAGCTCAGCTACACCTTTACAATCAACTAGTGCTCCATCTATTCACCCTGGATTTCAAATGCCAAGGCAAAGCCACTTGATTAAAAATGTGGTTAAGCGGATCTCTAAACTACACCGGCTTATCTACACAACTAACAACCAAGTTCAAGTGCGTCTCACGGCCATTGAAACACAGTTAGATGCTATTCAGCAAAAGTTAGAAGAGAGCCTTTAGCTATTCCTAATAAAAAGGGGGAGAGCGATAGCATATGGCAAGGGGGAGAATTGTTAGCTTGCATCACTCTTGTGCCCTTGTAGGATTGTTCCTAGATGCATACATGTTTGTATGCATTGGTTGAGTGTTGGACATGCAAATGATACTTTGCATATAAGCTTATTAGCTTGTATGTCCGGATGTTCATTCCTTGTGTGAATGAGCATTGTGATCACTATTGTATAGTGATTACCTGTTTTGGTCAAGTCATGGTCTATTACTTTATTCCATTTTTGCTTGATCATTTTATGCTTGCTCCATATGCATTTCAAGTTTTCTGCATACAATGATATTATTATGTTATTACGTTTCAGGAGATACTTGTTCATATATTTCAAGAGCTTATCAGAATCTAGAGTTAGGTGTGAGTGAGTTTTGATCAACTGTTCTCAACTCACGCTTTAAGTCTAGAGTCTGTTGTAGGGTTTCGTCACGGAGTAGCCAAAGGGGGAGATTGTAAGGTTGAATTTAATCAACCATCTTGTTGGCTTTATTCTGTGCCAAATTTGCTTGTATTTTAGCAATTAGTAACCCTATATTTAGGTGGGACTCTTGTAAGGGTAGTGTGTGAGAAGATGTGAAGATATGCTCAAGATTGTGCAATGATGCAGAGTTTCGCGGCTAGGACTCGTGGGTGACTAGTGACTGAGAGCCGCCAACTGCAGACAAGTAAGAAGCACATGGGGGAGGTGAAGGGTCACGCTAGCTATCTCACTACAGGACAAAAGTCCTAGGCTGGCCAGGCCGTTAACTTACGGCTGGAACTCGTGACTCAGACCAGTCACGAGGCCAAGCCGCCAAACCACCCTGTTTGGGAAAAATTGACTCTTCGCATTCCTTTCTCACCCCATAATATATAGAGCCTTATACCCACCAAACGTAGAGAGCTCCTAGAGAGAATTTTGTGAGAGAAACTCTAGAGAAAAATAAGATTAATTTATCCACAATCTTTACCTTAGAGACTCTTCAAATTCCTCTACTCTCTTCCTCTCCATTGTTAAATCCTTGAGAGGTCTTTAGCCAAGTCCTTTTCTCACCATACACATATCTGTGAGAAGGTTTATTTGGAGCTTTGGGAAGTAGTTAGGAAAGAACCAATATCCATTGGTTGATGCTATGGTTGATAGCAGAATCCGGTAAGCTAAAGAAGAAATAGGTTCGACACAACCTCGTTGGAGCAAGAAGCTTGGAGGGCTTAGGTACATTGGGAAGATTAGGTTTAGAGGTTCTTCTACTGTTTATGTATCTCAACTACATTCTTTAGTGGATTATTTACCGCTTGGAGGGCGGCAGAGAGGTTTTACGCCGAGGGCTTCGGTTTCCTCTTCGATAACACATCGTGTGTTATCTGTGTGTTTGCATCTTCCTTCCTTTTATCTTTGCCTTATATTTACTGCTGTGGATGTGTTTATATTTGGCTTAAATTGTTTATCAATTCTGTGTTTGGCTTATATTCATGTTCCACACAATAATTGTTTGATAATAAGCTTGAATAGATATTTTGTAATTTGGGGTCTAAACGTTCAAGGGTGTTTCATACCCATATTGAACATTCAGAAATAATTATGCATTTTAGAAAGTCCGTATGAGGGCGTTTTTGTGTTCTATTGATGATGCTATGTGGGACACAGTTGAAATAGGTTGGACAAGATCGGAGGCTGCCAAATCCACTTAGGATAAGGCTGCTCTCGCGGCGGTTAATGCAAATAGCAAAGCCTTGAATGCTATTTTCTGTGGTGTCTCTCCAGAAGAATTTCGTAGGATTTCACACATCACCATTGCTAAGGAAGCATGGGAAATTCTGGAGATAACATATGAAGGGACTAAGAAAGTGAAGGACACCAAACTTCGGATGTTGACCACTCGCTTTGAGGAGATAAAGATGAGTGAGGATGAGTCTTTTGATTCGTTTTACAGTAAATTGAATGAAGTGGTTGTTGGGAAATTCAATTTGGGGGAAAAGATGGAGGACTTGAAAATAGTAAGGAAGATTCTTCAGTCACTACTAGAGAGTTTCTGTGCCAAAGTTACAGCCATTGAAGAGAACAAAGATCTTGACGACATTAAAGTTCAAAAGCTGGTTGGTTTCTTGCAGACATATGAATTGTCCCTGCCCACACAGAAGAAGAGTAAATCACTTGCTCTTAAGACAATTGATGAGAGAGTAATGTCTCATGACTCTTCGGAAGAGGATGCAGTAAACAAAGATGTGGCGTACCTTGTAAAGAACTTCCGGAAATTCTTAAAGCTCAAAAATAGTGGGAAATCCGGTGACAAAGGAAAATTTCAGAGTTCCAGAAAGGAGCGGAAAGAGTTCAGAAGAAAAAAGGGTAGAGATTCCCAATCTTCACAAGGAATTACATGCTTCGAATGTAATGGACACGGGCACTTTAAAAAAGAATGTCCCAATTATTTGAAGTCGAAGGGAAAGACATATGCCACTACTTTAAGTGATTCAGACTCATCAAATTCTGACTCTGAGGACAGCTGTGATGGAGAAGGAAACTACTCATCATTCATGGCTATTGAGCATATTGAGTCCTCGAAGGACCTGAATCAACTTGTACAAGAACTTGGAGAATACAGTGATGATGAATCCTTAGGGATTGTTAAGGAATCAGATGCTGAAGAGGATAGAAATATAGCTAGTCTTCAAGAGAATTACACCTTACTTCTTGAGAGATCGGGAGAGTATACAGTGGTGGCAAAAGTGACTGTGAAGAAGATGAAGAAAGCTGAGGAGGACTACAAAAGTCTCCTAGCCAGATATAAGGTGGCAAAGTGTGAGATCGAGACACTAAATGGTGAGCCATCTAAAGCTTATACCAAAGTAAGATTTCTTGAGCAAGAGGTGGTGCAAGCACAAGCTAAGATAGAAAGGGTCTCCTCCAAGAAGCTGGAAGATGTTATTTCATCTCAAAAACACTTCTCAGATAAGTCTGGGTTGGGTTATACCGGAGGGAGTAGCTCATCTGCCAATGTTACCAAAGAAGTGAAATTTGTAAAGGCTAAAAAGACGGTTGTAGAAGAGCCTATTTCTGAGAAAGTTAAGGCTGATCAACGGGTGTTTAATAAGTCCCGTAATCAATCAGAAGCCAGAATTGAAGCTAGAGGAAGATCTCTTCCAAGACCACAACGGGGCCCCAGAACGAATTATGTTTGTCACTGTTGCGGATTGCAAGGACATACCAGACCCAACTGCCAGAAGTTGAGAGCATTGAACAATACAAGTGCTCCTCGGTCACGAGGAAGAAGAAATGACAAGAAGTCTTGGGGAGGTGAACAACTGAGAAGTCAAAACAGTGATTCCGAAATGATGGACGTAATAAAGATGATTGGTGCCTTCACCAATTGCTTGGAAAGCTTCACATGAAGGTTTGAAAGTCCTAACTCTCGTACCCAATCCATCAAGGATATCACCCTAAATGCACGTGATGTATGGGTGATGAAGGGTACTCATGCATAAGCATCACAACATATCCATGCATTAATACTTCTCATATTTTGTGTATATGCTTGGTTGTTTGCTGCTTACAAGTTTGAGTTGAAAAATTTTGTTTGTGAGTTTTGTTTTAAATGTCTTTTACATTGCTGTTTTGTTTTGATCAACCTTTATTTTTTTCTTGTGTCAAAAATCCAAAAACACATAAAAAGTAGAAAATCCAAAAAGTTTGATTGACTTTGTTGAGTCTTGTCTCAAAGCATGTTTTGCCTTGTACCTTTGTAACAATGGCTTTGTGCATCTACGAGCTTAGCTTGTTTCCTATGCACTCATATCATTGTGAGAGAAATTTTGAAATCTATGTGACTGTTGTAAATAGATCTTCAACCTTGTCATGAATGATTAGTGAATGATTTTGTTGATCTTAAGACATGCATAGACTCATGCCTATATATCTTCCCACTCTTTATTTTTTTTGTTTAAAAGTTCTCTCCAAGTGTAAATCTCCAAATGAAAAGAGATATTGAGCTGCAAAATCCTGTCGCACATACTAGTATTCGACTAGGAAAAAGGGAAAGCGACCAAAATAAAATGAATGATGCCCAAAAAGCCAAAGGCTAACTCATCAATTGAAATATCAAAAATGTCAAGCATCAATCTCAAAATGAGATGTTATGAGTCAAAAAGTGCAAATGATGTGATATATATGGAGCCAAATGAAAAGCTTCAAAGAATTGAAATCTAGTTTATGTGGGAGGTCATATATACATGTTTCTATAATTGAGATATGTCACATTATCTAATGCTAGTTGTGCATGCCTTGATTGAATTGATCATTGAAGCTTCACATTGGACTAAGGATTTTCTCATGTTTGATATCCACACACAACACACAAGTCTATATTCAATGAATGCTATATTCATTTATGTGATTGTACTTGATTAAATGTGTTTCCACATACTCAATCTTTGTTTGATCAAACATAAAAAGATTTTTTAGTGTTTTAGTTGTTTTTGGAAAGTATTTTATATTTACAAAAATGTCAAAATTTTAAAAAACATTTTTGCCCTGTTTTGGCGACTCAGTTGCAGGTCTTTTGAGTCACATGCCCCAGTTGCATGATCGCGAGTCAATCTTGGCGACCTATTCGCGGGTGGAAGGTCTAGCCGCGAAGGTACACAGAAATTTTCACGGCTCATCTCGCGACTCCCTCACGGGTAGAACTTCCAGTCGTGAAAAACACTTAGAAAATTTTTCAAAACTTTTGGTTTCAAAGTGTTTCGTGGCTTACCCTGGCAACTTACTGGCGACTTACTCCAGTCACGAAAAACGCGTATTTTGTGTTTTAAGGTCAGTTTTTTAAAAACTTTTCAGTTTTTCCCTCGTACTTTTGTGACTGTTCATTGTCTTCTCCATTTCACTCTCTGAAATTCACCGTGTTTTTCTTTGAAAAACCTCCATTTCTGCATCATTTTCTCTTAAATCTTCAAGAAAAAGGTATGGGTTTTCTCTCTCTTACTTCATATTTCATTATTTAAGAGTTATTTTCTTGTATCTATGAGTGGTGTTGATATCATTATGTTTTGTGTAAAAGCATGTTCGTACATGTCTTAGTTTCATTCTGTTAAGTGCTATTTGTTTGGGAGTTGATGTTTTTGAGTAGTTATTGATTATATTGATGATGTTTTTTTTTTTTTTTTTTGGAGTTTTTGTGCTCTTTGACATGTTTCATGGCTATATTGATTTTTGCATATCATGCTCATGGTAGTTTGTCACAGTGTCAGTGTGTGACTTTGTGATATTCAGTGATCACTTGACACTATGTTGTATCTGAACAATCACCATTCTTGTTCACATGTTCCACACAATACTTCAGTATTGCCTATGATTTATTAATTTTGAAATCTCTCGAAGTATTCTGTGATTAAGTGAAATCTCTCGAATCCACATTCTTACCTGAATCTAATCAAGTTGTTGTTGGTACCCTGTGGTATTGCATTTGGTTCTTTGCTGTGTGTCTGTTCTTTTGCAGATGACTCGTCGTTCATCTAAAGGCAAAGCCATTGCAACCAATGATCCATCAACCCCGGTTGCTAAAAGGACACGGCTCTCGTCTCAGTCATCTAGAGACTCTACCATTGAGAAATTTAGGACACCTCTTGACTTAAAGACCTACACAGATGTATTTATAAAGGCTCCTCTCATTGTGGAACGAGTTGTCAAGTTGGATACCCTAGGGACAACATTTATCCCTAAGATTTTTGAAGAAAGAGATTGGGCTGATCTTTTTGGTAATTTTGAGGATCCAATTGAAGAATTGATCAAGGAATTCTACTCCAATGCCAGATACACAGGGGTAGAGTTAAAATGCTTGGTTCAAGGAACAGAATTCTCCATCAATGCAGACTATATTGCTAAGGTTCTTCGCATCACCAGACTTGAAAATGTGGATCGAACTCCATATGATGACAGAGTACTTCAGGCGCAAGATATTCTTCAAGTTCTTAGGAGTGAACATGAAGTGGGAAACGCAGGATCATCTATAGGCACTGCACTTTTTTCGCCTGAACTAACAACTCTAAAGCTAATCATGTTCTCCAACCTTTACCCGTTGTCCAACACTGCTTTCATCAATTTAGGAGGGCTAAATTCTTGTGTGACCTCATTACTGGTGTTCCAATTGACATATGTGCCCAAATATTTCAGATCGTTGGAAAACAGCAGCTCAATCAGCAACGCGAATGACTCTTCTGTTCTGTAGTCTCATCATGAAGATCATCCTTCGTAAAGGTGTCAATCCTCCATCAGATGGAAAAATTGCGCCTCGTCCTTGATCAATATTCTTATACACTCTTCAAGCAAGTAAGAGCCTCTCCTCTAAAGCACCTAAAAATGAACCAGTCACTCCTTCTGGCGAAAGTTCAGCTACTCCTTTACAATCAACTAGTGCTCCATCTATTCCCCCTGGATTTCAAATGCCCAGGCAAAGCCACTTGATTGAAAATGTGGTTGAACGGATCTTTGAACTACACCGGCTTATCTACACAACTAACAACTAAGTTCAAGTGCATCTCACGGCCATTGAAACACAGTTGGATACTATTCAGCAAAAGTTAGAGGACAGCCTTTAGCTATTCCATGACAAAAAGGGGGAGAAGATCTGAATGATAGGGGGAGAAAGAGCACAATCAAAGGGGGAGCTTTATATTTTGTTATGTTTTGTGTTATATTAAGTCTGTCTCAAAACTTATGATGTCATTTTGTTTGTTGCTTTTGTTATGGTTAATCTGTACCCATGTTGCTTCTGTAAGCTTTTAAAGGTATGTTTCATGCATTTGTAGGCTTTTATGGTTTGTACCATGCTGTTGCAGCCTTTATGCTTTGTGGCTTATGCACTTGTTAATGTTATGCATTTTCTTAAGTACATCACTCTTGTGCCCTTGTAGGATTGTTCCTAGATGCATATATGTTTGTATGCATTGGTTGAGTGTTGGACATGCAAATGATACTTTGCATATAAGCTTATTAGCTTGCATGTCCGGATGTTCATTCCTTATGTGAATGAGCATTGTGATCACTATTGCATAGTGATTGCCTGTTTTGGTCAAGCCATGGTCTATTACTTTATTCCATTTTTGCTTGATTGCATTATGCTTGCTCCATATGCATTTCAAGTTTTCTGCATACAATGATATTATTGTGTTATTCTGTTTCAGGAGATACTTATTCATATGTTTCAAGGGCTTATCAGAATCTAGAGTTAGGTGTGAGTGAGTTTTGATCAACTGTTCCTAACTCACGCTTTAAGTCTAGAGTCTGTTGTAGGGTTTTGTCATGGAATAGCCAAAGGGGGAGATTGTAAGGTTGAATTTAATCAACCATCTAGTTGGCTTTATTCCGTGCCAAATTTGCTTGTATTTTAGCAATTAGTAACCTTATATTTAGGTGAGATTCTTGTAAGGGTAGTGTGTAAGAAGATGTGAAGAAATGCTCAAGATTGTGCAAAGATGCAGAGTTTCGCGGCAAGGACTCGTGGGTGACTCGCGACTGGGAGCCGCCAACTGCAGGCACGTGAGAAGCACACAGGGGAGGTGAAGAGTCACGCCAGCTGTCTCACTACAAGACAAAAGTCCCAGGCTCGCCAGGCCGTTAACTCGCGGCTAAAACTCGTGACTCAGACTAGTCGCGAGGCCAAACCGCCAAACCACCCTATTTGGGAAAAACTAACTCTTGGCATTCCTTTCTTACCCCATTATATATAGACCCTTATACCCACCAAACGTAGAAAGCTTCCAGAGAGAATTTTGTGAGAGAAACCTTAGAGAAAAACAAGCTTGATTCATCCACAATCTTTACTTTAGAGACTCTTCAAATTCCTCTACTCTCTTCCTCTCCATTGTTAAATCCTTGAAAGGTCTTTAGCCAAATCCTTTTCTCACCATACACATATCTGTGAGAAGGTTTATTTGAAACTTTGGGAAGCAGTTAGGAAGGAACCAATATCCATTAGTTGATACTATGGTTGATAGCGGAATCTAGTAAGCTAAAGAAGAAATAGGTTCAGTGCAACCTCGTTGGAGCAAGAAGCTTGGAGGGCTTAGGTACATTGGGTAGATTAGGCTTGGAGAATCTTCTGCTATTCATGTATCCCAACTACATTCTTTAGTGGATTATTTACCGCTTGGAGGGCGGCAAAGACGTTTTACGCCAAGAGCTTTGGTTTCCTCTTCAATAACACATTGTGTGTTGTCCGTGTGTTTGCATCTTCCTTCTTTTTATCTTTGCCTTATATTTACTGTTGTGGATGTGTTTATATTTGGCTTAGATTGTTTATCAATTCTGTGTTTGGCTTATGTTCATGTTCCGCACAATAATTGTTTGATAATAAGCTCGAATTGATATTTTGTAATTTTGGTTCTAAACGTTTAAGGGTGTTTCATACCCATATTGAACTTTCATAAGTTCCTATCATAAAAGAGAAAGTATAATTTTCTTTTATACAAGATATAAATTCTACTTTAACCTATTTAAGTGTATATGTGTGTAAAGCTCCCTCCTAGAGACTTGAACCTCGACATTTATCCCTCACACCCTACAATCACTTATACTTGTAAAGTACTGACCATCGCATCAAGAGTATGCAATGGTAAAAAAAGTATAATATTAAGAACGTATAATTTGATTCTCAAAAAAGGTGCAATGAAGACTTGAAGTATATATTCAACACTCTATCTTTAACCTAGAAATAAATTAAAAAAAGGTACGTACTCCAATTCAAAGTTTCAAATTAGTGATTGTATATAATGTTGTCACATAAGGATGACAATTTTGCCCCATCCCGCTTAACCCACCCCTCCTCGCTTCGCCCCACACAAGTTTTTCCCACCTCGCAAAGGTGGTGGGGCAAGATTTTAACCCCGCACTACGGGGCGGGGCGGGGCAGGGATGAGTTTAGACATTTTAGACCTAACACGCCCCACCCCACCCCATCCCCGCCCTGCACCACTCCACATTGATAATGGTTAAATTATAAATTTTTCATACCCTAGAATCTTACTACTTAAACAAACATATCATTAGTTTATTTTATTCTACCCAACAAGACCTTCTGTCTCTTTTTTCTTTTTCCTTTTTTCCCCTATGGTAAGATTGGAAATAAGGCACCAATTTTAACATTTTTTTTTTTTGTTTTTATTTTAAACAAATTTATATACTATTGAATCATTGATTTCGTGTTATGAGATTTATTTATTTATTTATTTTTTTTGTGATATTGTCTTCTTAAACACTTTAATAATATTATTCAATTTTTGCTAAAAATTAGTTTGATTTAATGGGATAAATTTATTTGTAATTTCAATTATATTTTTATTAACGAAATAAGTTTTGTTAAAAGCAATTGTAATAGTTATGGACAAATTAACAAGAAGTAAATTTTTACGAGTTGGAACAGGGCTTTGCGGGGCTCCAAGGAGCAGGGATGAAGCAAGAAAATTTTTTCCGTCATGCAGGGCGGGGTGGGGCAGGAATAGGGTAAGACAAAACCATACGAGCCAGAGATAAAGACCCCATCCTTCGGACCCACCCCATTGCCATCCCTATTGCCATGCACATACAATAGTCGGCAATACAACCCATCAAAATGAGGAGCACGAAAGTCTAATCAAATATTAAAAGTAAATGTGATAAATATCTGCATCACCGACAGGTGTTACGTACTAATTCTGTGTTCTCTGCCTCAATGTGATAGATAGATATCTATATTAGTACTATTACTGACGTACCCAAAATAAATGGAAGTGGTATTAGGTGTTTCAGATGCATGCATCCTCCCACTCACATGAGGGTGGGCTCCTTTCACATGAGGGTGGGCCCCACAAAAGAGCCTACTCTCGTGTGAGTGGGAGGATGCATGCATCTGAAACACTTTGTATTTTCTCAAATAAGTGGGTTATATATCAGTACTCAGTACAACTAGTCCTTGTTAGGGACGGAACCAGGATTTGAACTTAGGGGGGGGGGGGGGGGAAATTTTTGAAAATTTTTAGAACTTGGTACATTAATACTAAAAGTTGTATCATCAATATTGGTTCTCAAATAATTTGTATTTTTTCTTATAAATAAATCAAACATTGTAATTGACTTTTCCATAATCTAAAATAAAAGTCATATTAATTATAAGGATTTATAATCAATATTTTTGTAACTCAACTGACACTTCTTAGTTCTTAGTGTGTCCAAACGAAGACATGCAGGGTTCGAAACCCCCCTTCTTCTTGTTATCGTTGTCGAATTATTTATAAAAAAATTATAGGAATTTATCATGGTTTTAAAATTATGTCTGCAAAGAAAACTGAAAAAATGAATGGTTCTAAACTTCTAGGTTCTTTGGTTCGATTCAAGTTGGACTGATTCTTTAATCTTTTCTTTATAAAAAATTTTTAATTTATTTAATATTTTTACATTATTCTATAGTAACCTATATTAATAACTACATCTTAACCTATCCCTTTTTTCTAAATTCTAAGAAAAGGTTTACTCTTTATACAAAAGAAATAAAAATTAAATAAAAACATAGGTGTACCGTGTACCCCTGTTATTGGATTGTTAGTAGGCGCCCAGATTTTGTGGCTACTTGTAAAAATTTTCACTGATAGTGTTGGAATAAAAGTTTCCACTTTCCACCTTTATCACTTAAAGATTAACGAAAGGTAGAGTAGCAGCCACCTCACAAGTCACAACACACCACAAGGCAAAGAGAAAGTGAGAGGACGGAGAAAAGATCATATCAAAGAAGGAAGAGAGATCCATCCATGAGACCAAACCTTGTCTAAAGGTTTTTTTGTTATCCGGTTTTGTGAATTGTCCAAATGATTGAATTAAGGTTTTTGATTTTCTTGGGCAAATGGAATGCTGGAATGGTCAAATACTAATTCTCTCAAAGACTAGTCCTTGTCTTATTAATTCTCTCAAAGGTTATCCATCAAATTGCTTGGTTCCTTTTGTTTTTATCGTCAAAGTCTACCCATGGTCTTACAGGCCGCGTGTGAGGCTGACAGTTGCTAATTTTTTTTTTTTGTTAATCGTTTCAATAATATTGAAGTTTATCAACAAAATCAAAAAAAAATATCTCACAAAGATTCTTCAAAAGAGTTAATTCTCACAAAGATTCTCCGAAAACGAGAAAAATAAATAAAGTTTTTCTCTTAAATTTTATTACTACTAGTCGCTAACCCGTGCGATGCACGGAATATATTTCACTTTGCTTAAAATAAAATTTAAAATGAAAAAACATCATAACTTATCAAAATAAACATAAAATATACAATATTCATCGCAAAATGTTATTTGAGAATAAAATTACCATCAAAATGATATAAAGAAAAATTTCATGTCCAAACAACTCATCAAGGTGGAATCTGGTTATTACTAAGATCCTATATGCAATTTACCAGAAAGATATCATGTCAGTTTTGATCTTCATTCTCTTTTTGCATATTAATAGGTTTTTACTAAGATCTTATATGCAATTTACCAGAAAGATATCATGTCTTAAGCACTAACAACAGATAATCATTCACATATACTTCTTTAGGATCCTCTACAACACTTGTAGCAATGCAAAAGTTAAAAATAAAAAATAAAAATAAAAAGTAGTAAAGATTGCAAACAGAGAAGAGAGAGTACCAAGTTTTTGTTGGGTTTTATGCTTCCACACCTTGGGCTGGAAGACATAGGTTGCAGCTTTGATTTTTCTCCAAAAAATAGAGATTCTTCATCTGCCATATACAATATAAAATAATTATTAGAATTTCAACTCAAAAACCAAACCCATAAAAACACTATCAAAATATAGAGATTAACCCAAATACTTATAAGAAAATCAATTCTAAACATAATAAAACAATAAGATAGAATGAAAATTTCAGGCACATATAAAAGCAAATAAAAAAAAGACAAAACTTACGCTTTGAGTTTAGGGTTTTGAGATGGTAATTGCTAGGGTTTTAAGGAGAGAAGAGATTTTGGTATTTTTATGCAAAAAACGTTATTTTAGGTTTAGGTGATTTATTTCCTTATTTTTAGGCTCTTTTAATGTTTTTTTAGGTCAAATTTGGTTCCTATTATGGTTAGGTATTAATTAGGGCTTATTTTAGAATATATTTTCTTGTCCATCAAGTTTTATGGAGCCCTTAAATAGGCCTCCAAGTTTGTATACGTTTTCCAATATTATTGTTATAAGATATAAAACCTAAAATAAAAAGAATCAAAAATAAAAAGAAAAAGAAAATAGTGATGATGTGGAAAATTGTGAGAGCTTCAAAAGCTTCAGTTTTATATATATACTAGTATTATGCCCGTGCGATGCACGGCTTAATCAAAATCCTATATAAATAATATTTTAATTAATTTACTTAAAATTAAATAATAAAATAAATAATAAAAATAAATGAATATTTTACTTTTAAGTTATATAATGAATACATATTGTGTGAGGCTAAAATGCATATAATAATAATAATAATAATTGAATGAAAGATGGTAGAAATACCTTAAAAATATATATAAAAGGATTTTGAATAATACATTGAACTTTAAGGCTCAAAATCAAGTTTTTTTTTTTTTTTTTTTGGAGAAAAACTTCGAATTAAGACTTTGGTAATAAGTTTGTATTGATAATTGAAAAACAATCTAAACAACAATTTGTATGATTTGATCTCATCCTCTACCTCTGTATTATTGACAAAACAAAATTAGTCAGCAATATATGTGTGTGTGTGTGGTTTGATAATGACCATAGTCATATTTATGATTTATAAATTCTATATTTGATTTTAAAAGAAAAAAAAAATTGTTAAGTTAATAACAAAGTTGTATCCACATACCTGGCATTTTAGCTTAGTGGCACTTTCTAATCCTTGTGTGAAGCACTGGATTCAAATCCTACCCCACATAATATCTAAATTTGTGTTTGATCAACTATGAAAATAAATAAATAAACTACTTAGTTTGATATTTGCGGATAAATCTTTATCTACAATCTCTCAAACCTATTACAATCATCTTTGCATCTTCACTTATGTGCCCAAAGACATCACATATGACAAAACATAATTATTGAACTCCAATCTCTCAAACCTATTGCAACCATCTTTGCATCTTCACTACTATGCCCCAAAGATATCATACAAAGTAACAAATGAACTACTAATTTTTTTTTTTTTTTTATTCCTCTTCCAACTTTGTTAAAGGTGAATTAATATTGTTGGTGGTGCATGAACTCATCCTCGCACTACTTGGTAGTTATGTAGCCAAATGTAAGTGCTTGTACTCCAAAGGAAACTAATTAAAAGATATATTAAGGGAGCAATATAAGCGGAATAGATTAGAGGATTAACTCTCCTGTATTTACTGGAAAGGAAGTAGAGCTAGATCCAAAAACGTTCCTTACGATTTCCTTAAAAAAGATAAAACTTTAAAAAAAAATTATATCTATTTTTTTAATAAAAAAAAGTATTTGGTCATTACTTTTTTCTATATAATTTTTTAAAAAACAATAACTATTTTTGTCATTTAAAAATAAATATTGTTATCATTCTTTATACTTTATTAATAATATTTTTTTTTGGAACTTTATCAAATATTCTCAATTGTTAACATTGAAATTTGCGGGGAAAAACACCTACAAACCACTCATTAATTAGGGCACCCAAACCCACCAATGTTAATGAGAAATTCAAATCCATGTGAGTTTTAATGCTTGTTAAAAAAAATTTGTTGCACTCTTAATAAACTATATATATATATATATATATAGTAGAACATATAATTTTTTAATCAAACATGAATTCATTGAAGATATTTGTTGTTAGGAGCGCTCAAATAAATTGATCTATTTCTATTGAAGATAATCGTACCATGGATTTCACATACATTAAATTTATTTTCTGGCCAATAAGTAAATCAAAGAAAAAACAAAAAAAAATAATAATAAAATGAAGAAGAAGAGGAAGAGGATGAGTAATACATACCTTGCTTTGCGGATTAAGAGAGCAACAATATTAATGAGAAGTATTTTGACTGCCTAACCGAGAGTCTATAATTCTATTTATATATGAATTACTATTATACAAAATTGTTTCAAACACAAATTGCCTTTGTTACACGGTGTTTATCTAAAAACCTATCAATATAAGATTTTAGATAAACGCAGCTCAAAGGGCTTATTGTTATCCATTGAATTGCTAGGCTTTATCATTATCTTGTAGCATGTTTGGTGATGAAGCCTTCTCGATCTCTCAAAATAAAATAAGAAAAGTTGAAACTTGAAAGATCTCACGTTTTCATTGAAATCAAAGAAAAATAAGTTTTTTTTTTTTTTTTTGAGAAGATAAAGAAAAAAAAAATATATATATATATATATATATTTTTTTTTTTTTGAGAAAAGAAGTTGATATGAACAAAACATAGGTTGCATGTTTTGTTAAAACACTTGCTCTTACTTTATCCAAAGTGATTGATAAGATCAAAAAATTGTTGTTTTTATCTTAATTTGGATTGTAATCAAATTAAGATTTTTATCAACTTAGAAATTATAAGAGAAGAAAAATTATATATATTTTTTAAAAATCTAAAAAAATTTCTGCAATTTGGTGAAGCCACTTAGCGCAACCACAGCTTTTAAGCCCAACTTTTATTATATAATATATAATATAAGTTGGGCTTAGACGCTGTAGTAAATAATTATCAAGTGTAAATAATTATCTCACTAAAATAAGAGGTAAGATTTCTTTCTAAAACTAAATTACATTGATAATTCCAAATTGAATTTTAAATTGATAATTATTTTTAAAAAATGTAATAAACAATTGATAAATCTAAAATTAATATAATCTTGATAATATTATAAATTAAAATTAAAATTGATAATTCAAGAATACACGTGTAGAACATCTTGATAATTTGATATAACATAAAAATCAAATAAGAAAATTGTTAAAATTAATCTATTAATTCTAACCATATTTAAACATTAATTCTAAGACCCTAACCCTAAGCATATAAATTAGATCAAAGCTAAGAAAATTAGTTTAAACAAAAGGCAACCAATACACAAAACCTAATCAATTTAATAAAAACAAAATACAAAAAGAAAGAAGGAGTTTTTAAAAACTTGACAATGTTTTCGAATGTTTTGAATTCATTAATTAAAATCACATGAAGACAAAAAAACCAATAATAACACTAAAGAAAATAAACAAAATGAAAATAATAATAATAAAAGAAGAAAGAATGTATACTTGCATTGTCATGGGATTTAGGCATTTACATCATATTATATTATATATAATAAAAGTTGGGTTTAGACGTTGTGGTTACACCACGTAGTTTCAAAACTTAAAATAAATTAAATTAAATATATATCAAAATTTTATATTTTAATATGTAAAATTTATATACTACACACCATGCATGCACAAAGTGACTCAATATATGTATGTATGCGTATTGCAAAATTAATTTGTTCTTATTGTGTGACTCACAAATTAGAGCTAACTAAAGCCCACATTTTTAATTATGTTTTCAACCTATATCTTTTAATCTTAGTTGAAATAAATCCTGGTTCTTCCAGTGCATTAAAATGAAACCAAAATGAATTGTATTGTAATAATAGCGATAGAATATAATAAAAGTGAAAGACACATAATAATAAAAGTGCAATGAAAAATCAAATATATATGTAAGATCTTGGAATTACAAATAATAAATTGGAGCGGAGAGAGAGAGTAAAAGAGAGTACGGGCAATAGGATTTGGAAAAGATGGCGATCTTGTGGGAAGAAACGGTCCTCTTCACAAATTCAGCAGCAGCAACAGCGTCAGAAGCTTCAGCAGCGTTAAAAGCTCAATTCCAAAAAGGATGTATAGGGTTATATACGTTGGTAGAGTTCTATTTAAAATATAATTCATTTAAATCTTATTGAAATTAAAGATATCTTACCAATGTGTTTGTTTTTATCCCATAAAAATTGAAATTGAAAAAAGGTCATATGAGTAGAATGAAAAAAAAGAAAAAGAAAAAAAGAGTTGATTCAACATAACGTAACATATAAAAAATTAAAACTAAAAAAAAAAAAAAAAGAAGAGAGAAAGAGAACGTGGTTGATAGCTATAAGGAATTTTGATATATATTTTTAAATATCATCAACATAGAAATTATCAAATTAATGGAGATATATATTGTTTTTTGGAATAAATAGAAATTATCAAATTATTTGAGATATATACTATTTCTTGGGATAAATATTATCTAAATTAAATTTTGTATGTTAAATATTATCCCTTAATTTAAGAAATATATCCCAACAAATAAAAAAATAATGTAATCTAATTTTATTTAATGATAAGAATGAATTAGAATCCTGCTAGTATACTATTCCTTTTTAGTTCTTTAAAAATCTAAAAATTTAAGAAAATTTCTGCAATTTGGTGAAGCCACGTGGCGCAACCACGGCGTCTAAGCCCAACTTTTATTATATATAATATGATATGATATGATATAGATATATAGATTAGAGTTGGTTAAGTAGTTTTTTAGATTTCATTATATTAATAAAATTCTAATTTTGAAATTTCTTGCTAGTATATAAATATATATATTTTTTATAAGTCTTGCTAGTATATTAAGGTTACTTTTGATAGATTTCTAATTGTAAATAACCTAGTATGTCTGAGGCAGGAAGGATTATATACATTAGAATAAATAGTCAGATACTTGAAGAGAAGCTAGGCGTTTGTAAAATAAAATAAAATTGGAAAGCAGCTTAAATCATGCTCAAATCATGTCAAGAGGAATCCTCAACTGAAAATAAAGGCTTTCAAAAAAATAAAACTGAAAATAAAGGTGGTGAACGGGTGTAGCCTCGCAGCTGCCGTTATGCTAAACATTCCCAAAAGGACAACCCAAGTGCTTCTTCGATGCAAAATAACTTTGCAATTGCAGTTAATTTATGCAAACGAGGCTCCCAGGTCACATTAAGAGCGGTGCTTATAGTGCAGTCCAAGTAGTTATTCTTTGTTTCTCACCACCAAAATAAGCTTTAGTTATATTCCTGGTATT
The DNA here is from genome assembly GCA_023736055.1 of Quercus glauca. NCBI lineage: Eukaryota > Viridiplantae > Streptophyta > Magnoliopsida > Fagales > Fagaceae > Quercus > Quercus glauca. The sequence continues at coordinate 56,504,742 of CM043325.1, read as the reverse complement.
CGAGCTCACTTTTATAAACCGGAAAGCAAATGCTCATTTGATTTAATGTGTCATCTAGTCCACCTATCTGATAAAATTTTTTGACAATAAACTAATCAAAGGTTAGCATCGAATTTCACACACACATGTATATATATATATATATAGGAGAAATACAATATATATATGTATATATATTGTATAATTCATGAACCTAATAGGCTTTCTTGAACTGGTGGTGTAGTAAGTTTATAACCAATTTTAAACTTTTATTTTAAGAAAAGCTCAAAGATGCAATAGCTAGCTTACATTAATCTTGAGATTAAATGGGCCAATAACAAGGTAAATTAGAATTTTTTTTAATCTTCTAAGTTCTAACATAAGTTGAGCTCATTTTAGGTTGCTATATTGCATGAAGATGAGCGTATCAATCTTAACAAATCGTTGGACTTGAGCTCAGAGAGTAGTTTGATCCTTTCAAAAAGTTAAGAGTTAAAAGGTAAACCACAAAACACTTTCCCTCTGTTATCTCAACCGTAAGTGCATATCATATTTGTTCTTGTTGCGTTAGTTATTACTAAATATTAAAATTAGTGTTCACAAACTTATATATTATTAATTGAGACCATTTTATTTCTATACCTGAAAACTCTAATATCTAGCTAGACAAAGATTAAATTTTTAATAGCAAGAATAGTTTTATAAATTTGTACAAACATGATTAGTGGGAGAAGGACTGACCGAAGAAGAACAGTATGATTCACAGCCCGGTCAGCCGACTTAATTGCATTATGATGAAAGGAGTTTCCTTAGGCCCCAATTAAAATAAAATTTATCTTGTAAAGAAAAAGACAGTTTGTTTTATTAAGCTATACTACACTTGCATTAAATATGAACTTAAGATTGGGTTCATTATATCTATCAGCGAAAGAAGAAGATTATTCGTACGTTGAGTTGGTTTTACAGATATAAAGTAGGCGTTGGGCGTTGGGCGTTGAGCGTTACTAATTAATTCATGATGTGATGAGTCTTGAAAGTTCAATATGGGTATGAAACACCCTTGAACGTTTAGACCCCAATTACAAAATTACCAATTCAAGCTTTATATCAAACAGTTAATGTGCGGAATATGATAACAAGCTTATAACAGAATTGATAAACAATCTAAGCCAAATATAAACACATCCACAACAGTAAATATAAGGCAAAGACAAAGGAAGGAAGATGCAAACACTCGGACAACACACGATGTGTTATCGAAGAGGAAACTGAAGCCCTCAGCGTAAAACCTCTCCGCCGCCCTCCAAGCGGTCAAATAATCCACTAAAGAATATAGTTGGGATACATGAACAGCAGAAAACCCTCCAAGCTTAATCTACCCAAGTACCTAAGCCCTCTAAGCTTCTTGCTCCAACGAGGTTACGCCGAACCTATTTCTTCTTTAGCTTACCAGATTCCGCTACTAGACCATAGCATCAACCAATGTAGATTGACTCCTTCCTAACTGCTTCCCAACAGTACCAAATAAACCTTCTCACAGACGTGAGTGTGATGAGATAAGCATTTGGCTAAAGGCTTCTCAAGGGTATGACAATGGAGAGAAAGAGAGTAGAGGAATTTGTAGAGTTTCTAAGGTTAAAATTGTGGATGAATCAATCTTGTATTTCTCTAGGGTTTCTCTCACAAAATTCTCTCTGGAAGCTCTCTCAATTTAGTGGGTATAAGGGTCTATATATAGTGGTGTGTGTTTGGAATATGAAGAGACAGTTTTTGCCAAACAGGGCTGATTGGCGGCTTGGCCTCGCGTCTGGTCTGAGTCGCGAGTTCTAGCCGTAAGTTAACGGCTTGGCCAGCCAGGGACTTTTGTCCTGTAGTGCGATAGCTGGCACGACCCTTCAGCTCTCTTGTGTGCTTCTCAAGTGCCAGCATTTGGCGGCTTGCCAGTCGCGAGTTAGCCGCGATTCCTAGTCACGAGTTAGCCGCGATTCCTAGCCGCGAAGCTCTGCCTTCTTGCACATGCTTGAGTTTTTCTTCATATCTTCTCACACACTACCCTTACAAGTTTCCCACCTAAATACAAGGTTACTAAGTGCTTAAATTACAAGCAAATTGACAACGAATAAAGCCAACAAGATGGTTAATTAAATTCAACCTTACAATCTCCCCCTTTGGCTATTCCGTGACAAAACCCTACAACAGACTCTAGACTTAAAGCGTGAGTTGGGAACAGTTGAACAAAACTCACTCACACCTAACTCTAGATTCTGAAACGCTCTTGAACATATGAACAAGTAACACCTAAAACATAACAACATAGCAATATCATTGTATGCAGAAACACTTGAGATGCATATGAAGTAATAAAAGTGTGATCAAGCAAAATGGAATAAAGCAATGGACCATAGCAAGATCAAACAAGCAATCACTATACACAAGTGATCACTATGCTCATTCACACAAGGAATGAACATCCGGACATGCAAGGTGATAAGCTCAATTGAAGAGTATCATTTGCAAGTCCAACACTCAACCAATGCATACTAACATATACGCATCTAGGAACAATCCTACAAAGGCACAAGAGTGTTGTACTTAAGATAATGCATAGCATTAACAAGTACAAAAGCATAATGCATAAAGGCTACATAAGCAAAGTGTTGCAAATACATGGTACAAACCATAAAAGCCTACAAAACAGCATAAGTGCATGGAAAAACAAACCCTTAAAGCTTACAAAAGCAACATGGGTACAAATAGATAAAACAATAGACTGAAATAACTGAATAACCTCATCAATATATATAAATAAACGAAAGTTCCAAAAACTATCCAAAAGTTTGGATTTAAGCAGACAAAAACCACATTGTATCAAGCCTATACAAGCATCAAATAAACAAAACATAATAATCAAGGTTTTAAGCATAATATGAAGGCTAAACAAATATGAAAGCTCCCCTTCAGAATAAACACTCCCCTTCAAGAGCTACCCAAAAAACTCTCCCCCTTTTTGACCGGAATGGCCAAAGGGTCACTGTTCCTTGTTGGTGTAGATGCTATCAAACTTTGCCGAGAGCACATCAAGCTGATCTTGCATTGCTGTCATTCTTTCAGTGTGCTGTTCTTGAATCTCTCTGAGTCCATCAAGCCTCTCTAGGATGATCTGAAAGGCATCAGAAGGTACAGCTGATGAGGTAGAGGCTCTGCTCCTCTTGACTCTTACTCTTGGTGTGGAAGATGGTCCTGCACCCTCTGCTTCAGTCTCCATAGGATCACCTTCTTCTTGGACACCCTCCTCTTCTTCTCCTGGAAGACGACTCTGTATCCTTATGAGAGTAAATTTGTTGATGGCTGATAGAGGAGGCAAAGGACTGACATCCTGGGGAATTGCAACACCCTTTTCTCTGAAAATCCTCATGAGAAGACTTGGAAATATTAGCTTGGGTCTCGAGGTGGTTCTAGTCTCATCCACTATAGTATCAAAAATGTGAGAACTGATGTCAATAAAGATTTTCTCCTTAAGTTCCGTAAGAAAGATAGCTCTGGCATTTGTCAGTGTAGTTATCTTCCTTATAGGATACAGGTTGTACATCATTATGGTGGTTAAACACCTCATGTCTTTAGGAAAATCAGAAGTGTTGAGACATCTCTTTTCTATAACCCCACCAATTCTTTTCTGGACAGTTTCTAGAGAAAGCATTCTGTCCTTGTAGTTAGTGAATTCATAATCTTCCAATCCCTCCAGCCCTAGAACTGTATCAATATCATGATCATCTAATTTAAATTCCTTTCTTCTCACCCAACAACTCAACTCTTCTTCCCTTATCACAGCATTTGCATAGAATTCTCTGATTAGGGGCTCACAAACAGGGGGAAGGTCTCTTAGCAATTTTTCCCAACCTCTACCCTCAAAACAGTCTGGAATGAAGGTATCCTTCAATTACCTGAAATCTACAAATCTCTCCTGAATGATGGTTCCTATTGAAAAGAAATCCCTATATCTCTCAAAGTGCTTAATAGACCTAAATAGATCAGGGTCCATTTTCATTCTCTTGTCAGATTTCTGAGCAGTTGTCTTCTTCTTTGTAGGAGATGCAGCAATCTGTAAACAAGCAGAAAAGGCCACAACAAGACATAGCACAAAATGGGGAATTGCACACACATTAGTAACAAGTTAGTTACACAGTGAGAAACAGAGTGATCAGACAAAACACTGAATAAGCACAGTTGATAACCAAACTTTGATAGACAAAGTTAACCAGATTTAAACTATATGTATGCACAAAAATCAGATAGATTTGAGCAAATGACAGTGAGTCATGACCCATTGGGTATGAACAGTGCATAAAGAGGAACACATGCATCAACATCTCCAATATATGATGATTTGTAAATCAAAATAATGCTAAACAAATATAAAGCTCACCCAAACATACAAACTTAGAACCATAATAAAAACTGCAGATATCCTCACAACCATATGTCCAGAAACATCTTTCAAATATCAATGCTCAGACTAAAGATAAGCAAGCTAATGGATACTAATAACCTTAAACACACCATTGCAATAAGAGCAAATAACATCATACACTCAATCTCAACAAAATAGGTAAACCCATGTTCGAGCCCCTCAACAACACAAACCAACAACACAACACCCAGATTTAAGAGAACACTAATGAAATCATGACGAATGAAGTGAAGACAAGAAAACCCATACCTTTTTCTTGGTGTTTGATGAAGGCATGATACAGAAATGGAAAGCTTTTGCAAACAGACATGGAGTGTTGAGAGAGAGATTTTGGGAAGAAGATGAACAGACACTGATATTGAGGGAAAACCTGAAAAATAATTTTAAAAATTGACTTTAAAAATGCAAAACACGCGTTTTTCGCGACTAGAGCAAGTTGCCAGGGTACGCCGTGAAACACTGTGAAGGTAAGAAATTTGAAAATTTATCTAAGTGTTTTTCGCGACTGGAAGATCTACCCGCAAAGGAGTTGTGAGCTGAGCCGCGAAAATCTCTAAGTAATCCTCGCGATTGGACCTTCCACCTGCGAACAAGTCGCCAAACTTAGCCACGAAAAATACAAAAACTTAAATTTTGAAAAATTTTCTAAGTCCTTTTCACGACTAGGATACTGACTCGCCAGTAAGCCGCGAAAAATCTCTGAGTGGGCTCATGACTAAGCGAACCCGCGACTTAGTCGCCAAAACAGGGGAAACAGTTTTTGATATTTTTGATATTTTTGTAAAAACAAAATACTTTCCAAAAACAACTAAAAACACTCAAAAATCTTTTTGTGTTTGATCAAACAAAGATTGAGTATGTGAAAACACATTTAATCAAGTACAATCACACAAATGAATATGGCATTCATTGAGCATAGACTTGTGTGTTGTGTGTGGATATCAAAAATAAGATAGTCCTTAGTCCAATGTGAAGCTTCAATGATCAATTCAATCAAGGCATACACAATTAGCACTAGATAATGTGACCTATCTCAATTATAGAAACATGCATATATGACCTCTCACAAGAACTTGATTACATTCTTTGAAACTTTTCATTTGGCTCCATATTCAACATATCATTTGCACTTTTTGAGCAAAGAGAATCTCATTGTGAGATAGATGCCTGAAATTTTTTATATTTCAATTTATGAGTTAGCCTTTGGCTTTTTGGGTATCAAACTTTTTGTATTGGTCGCTTTCCTTTTTTCCTAGTCAAATACTAGTATGTGCGACAGGCTTTTGCAACTCTATATCTCTTTTTATTTGGAGATTTACATTTAGAGAGCTCTTTTAAGCAAAAACAAAAATAAAGAGTGGGAAGATATATAGGCATGAGTCTGTGCATGTCTCAAGATCAACAAAACCATTCACTAATCATTCATGACAAGGTTGAAGATCTATTTATTACAGTCACATAGATTTCAGAATTTCTCCCACAATGATACGAGTGCATAGAAGACAAGCTAAGCTCGTACATGCACAAAACCATTAGTACAAAAGTACAGGGCAAAATATGATTTGAAACAGAAACTCAACAAGGATGATCAAACTTTTTGGATTTTCTACTTTTTATGTGTTTTTGGATTTTTGACATAAAAGCAGTAAAAGATTGATCAAAAACATAACAAAAAAATGTGAAAACATTTAAACCAAAGACAGATACGCACGCAAAATAACAGCCTAAATACTAGCAAGAACCACACAACCAAGCATATTCACAAACATGGGAAGTATTGATGCATGGACATGTTGTAATGCTTATGCATGAGTAGCCTTCGTCACCCACACGTCACGTACGTTTGGGGTGATATCCTTAACGGATTGGGTACGAGAATTAGGACTATCAAACCTTCGTGTGAAGCTTTCAAGGCAATTGGTGAAGGCACTGATCATCTTCATCACGTCCATCATTCCTGGATCATGATTTTGACTTCTTGGTTGCTCATCACCCCAAGACCTCTTGTCATTTCTTCTTCCTCGTGACCAAGGTGCGCTTGCATTGTTGTCTGCTTTCAGCTTTTGACAGTTGGGTCTAGTATGTCCTCGCAATCCGCAATAGTGACACACATAATCTGTTCTAGGACCCCGTTGTGGTCTTGAGAGAGATCTTGCTCTACCTTCAAATCTGGCATTTGATTGATTTTGGAACTTATTGCCCACTTGTTGCTCAGCCAGCTTCTTCTTCTTCTCAACCTTAACATTCTCAGGGATGGGTTCTTCCACAATCGGCTTTATGGCCTTCACAAATTTTACTTCTTTGGTAGCTTTGGCCGATGAGCTACTTCCTCCGGTATAACTTAAACCAGATTTGTCAGAGAAGTGTTTTTGAGAAAAGATAGCATCTTCCAACTTCTTGGAGGAGACCCTTTCTATCTTGGCTTGTGCTTGCATCACCTCTTGCTCAAGAAATCTTACTTTGGTATAAGCTTCTGATAACTCACCATTTAGCGTTTCAATTTCACACTTTGCCTCCTTATATCTGGCCAGAAGACTTTTGTAGTCCTCTTCAGTCTTTTTCATCTTCTTCACAGCCGCATTTGCAACCCTTGCATACTCACCCGATTTCTCAAGGAGTAAGGCGTAATTCTCTTGAAGACTAGCTGTATTTCTATCATCTTCAGCATCTGATTCTTCAACAATCCCTAAGGATTCATCATCGCTGTGTTCTCCAAGTTCTTGTACAAGTTGATTCAAGTCCTCCAAGGACTCCACATGAGCAATGGTCATGAATGCGGAGAAACTTCCTTCTCCATCACAACTCTCTTCAGAATCAGAATTTGATGAGTCCGAATCACTTAAAGTAATGGCATAAGCCTTTCCCTTCAACTTCAAATAATTGGCATATTCCTTTTTAAAATGCCCATGTCCATTACATTCGAAACATGTAATTCCTTGTGAGGATTGTGAATCTTTACCCTCTTTTCTTCTGAACTCTTTCTTCTCTTTTCCGGCACTCTAAAATTTTCCTCTGTCACCAAATTTCCCACTATTCTTGAGCTTTAGGAATTTCCGAAAGTTCTTTACAAGGTACGCCACATCTTTGTCTACTGCATTCTCTTCCGAGGAGTCATGAGACACCATTCTCTCATCAATCGTCTTAAGAGCAAGGGATTTGCTCTTCTTCGCTGAAGGAAGAGACAACTCATATGTCTGCAGAGAACCAACCAGCTCTTGAACCTTGATGTCGTTAAGATCTTTGCTCTCTTCAATAGCTGTAACTTTGGCTCGGAAACTTTCTGGTAGTGACCGGAGGATCTTCCTTTACAATTTTCGAGTCCTCCATCTTTTCTCCCAAGTTAAATTTACCAACAACAATCTCATTCAATTTACTGTAAAATGAATCAAAAGACTCATCCTCACTCATCTTTAGCTCCTCAAAGCGAGTGGTCAACATCTGAAGTTTGGTGTCCTTCACTTTCTTAGTCCCTTCATAAGTTGTCTCCAGAATTTCCCCTGCTTCCTTAGCAATGGTGATATGTGAAATCCGATGAAATTCTTCTGGAGAGACACCGCAGAAAATAGCATTCAATGCCTTGCTATTTGCATTGGCCGCCGCAAGAGCAGCCTTATCCCAAGTAGACTTGGCAGCCTCTGGTCTTGTCCGTCCTACTTCAACTGCATCCCACACAGCATCATTAATAGAACACAGAAACGCCCTCATACAGACTTTCCAAAATGCATAATTATTACCGTCAAAGAACGGTGGTACATTAAGATATTGAGACCTATCCATCTCTAAGGGGGTCAGGGATCACACTTAGGTAATTAAACCACAACAAGTGTACCCGCTCTAATACCAATTGAAAGTTCAAAATGGGTATGAAATACCCTTGAACATTTAGACCCCAATTACAAAATTACCAATTCAAGTTTTATATCAAACAGTTAATGTGCGGAATATGATAACAAGCTTATAACAGAATTGATAAACAATCTAGGCCAAATATAAACACATTCACAGCAGTAAATATAAGGCAAAGATAAAGGAAGGAAGATGCAAACACTCGGACAACACACGATGTGTTATTGAAGAGGAAACCGAAGCCCTCGGCGTAAAACCTCTTCGCCGCCCTCCAAGCGGTCAAATAATCCACTAAAGAATATAGTTGGGATACATGAACAGCAGAAGACCCTCCAAGCCTAATCTACCCAAGTACCTAAGCCCTCCAAGTTTCTTACTCCAACGAGGTTACGCCAAACCTATTTATTCTTTAGCTTACCGGATTCCGCTACTAGACCATAGTATCAACCAATGTAGATTGGTTCCTTCCTAACTGCTTCCCAACAGTACCAAATAAACCTTCTCATAGACGTGGGTGTGGTGAGATAAGGATTTGGCTAAAGGCCTCTCAAGAGTATGACAATGGAGAGGAAGAGAGAAGAGGAATTTGTAGAGTCTCTAAGGTTAAGATTGTGGATGAATCAATCTTGTATTTCTCTAGAGTTTCTCTCACAAAATTCTTTCTGGAAGCTCTCTCAATTTAGTAGGTATAAGGGTCTATATATAGTGGTGTGTGTTTAGAATACGAAGAGACAGTTTTTGCCAAACAGGGCTGATTGGCGACTTAGCCTTGCAGCTTGTCCAAGTCGCGAGTTCAAGTCGCGACATAACGGCCTGGCCAGCCTAGGACTTTTGTCCTGTAGTACGACAGCTAGCGCGACCCTTTAGCTCCCCTGTGTGCATCTCACATGCCAGCATTTGGCGGCTTGCCAGTCGCGAGTTAGCCGCGATTCCTAACCTCGAAGCTCTACCTTCTTGTACATGCTTGAGCTTTTTTTCACATCTTCTCACACACTATCCTTACAAGTTTCCCACCTAAATACAGAGTTACTAAGTGCTTAAATTACAAGCAAATTGGCGCGGAATAAAGCCAACAAGATTGTTGATTAAATTCAACCTTACAATATTGACAACAAAAATACACTAAATATATTTTTTCATGAATAAATACACTAGATATAAACTCTTTGTATATAACAGGTTATAGATTCCACATGAATAACTTATTGTTTTTCATAAAATGAATATATAAGTAATATAATTAAATTATAGATTTCACATCAATAATATATTAAAAATTATAGATTTTCAACTTGAAAGGGGTCCGATAATAGATTAAACTAGTCCAATAAGTTTCTGATCCAAACCCGATTTAATACAAACCTGAACAGGTCTAACTTGAATTTGATCCACTTGACCCATTTGCCATATCTACGTAAACTACGTACCCATAATTTTATCGACAATGCTATTTTTATAGAGTTCGAATTTGGTAAGGATGATGTGTAAAACTCATATTTTATACCATCCAATAAAAAATTGTCATATCAACTTTTTTACTTAAAATTTGATATATCCTACCACATATAATAATATCTTAATAAACTCATAATTAAATTAGATTTTCAAATAGATATTATAATTGATTGAGTTTGGTTGTGTATATTATATAATATGTAATATGATAATGTAACATATTGAAATTGGAGGGATAAAACTTGGGCTTTACACCATATCTTTAAAGAATTTGATCTCGTTCTTATATTACATAATATCTTTTTATCGCAGCTGTCATTCATCCATTTGCTGAGCACATGGTATCCTTTATGCTCTTGTCTATAACATCGTTAACAACGGTCTTGACGGGAACTAGTTCTTTGGGTACTCTATTCGGATATATTACCTATGTTGATTTCATGAACAACATGGGTCACTGTAATTTTGAATTTATTCCAAAGTGGCTGTTCTCCATCTTTCCTCCACTCAAGTATCTCATGTACACTCCTACGTAAGTCAAAACCCCTATCTTCTACATAATTTTTTATTTTAAAAAGTAATAACTTTTACACAACCAAACCTTGTTTTTAATTGAAATCACGGTTTCAGTTAAAAACAAATACGTGTGTGCATAATAACCATTGCTCTTTTAAAAATCACAAATGAACTTAATCCTTTTAATAAATATTCTAATATTTTCTTTTTTCTCACACAAGTTTCACTCTCTGCATCATACACAATTTCGAACCAACTACTCGCTTTTCATGCCGTTCTATGATTACATCTATGGTACCATGGACAAATCCACTGATACACTATATGAAACTTCTCTCAACAAAGAGGAAGAAGTGGCCCACGTAGTGCATTTAACACATCTCACAACTCTAGACTCAATCTATCATCTAAGCCTTGGACTTTCTTCCTTGGCCTCTAGCCCTCACAGCTTAAAATGGTACATGTGGATAATGTGGCCTATAACATTATTGTTTACAATGTTAACCTTGATTTATGGTCGTACATTTGTGGTTGAGAGGAATCGTTTCAATATGCTCAGCTTGCAAACTTGGGTCATTTCGAAATATAGTGATCAAGTAAGAAAATTTCTCACCACTAGTTCTTAATTTAATATGTAGTTTTGAAAGATCTTTCTTGTCCAACTTCGACAAACATTTTCGTCATTGTTCATAAAATTTGTTGGAAGCCTATATATTCAAATCAAATATAATATTTTGCTTGCTTATTCATCTACTATTGTCACAGTACTTCTTACAATGGCATAATGACTCTATCAATCGTGTGATAGAACAAGCCATACTTGAAGCAGAGAAAAAAGGCGTTGAAGTGTTTAGTCTAGGTCTCTTGAACCAGGCAAGTGTCAGTTACTCGGTTTTCATTTTTTTTTTTTTTTTCCCGTTTTTTCTTTTAATTGTAATTAACTCCTTTTTTTTTTCCTTGCTTTCTTTTGTTAAATTGTATATTTAGTATTTATCCTTTAACTTTTGTTTCAAAATTGTCTTTATATTTTTGATTGTTTTACTTTGGTCCATATATTTTCAAAATTGCTTTAAAAATGTCATTACTAATATTGGTAATGTACTAGCGTGACTAATGTAATTCATGTTACGTCTTAGACTTCATGGTGGCTTAGTTTCATGAATTCCTTTAATTATGTTAAAATTCGCATCCACGATATTGGCAATCACTTATCGAAAATATTTTGAAGTATACTTGCAAAGTGAGAATCAAATAGACCTTTTAAACTTTTTTTTTCTTTTCATATATGTCCATTAATAGGTTTATACTTTATGCCATTTGGTGGTGCACTTGGAGACAACTATGATTAAAATTTTAAGAATAAAAACTTTTACCAATTTTTAATGGGCATGTAATTGTTTGCTGAAATTGATTTGCTTATTGGTTTGAAGTTGATAAATATAGTTATACCTCTAAAAAAATAAATAAAAAGAGAGAGAGACTCTAAAATTTTGAACATAAACTAAAAAAATATAAACCAGATTCCAAACACCCCACCCCCTCCCCAAAAAAAAAGAAAGTGGGACTATCCTCAATGAAATACTGGTGGTTTAAAACTTTGTTGTTTTAAAAACGAGAGGTTGGTACTCTAGCTCTCTCTCTCTCTCTCAAATCTCAATACATCAAAGGTTTTGCAGGAGGAGGAACTGAACGGATATGGCGAACTCTATGTCAAGAGGAATCCTCAACTGAAAATAAAGGTGGTGGATGGAAGTAGCCTCGCAGCTGCCATTGTGCTAAACAACATTCCCAAAGGGACAACCCAAGTTCTTATTCGAGGCAAAATCACTAAGGTTGCTTGTGCAATTGCAGTTAATTTATGCAAACGAGGCATCCAGGTATGTGTATACCTTTTTGATCCATGTCATAACAAGATCATTAAGGCTTTCATTAATAAACTGCATCACGCTATTTAGTGTTGCTATTCATGCACTGGTGATGTAGTCAGTTTATAACCAATTTTAAACTTAAGAAAAGCTCAAAGATGAAATAGCCTTAATTAATTTCGGAATTAAATGGGCCAATAACAAGGTAATTTTTTATTATTTTTTTAATCTTCTAACATGAGTTGAGTTCATTTTAGGTAGCCACATTACATGAGGATGAGCACATGAAGCTTAACAAATCGTTGGACATGAGCTCAGAGAGTAGTTTGATACTTTCAAAAAGTTACAGTCAAAAGGTAAACCATAAAATACTTTCCCTCTATTATCTCAACCTTAAGTACATATTGTTAGGTTCTAAGTACTTAGGAACTTATGTATTAGAACTCTAATGTGTATTGTTGGCAAACCATGATCAAAACATATTGTTTAATCTTGTTTAAACTTGCTCAAAGTTATGTCTTTTACGTAAAGTTGAAATCGAGCTGATGCAGAATTTAGTATGCATTTCGGCCTGGCTCAATTGATCGAAGCTTAGGCTCGATCGATCGAAAATCAGGCAGAATGTTTTTTCTGCAGAATTTTCCAACTCAGCCCTAAGCCCATATAACGTGTAGGGTTTTATGTTTTGCCCTAGGTATAAAAAGCAAACCCTAGTCACGTTTTAAAGGTTGCTCTAATTGCTGTTTATGTGAATCTCTTGTGAGATCAAAGAGGAGCTTTCCTTCACACAAGCATAGGATTATCAAGAAGGAGATTTCTTCAATAGCTTGATGATCATTCAGTTGCTGCCATAAGAACTTAAAGATACACAAGCAGGTGTACTTGTACTTGCTGGAGAATCCAAGAAAGAAGAAGTTCGTGGTCTCGAAACTTGTACGTGGTCGTGTCAATAAGTTTCTACTGGTGGGTAGTAATAGGATGTTAGTGGTCTAAGTCGCTATTGTAAAATTTCGATTCTTTCTATAGTGGATTCAAGTTTACCTTGAGAATAGCTAGGTTAAATCATCTCTAGGTTTTTTACCGATTTGGTTTTCGTAGGTCATCATATCATTATGTTATTTATTTTTCCGCTGCTATGCATGATATGATTGTTTGATTGTGATAACCTAGAACTGGAATTTGGACTAAGTAATAACTTGGCTTGTTAACTAGGTTAATCTGGTTGTGTTTTAAGGGGTCTAAAAACATACACCTATCACATTTGTTCTTGTTTCCATAGTTGTTACTAAATATTTAAATTAGTATTCACAAACTTATATATTATTAATTGAGACCATTTCATTTTCTACACCTGAAAATTCTAATATGCTAGACAATGATTAAATTTTTAACAGCAAAAATATTACAATAAATTTGTACAGACATGGTTAGTAGGAGATGGATTGACTGAAGAAGAACAGTTGAAAGTACCTGAAGGGACACTATTTATTCCCTATTCACAATTCCCACCAAAGAAATTGCGAAAGGACTGCTTGTACCATAGCACGCCGGCAATGTTGATTCCCACTTCTCTCGAGAATGTTCACTCTTGTGAGGTTTGTATTAATATTACCATTACTATTAATGAGATTGTGTGCTAAGAATGCATGGATTACCTCACTCCCTTTAAAATGTGATCCAGCCACTGTTACGTTTAATTTTTCAATCTTTTTTTTTTTTTTTTTTTTTTATATGAAAGCTTTTAAGTGTTTTCGCAGAATTGGTTGCCAAGAAGGGTAATGAGTGCATGGCGTATAGCTGGGATAGTACATGCATTAGAAGGCTGGAATGATCACGAGTGTGGTTACACCATGTCCAATGTGGAGAAAGTTTGGCCAGCAAGTCTTCGACATGGATTTCAAACTTTGATGTTCCCAGATGAATCAAAATGCTAGCCTCATAAGCATAAATGCACATGCAAATACAACTGCTTGCTTTGGTGCGTAAGAGTAGAGTTTATATTTGTTGTTTCTATTTGGAATATGATGCATGTCTTCTATAAATGAATGCTCAATAAGAGTAAGAAAATAATGGCAATGTTTAGTAAATGGAATGTGTAATTTGCGGGTTAGAGCATTCACTTTCAACAAATCTTAGATTTTGTTTTAGAAAACGTCACTTTTCTATTTGAATACACACTTCTCAAATACATATTAGGAAAATGCATTATTTACAAACTTTTTTATAAACTGTTAATGTGATGAGCAATTATTAGTAAGTGAAAAATAATACTAATGATAAAATCAAATAAAAACCAGTAAAAATTTACCATATCAATAATTTATAAAATTGTATACTCTTCATTTCCTTATATATCAAATAGCAACAACAAATGTTTGGATGTGGGATTTTTTTTTTTTTTTTTTTTTTTGGGGTGGGGTGGGGGGTGATTATTGGACAAGCTCTTCAATTTGGCTAAAATAAATGTTTTGAAAAGTCGGATTCAAAGACTCTTATATGATCATGTCAACATGATTCGTGTAGCAAAAAAATAAAAATAGTATATGTCAACATGAATCATAATATACCATTATCCGAGTGAAGTATCCTTCTTTCTTACTTTTTAAAGCATTTTAGCCTCTTGCAAGTAAGCCATTGACATGGATTTCAAGCTTTGAGAATTGCACCTTTCTTGAGCTTCTTTGAAATCTTGGACTTTACTTGCTTTAGCAAGCCTCGACCAAAACTCCAAAGCCAGACAGCATCTATTTTTTCCCCCCCACTAAAAATAGAAGTGAAAACTTGAGAGCGAGGATCATGTCTCTCATGTGAGAGAAATGAGCTATAATAAAGGGCTGTTTGGTAACGTTGTTCTAGTAACATTATTTGTATTTTTTAGAAATACATGTGAGTGAAAAAATGTATGAAAATGCATGTAATGTTGTTTAAAAACTAAAAACATGTTGTTAAACTACTATACCAAAACGGGGTCTAATACTCTCAAAGTACTTAATAATTTCACGTTTGTTGTTAGCAAAGGTGTAAGGATCTGTTTGGACAACGCTTTATTTTACTGAAATTTAAAATTTATTGCTAAAACTACTATAGAAAAATGTAAAAATTAGCTAAAATAGTATAGTGGGGCTCATAAATAATAGTAAAAATAAGCTAAATAATGAAATAATTTTCATTTTTCATTGGTATACAAACAGAGGCTAAGTATGAGAATGTGGACTTTGACCTTCCTGTCACACTTGTCTTACTTTCCTCCACTCATTGGCTTTTTGTCTTTTTGTGATAATATCTTTAGTTCATTAAAGAAACCAATTTGGTTTCCCTCGATGGTGTCCCACCTGACCAACACAACAAATAAAGCTTCTCTCTCTCTCTATCTCTCTCTCTCTCTCTCTCTCTCTCATTTAGACTCTTAGGCTCCATTTGGTTGGAGTGAAAATAGGAAGAATGGAAAAGTAAGAGTGGAAAACAAAGAAGAAAATGATGTTTTCTCTTGTTTGGTTTAGGAGAGAAAACACAAAGGATGAAAAATATTGGGGAAAAAAATCCACCAGAGCCCTCAAATATTTATCCTCCCAATTTGGGAGGAAAAGTGGGAAGAAAATAGAGAAAAGTGGGGCTTAGCACTTGAATTACATATTTACCCCCTTGATGTGTTATATGTAAGTTTTTTTTTTTTTATGTGAACTTGCGTGCTTGTTACTTGTAAGTCAAGTCCTTGACTCCTTGTCTTTTCTTCCGTTTTTTTCCATTTCATTTTTTTTTTTTTAATTCTTTTCTTTTGTGTTCATAAAACACCCTTTCTTTTTTTCAATAGTTTTGGTTTTTTTGAAATTTTTTTTTTTTTTTTTTTTGGGTTCTTGAACTTCTTATCCTCTTTTTATTTTATTTTTTAAATGAAGAAACCATTCAAACATATTTTTTTAATAAAAATATAATGTATTATTTTTGTTTTACCTAAATTGGATATAATGGTAATTTTATACAAACTTTATTTTCTATCCTCTCACTTTTCTTCTCAACCAAATAAAAGAGTTTTCCATCCTTCTACTTTTCTATCCTCCCAACCAAACACATACAAGAGAAAACTAAATCTTTTCTATCCTTCCACTTTTCTATCATCTCTCTATTTTTTATCCTCCCACTTTTCCACTCCCCCAACCAAACAGACCCTTAGTGAGTTGGGTTTGGGCTGGAATGGTTGGTCCTCGTTTTAATTCAAATGAATCTAATGTGTTAGTCTTTCAAGACATGTCCACGAGCCAATCTAAGCTTAATAGAAAACCCAACACCACTGTAACCCAAACCCAAAATCAAAGATCAACTCAACATGAACCCATTATTCATGAAGATCAACACATACATGAGAGAGAGAATAAATTGGTGAAAGAGCATGTCCATTGACAATCGATTGCGCCACCATTGGCCTCCAACGTAACCCAAAGCCTTGTGGCCAGGGATGAATCAAGGATTTTTGCTTTAGGTGGGATTATTAACCAAAAATTTTTTATAAAAATTAAGAATTAAAAAAATTAAAAATAAAAATAAAAATAAAAACACTAAGATTCAAGACTAAATATACTATGAAAAAAATTCGTATTCATTCAACATTAGCAATATACAAACAAAAGAAAAAACAGAAAATATTTATTTTTCAATACATTTTAAATCAACCATTTATCAAAATAGAATTCAATGTTATTTTAAATCCTGAAAATAATCTATGATACATTGAATACGTACAAATTCAAATATTCCTTTCAAAAATCATCTTTCATTATTTGTTATAAAACCTAGTTTTGACAATATCTATGGCTAAAAATGAACATCTTGTAGTTATGTTAGAAACAAAAAGAGTATGTATAAGTAAAATTACTCTATAAACAGGTTGGTAGATTGTTAACCTTACAACCCTTACCAACCGTTTGACATTGTAGATACTCTATTTCGTTTCTCAATTATGATATATACCCTTTTGTGCATGTCCCCCCATTGATGAACTAACTAAATGAGCATAACTCTCAAATCTTTCTCTCATTTGTTGTGTTAACTTTGCTCTTAATTTTACTTTTACTCATGTTTTTAATCATTCTTAACCTCTATGTTATCAATTTCTCAATTTCAAGAAATAGCAAAAATCCTCATTTCATTTACTGTCCAAATCTTTAATTTTTATTTAGTGTCTGTTTAGTAAAAATTATTTTTGTCAACTTATTTTACTATTCAGTTTATTTTTTCTACTATTCATAGATCTCATTTTACTATTTCAGCTAACTTTTATCTTTATCTACAGTACTTTCAGCAAAAAGATTTCAATTTCAGTAAAATAAGCAAATCTCAAATGGACTCTTAAACTAATTGTATTTTATTTTAAAGTTTAGTCACAAATGAATTTTGCACTCCTTTGTCCAACATTTGGTTTTAGTGTTTAAAAAAAGAAAGGAAATTAAACAGAGAAAAAATATGAAAATTAGTGCTGCCAGAATGGGTGAGGCGTGCACTGTACGTGTACAGTGAACAGAGGCCTCCAGCACCAGACATGGGCTGGGGTCTGCGGTTTTGTTAATGTCTGCTGTATGCCCTTGAATGCTCCATTTTGTCACTGCTTGCACTACGTTATATTGTTGGGTTTAGTGTGGAAGAGACAAAGCCAACGACTAGTAGCTTAAATATAAAAGGCAACAAGCTAGGAAAAACAAGTGAGGCTCTCCAGTTTTGAAAATGAAAATCTGAGGGAGAGAGTCTCAAGGGGCTCTCAATTTCATAGTTAACATTTATATTTCTCTTAAAATCATTTACCACACATCTTCGTTTCTAGTTTTTTTTTTTTTTTTTTTTTTTTTTTTTTTTTTTTTTTTGTTTAGTTTACAACAAAACACTAAGAGAGATTGAAATATTTTTTAGAGAATAAACCCAGTTCTGAGGGGGAACAAATCTGATAACACTACATTCTTTGCAAGACTAACCTCAATCCAAAAAACCCCAACTTCCCAAGAGGCCAAGGTTTTAAATTTCGCTCCATTCCTGCCGAAATATTTTGTTGCTATGCTTAATCTAGTGCACTTACCCTCTTCTTCCGTTTTAGTCTAAATTCTGGTCTGGTCTGGTCTTCCAAACAAATTCCGTTATCTAAATTCTGGACTATTTCAGACTGTGTTGAATTTTTTTTTTCTTCTTTTTTACTTTTTTGGAAAGGACTGTTGATTTTAAAAAATAAATAAATTTTGTGTTGTTTAATTAGATACAATGAAATATGAATTTATAAATATAAATATTATGTGTGTATCTTGTGCATAATTTCAAAACTGTGCACCGAAACACACCAGTACTGGAATATTCCGTTCCAGTTATCAATCTAGAATGGTCTCCGGGAGGGAATACAAAACCTTGCAAGAGACCCAAAACCCATAAAATAAAATCCCACTTTGGTCCCTAAACTTTATTTTCACCGCTTTTAGCCTCTAAAATAAAATTTAAAAAAAAAAAAACGATCTCGTTTTTGTCCCTACCATCATCTCACGAACGGAAATAGTCTACGTGGCAAACAGAGTTCATCGCTAGCACACTAAATGCTAACATCAACATTAAAATAATAATATAATATTTTATTTAACATTTTAAAAATGCCACATCATCTTTCAAAAACAAAAAAAAATAATAATAATAATTTATGAATTTTAACTAAATGTAAAAAAGGAAAAAGCAGAAATAAAAACCAAAAATCATATAAATTGAGATCTAGCTTTATCTTGAGGAATAACAGATAAAAACAAAAACCCAGAAAATTCAAAACCCAAAAACATTTGGTGGACTTTAGAATCGTTTGATCTTGATCAATTATTTGTTAATCTGATTGAAGAACACAAAAGTAAGAAAAGAAGAAAAAAAAAAGGTAGCTAGATTCGAAAACACACAAATTCAAACACACATAAGAGACAACTTGCAATATCAAATACAAACACACACGATTAGCCAAAACCCAGAAATACCATAGATTGGTTAAAAAAAGATTTTTAAAAAATCTAATGTGAGATGAGAGAAAAAAAAACCCAGATTGAGCAGAAATAAAAACCAAATCAATATTTTGAACAAACCCACTTTTGAACAACAAACTTTGCAACTGAAACAACATTGTTCTTCCTACTCTCCATCCCTCTAGCTAAACTCTAAGCACCCAAAATTTTCAAAACCCAAAGAATACAAACCCAGAAAATTAACACAAACCCATAAATTTTTATTTATCTCTCTCTCTCTCTCATCGTTACCTAAATTGATGTTCCAGAGCTTAGCCACGTCATCTACGACGATGAGATCGGAATCGAAGTAGATGATTCGACGAACGGCTAAGGGAACCAGATCCGCTAGGTAGATCCGAGTGTAGTTGAGAGGTTGATTGAGAGCGCGTCGAATGGAGTAGGAAATCTTGCCTTTGACTAAGTTGGAGTCGAAGAGGTAGAGGTGGAAACTCAGGTACGGAAACATTGAAGTGATGACATGGCAGAGGTTGTTGTTGTGGCTGTATAGGCGAAAGGCGATGAAGTGGAAGACAATGTTTTCCGGACAAGAGGCGTGTTGGAGGATGGAGAATACTCCGGCGACGGAGCCACGTAGGTAGGTCTCGTCTAGCGTCAACGCAATGTGGATCATCGACAGGTTGTCCAGCGAGGACCGCACTAGGAAAAAATAATTGATTAACAAATAATTTTCTGGGTTAGATCTAGGTCTTGAAGTGTGTTAGATTTGCCGCCAGCTTTAATTTATTAGGACATAAGAAGTGTGTTAGATCTGGGTCTAAAAATAATTGATTAACAAAACACATAGATTCAAACACACATAAGAAGTGTGTTAGATCTGGGTTTGTGTTCTTGTTGTTTTTGTTCAAGACACACTTAGATCTCAATTCATGTGATTTTTGGTTTTTAATTCTATTTTTAATTTTTTTATTTAGTTAAAATTAATAAATTAATTTTTTAAAAAAATGTAGATGCTAGCGTGGCATTTTTAAATGTTAAATAAAATATTATATTATTATTTTAATGATGACGTCAGCATTTAGTGTGCCAACGATGCACTCCGTTTGCCACGTAGACTATTTCCGTTCCTGAGATGATGGTAGGAAAAAAAACGAGATCACTTTTTTTCATTTTATGGACTAAAAGAAATGAAAATAAAGTTTAGAGACCAAAGTGGGAATCGCCTAAAAATGTTGAGACGAAAATGTGATTTTCGCAAAAAACAAAAAAAACAAAAAAAAGCCTTTTTTTTTTTTAAGTTTCTATGTACTAATTTAATTTTTAGAAAAGTAAGGTAACAATGTATAAAGGAGATAAGAGACTTGTTGAGTCAATAAGCATGTTGTGTAATTAATTATGGAATTTGATGGGTTTTTCATGACCAAAATGGAATGCTCTTAAAAGTCAAGTGTAAAACTAAGATTCAGATCTTTTAAAATTCCTAGGGTACTCTACCAGGTAAATTTCTTTAAATCCTCACCTCTCATTTAAAATTAATGGTTTAAGATGCTGTCACATCGTCAATCCACTAACTTACTCTTTTAAAAACACAAAAAAGGGGATAAGTTTAGGAAGCAGCCGTGATCTTTAACTTTAGCAAACGGATCTAACCTTTTTGTTTTTTTTTTTTTTTTGGATGGAATAAATCTCAAACTTGGGAAATTCATCAACCCACAAATTACTCCCACCATTTTTCCCATTTGAATCCAAAAGACACTTCGGGGCAAAATAGTTCAAGAAGAAAACTGGACTTTCTTTTACAACTATCCCACATTCTTGAAATTTTCAATGCTTTCAATCACAAATGATGGATCCATCCACTCAATCCCTTCAAATCATCCATGGATAACCATTGAAAGCCTAATGGAGGCCAGGTATATTAGTTGTCTTACTTTCTCTCTAGCCTTTGTTCTTTGTCTATTGTCTACTAACTATTAGTTTCTTCCTTTCTTCTTCTTTTTTTTTTTTTTTTTTTCCATTTTTTTGTCATTTCTTTATTTCATACCTATGCTTGATATTAGATTTTTGTTATTTTGCAATTTCACTACTGCAAAACTATTTAATGATTGCTCAGGAAATGTTGTGTTTTTTTGGGGCTATGTCCTCTGCCTGCAAGGTGTTTGATAATTGTTCAAGATAAGAAAAAGAGCAGAAAAAGAAGATAATTGTACTAGTTTGTTACCCTTAGTATAATCTTAAACAAAGAGCAAGGCCACTATAATCAAAGAGAAGAAAAGAATGAATTTGCTCTTCCTTTACCTTTTTCTTAGTGTTTGAAAGCATTCTTTTCTTCTCTCTGTTTATAGTGGCCTTGCTCTTTGTCTAAGATTATACTAAAGGTAACAAACTAGTACAACTATCTTCTTTGTCTGCTCTATTTCTTATCTTGAACAATTATCAAACACCTTGCAGGCAGAGGATATAGCCCCAAAAAAACACAGCCTTTCCTGAGCAATCATTAAATAGTTTTGCAGTAGTGAAATTGCAAAATAACAAAAATCTAATATCAAGCATAGGTATGAAATAAAGAAACAAGAAAAAAATGGAGAAAAAAAAAAAAAAAAGAAAGGAAGAAACTAATAGTTAGTAGACAATAGACAGAGAACAAAGGCTAGAGAGAGAGTAAGATAGCTAATATACCTTGCCTCCATTGGGCTTTCAATAGTTATCCATGGACGATTTGAAGGGATTGAGCTGGATGGATCCATCATTTGTGATTAAAAGTATTGAAAATTTCAAGGATGTAGGAGAGTTGAAAAAGAAAGTCTGGTTTTCTTCTTGATCTATTTTGCCCAGGAGTGTCTTTTGGATTTAGATGGGAAAAATGGCAAGAGTAATTTGTGGGTTGATGAATTTCCTAAGTTTGAGATTTGTTCCATCCAAAAAAAAAAAATGTTAGATCCATTTGCTAACGTTAAAGATCACAGCTGCTTCCTAAGCTTATCCCCTTTTTTGTGTCTTTAAAAGAGTAAATAAGTGGATTGATGATGTGGCAATATCTTAAACCATTAATTTTAAATGAGAGGTGATAGACCAAAAACGAATTGACCCCTTGCGATAAATTAACCAATTAATTTAGCCAAGTGAATTAATTATGTTAATTAACATGCAAAAGCGTGGTAGCACAAACAAATCACCAATAAACTAATTATGCAGCGGAAAATAAATAACACGGTGATTTGTTTACGAATGGGGAAAACCTAACGGCAAAAACCCCACCGGTTGATTTTCAGGTCACCACTCCTGAAATTCCACTATTATCACAACAAGCAGTTACAAGTAAAGGAATCTCAGTACCTTATACCAACCTACAGTTGAACCCTTACCCCAATACCCAATTGGACTTGTTCTGTAGTGACAATTTTCCCTTTTTGATGCACGGCTCCCAAGTACATAACTAAGCAATTGCGCAGATCCCAGTACGCGACTTCAATCACTAACTAGAGAAGATTGTTGGCTGCAAAGTTCTTCAATTCATCCACAATGAAGATCAAGAAGATTCTTGGTCATAAAACCCTATGGTGCACATACACAGCAACTTCTTCAATAATGATGAACAAGGCAAAACTTTGTCTCTGGTCACAATTTGCTTAAACAGACTTTGCTCAATGCTTGTGCAACTTGTGTACTCTTTTACGGCCCTTAAAACAATCCTTTTATATGTCTAGGGTTAGAAGAAAAGAAGGCCCAAACACATAAACACGGATCCTAAGAAAATCATATCTGAATTCAGATATTCTTAAACCTCGACAGATAGGAGGTGTCGAGAAGCTGTCGAGAAGCTATCGAGCAGGTGTCGAGCACACGGGGCTAGAACAGCTTTCTTAAGCTTGATAAATGCAACTATTGAGCCAGCTGTCAAGTTTTAATGAATTTGCACTTCTCAGCTTGTTTCTTGGATAGACTTAATGACTTCAACACTTGATCTAGAAACATAGTTTCTTGAAGTATTAAACACATCCTAGATCTACCCAATTACAAGTAAAGTGCGTTTTGTCATAGGATTAGCCAATTACATCAAAGAATGACATATGTTCTTAACAAGTGAAACACATATGTCCTAACAAGAGGTGAGGATTTAAAAAAAATTACCTGTAAAGTACATTAAGAACTCTAGAAAATCTGAAGACGTAAAACTATGCGTGAGCATTTAAAGCCATCCATAGTATAAATGGTACTTCCTCTGTCCCAATTTGTTTGTCCTGTTTGAAAAGTCAAATTTTTTAAGGGAACATCATTTATTGTCTTGTCTACTTTATAAAAATGTATAACTTTACAAAACTACCCTTAAATAAATTTATTAGTTTTTTTTTTTTAAAGAGTTATTCTTAATGAGGCAACTAAAAAGGTGCTCTAGTTAGATTGATTTTTTAAATATTTGTTAGTTTTCTTTTCAAATAGTTTTGAAAATAAAGTAGGGGTATAATAAGAACATTAGTAAATTAATAACTTTTACTTTTAGAAGCATGACAATATTTTGGGACATCCCAAAATGGAATAGAGGACAAACAAACTGGAACAGAGGGAGTAATGATATAAACGCATATGGGTGCGGCTTGTGTCTAGTGGCAGTTGCCACTAGACCCGTTGGATTGCAGACACGTGTCCATATCCTAACGTGTCTAGTGGCAACTGCCACTGGACACAAGCCCTTCCCAACGCGTATTGCCTTTTATTTGTTTTTAACATAAGCATTTACCTCCCATTAAAATTATAAAAAAAAAAAAAAAAAAAAAAAAAAGGAGAGCATTTACTTTCTAAATTAGTACGATTCCTAGTATTGGTTTTTTTTTTTTTTTTTTTTTTTTTTTTTTTTTTTTTTTTTTTATAGAGAGTCTCAACCTATGGTGTCCGCTCCTGATAATGGCTCTATATTATCAGACCAAGATACCAATCAGTTTTAGTGTAGGTGGAGATTGAACCCCAGACCTCTTATACAACAATCAGAAACTTTACCAGTTGACTTATTGTATTTTATACCTATAAAATTATGGGGTTTTTAAAGAAAATTTGAAAGTTATAAGTAAGTCAAATGAATAAGTGATAGATTGTGATTAATGTATGATGTAAGTGTTTTTAATGGTCTCACATAAAAATAATGTTACACTAATCACAATTTGTTATCTCCAATATTATGAAGAAAAAAAAAAGATATGAAATTTGTTAGGTCTGTAGCATTATTGAATGAGGAGGTCACACAAACACATATATTTGGGTTTTAGTTAATTTAATTGGTAAATTATTTTCTATTTTTTAATAAGAGATTTGGATTTGAATCTTGTCCACACCAAAGCCATCAAAATACGATTTTTAACCTTTTAAATTAAACTAGACTTCAACACATAAAAGGAGGACAAATAAAATATGATACGGACAATCTATCAAGAATTCTAAAATATATATATATATATATATATATATATATATATATATATATCAAGTGAGAAATCTATATTATCAATTATAAGGCTTTTAATAGTAACTCGCAAAAGATGTTCATATGAAATAAGTAGAAGTATGCATGATTTATCTTTTTTTCTTTCTGATAGGATTGACGAACTTAACTTCTCTAGACGACCTCACCCAAACCAACGAGGCAGTATTGACAAATGGACTAACCAGGTGCCTCTGACGATATGAGCCACATTACTGACAGAGAAAAAGAAGTCATTCAATGCGGTCAGATAAATGCCTCAGACAATTACAGGGACAGCTGTACAGACCGTTGGAAGCCCATCAAAGCTCACATCATTGACCAAGAGGCGTTACCAAAGGAGACATTAAAACCACATTAACAGCCACAACGGCTAGAGGCTGTGGAAACATATATAAAGCCCTCATAGCATCAATACAAGGTATATAGACACACATAGAAACACTTCTTGCTCTATTACATTGCTTTATTCTTTCCTAAAGAGTTTCCTTATATTGACTTTGGCATCGGAGACGTTGTGGCAGGCACCACACTGGAGACCACTCTAAGGGAGCTACATCACCATTTCTATAATCACAGATACGAGGGCTTGACTCCATCTGGAAGCACTTACTTCAGCTGACGAATTTGCACTTCATCAGTTTGGCGCCGTTTGTGGGGAACAACATTTTCGTGTTTGAAAACGTAGTTTCCATCAACTTCTATATTCGGATGGAGTCCCACTCGAATTCAACAGCCTTAGCTCAGCAAGTTCAAGCTCTTGCAGCCACCATTGAAGAGCTCACTAGGCAGAATCAGGAAATGAGACTACGGCTTCAACAGGAGGAGAATTGGTCCAGAGCCATCCAGGAGGATGAGGGAAATAGCCATAGAAGAAGTGACCACCGAGGGCTTGCTACTCCAGATGAACAGAACTTAGGTCTTCTTCGAGAGATGAGGAGGGAGATAGAAAAGCTGAGGAACGCCATTAAGGAGAAAATGGACTGAAGCATGGATAGAATGTTCTGCAACAGATTCGCCTTTCACTACGGCAGTCCTGGAATGTCCAGTGCCGTTGAGATTCTGACTGCCTCAACTTAAGCCATTTGGCGAGCTTAAGGACCCCCAGGACCACCTCAACACCTTCAAGACGACGCTAGGCCTTCAACAGCCTCCTGACAAGATATTATGTCGTTCCTTCCCCACCACTCTTAAAGGAGCAATGACGCAATAGTTCACAAAGTTGCCAACATCGTCCATCGACAGCTTCGAGCAGTTAAGCAACGCCTTTTTACGCCACTTCATTGGAGGACAACGCCCTAAGAGGCCAGCAGACCACTTGCTCACCATTAGACAAGGGGAGAAAGAAACCCTGAGGTCGTATATGAAACGCTTCACTCGGGAAACCCTGGAGGTACACAAAGCTAACGACAAAGTACAACTGACAACCTTCAAGGCGGGGCTGAAGCCCAGAGAGTTCGTGGCTTCACTCGCAAAGAATCCTTTTAAGACGATGGCAGAGATGCTCTTGAAAGCATAGAAGTACATGAATGCTGAAGATGCATTAGCCATCATAAAAGATGTAGAGAAGCCAGCAAACAGGGGAAGGAAGGAGGACAATCGTAGAAGGTAAAAAGGGGAGCGTCCTGATCGACGGACCAGTGATAGGGGTAAACGGAAACATGAGAAGACTCCCAGAATGGTAAAATTCACTCCTTTAGTTATGTCTGTTGACAAAATTTTGACGCAGATCAAGGACGAGCATTATCTCAAATGGCTAAGGCCATTACATTCATCACCAAATGTGCATGACAAAAAAAAGTACTGCCGGTTTCACAAAGACCATGGCCACTATATAGAAGATTGCCGGGACCTAAAGGAGCAGATAAATGAGCTGATATGGAAAGGGAAACTGCAGAAGTATGTAAAAAATGGGGAATCTAGCAGGTTCAGTGACGGAAACAAAAACCAGCGCAAGTCTTCGCCCACAGACGAGGACCACACGTTCCAGCCTTCTCAAAATGTAATCGAGGAGATAAAGACAATCGCAAGAAGACCATTCACAGGCGGGTCATTCAGATCCCTCAGGAAAGCATGTCACAAGTAGGTGAACAGCGTCCACATGACACCCTCGTGTAAGCATAGACGGACGGACCAAGACATGTCTTTCAACGAGGGAGATGCTAGGGGAGTGAAGCAGCCACATAATGATCATTTAGTCATAATGCTCATGATAGAAGGATTCAATACTAAAACGATCCTCATGGATAATGGTAGCTCCGCAGACATCATCTACCTTCCCGCTTTTCAGCAGCTGAAGTTAAATCTAGGGAGACTGCGCCCATTTGACTCCCCCCTTATCAGTTTCAGTGGAGACAGAGTGTATCCCAAGGGCATAGTGACATTGACAATAACAGTAGGGACCTACCCGAGGCAGTTGACTCGTTAGTAGACTTCCTGGTGGTAGATTGCCCCTCATCTTACAATGTGATTATTGGAAGGCCCACACTCAAACGTTGTAAGTTAGTCACGTCCACCTATTGCCTGAAGGTAAAGTTCCTAATGGAGAATGGTGTTAGCGAGGTAAAAGGAGATTAGGTCCTAGCAAGAGAGTGCTACCAGGCCGTCTTGGCTATAAAGGAGAACCATACATGGATGATCGAGAAGAAAGAGGAAGATAAAGTGGAAGCCTTGGAGACAGTGGAACTGGTCGAAGGAGAGGCAACCAAGACGACAAGAATAGGGACGACGCTGAGTCCCGAGATGAGAACAAAGCTAGTCCAGTTCCTTAAGGGAAACCTGGACGTCTTCGCATGGAGTCACAAGGACATGCCAAGTATATCTCTAAAAGTCATTCAGCATAAGCTGAACGTGGACCCGGAGAGAAAACCCATCCAGCAAAGACGAAGAGTCTTCGCCTCAGAACGGAACCATGCAATTACAAACGAGGTTAACAAACTGTTATCAGCAGGCTTTATCCGAGAGGTCTACTATCCTGACTGACTCGCAAACGCCGTCCTAGTGAAGAAAGCAAATGGGAAATGGAGAATGTGTGTGGACTTCACGGACCTGAACAAAGCTTGCCCGAAAGATAGTTTCCCTCTACCAAGGATAGACCAACTAATGGATTCTACAGCCGAGCATAAGTTACTAACATTCATGGACGCTTTCTCAGGGTATAACCAAATAAAAATGGCTGAAGAAGATCAGGAGAAAACTGCTTGCATCACAAGTCAAGGGCTCTATTGCTATAAGATAATGTCCTTTGGACTAAAGAATGTAGGAGCAACTTACCAAAGGTTAGTGAACAAAATGTTCAGCAAGCAGATTGGTAGGAACATGGAGGTATACGTGGATGACATGCTCATCAAGAGTAGAGAAAAACTTACCCATTTGGATGATCTAGAGGAGACGTTTGCCACCCTCAGACAATACCAAATGAAGTTGAATCCTAGTAAGTGTGCCTTTGGTGTAGCCTCGGGGAAGTTCTTAGGATTCATGGTGTCCCAAAGGGGAATACATGCAAACTCGAAGAAGGTACAAGCCATACTCAATATGGCATCACCCAAAACCATCAAAGAAGTCCAGAAGCTCATAGGAAGGATTGCAGCACTCAACAGGTTCGTCTCTAGAGCAACAGACAAATGCTTGCCCTTCTTCAAAACATTGAAGTAAGCTTTCACCTGGACTGACGAATGTGAGATAGCATTCTAAGAACTTAAGCGCTACCTGAGCAATCCACCCCTCCTAAGTCCTTCCAAGAAAGGAGAAAATCTATATTTGTATCTGGCAATATCAGTCACAGCCGTGAGCGCGGCCTTGATTAGGGAAAAGGACAAAAAACAACTCTCGGTTTACTATGTCAGTTAAGCTTTCCAAGGAAAAGAAGCTAGGTACCCCAAGATCGAGAAGATTGCATTTGCACTAATAGTAGCTTCGCGTAAGCTGCGTTCGTACTTTCGAGCGAACCCCATCTTGGTAATGACAGACCAACCCATCAAGAAGTCCATGAACAAACCCGAGGCAACTGGGAGAATGGTCCAATGGGCGATTGAACTCAGCCAGTTTGACATTAAGTACCATCCTAGGACAGCCATTAAGGCACAAGCTCTGGAGAACTCCATTGCCGAGTTCATTCTCTTGGACGAGGACAGCCTCACCAATGGGACAGAACGATGGACAGTACAGACCAATGGTTCGTCAACCCAAAATAGGGGAGGAGTAAAGGTCATCATAACAGCCCCTGACGAAGAAGTGCTCAAATACGGAGTTCAACTGAAATTCCCGACCACCAATAACGAAGCCAAGTAAGAAGGAATATTGACGGGACTAAGACTCGGGAAGGCATTCGGAGCTAAGAACCTGTTAGTCTAGAGTGATTCAAAGCTGGTGATAGGACATATTAAAGAAGAATATGAAGCAAAGAAGGAGAGAATGCAGAAATACCTCAGGATGATGAAGCATCTAACTCAGGAATTTGATAAAGTGTAGTTTACGTAGATCCCTAGAAGTCAGAACATGGTAGCAGACAAAGTCGCGAAGCTAGCATCGTTAAAAGAAGGAGCTACAAACATGGGCTTGGTGATGGAAGTTCAGAAACACCCCAGCATTGAGGAAATTTCCACATTCGCAATCTAAAGCACAGGTAGCTAGATGACGCCAATCATATCCTTTCTTCAGGATGGGCACCTCCTTCAAGACATTGAGGAGGCTAGGAAGGTTAGGAAGAGAGCAGCCAGGCTCACGATCCTGAACGACACAATATACAAGAGAGGCTTTTCCATGCCTTACCTGAAGTGTGTGGATGAAGAAGAAGCCAAATTTATCCTAAAGGAGATCCACGAATGAGTTTGCGGAGACCATGTAAGCCCTAGATCACTGGTAAGTAAAGTTATCAGAACAAGTTATTTCTGGCCTACAATGTAGGTAAATGCAAGGGAGCTCGTCAAGAAGTGCAACATGTGTCAAAGGTTTGGGAATGTCCAACGCCTTCCAGCAGAGAGACTGACGACGATATCGTCCCCTTGGCCCTTTGCACAATGGGGAATCAACATCGTCGACCCATTGTCTCAAGATAAAGGATAGGTAAAATTCCTACTTGTCGCCATTGATTACTTCATAAAGTGGGTCAAAGTAGAGGCACTGGCAACCATCACTGAAGCCAAAATCCAGAACTTCGTGTGGAAAAACATAATTTGCAAGTTTGGGATACCACAGACGATCATATTAAATAATGGACAACAGTTCGACAGCCAAAGCTTCAGGGACTTCTGCTCAAGCCTAGGGATCAAGAACCAGTTCTCATCACCAGGACATCCACAGGCAAACAAACAGACAGAGGTGACAAATCAGACACTACTAAAGATCATCAATGCCAACTTAGACGACGCAAAGGGAGCCTGGCCGGAAGAATTGCCCAACAGCTTATAGGCCTACAGGACCATGGCAAGAACCCCAGCAGGAGAAACCTCCTTCAGACTCACCTATGGCATTGAGGCAGTAATCCTGGTCGAGGTGGGAATAACCAGCATCAGGCGAGAGATGTTCCACGAGGAGAATAATGACGACCAGCTACGAGTCAACCTAGATTGTCTAGACGAAGTGAGAGAGAAAGCCTCTGACAAGATGACGAAGTACCAAAGGAAGATAGCCAAGTACTACAACAAGAGAGTGAAGCTCAGACGACTTGACATAGGAGACCTTGTCTTGCGCAAGGTCACCTCAGTAACCAGAGACTCTATCCAAGGAAAGCTTGGCCCCACATGGGAAGGACCCTATCGAGTCGTCCATTACTCTAAACAAGGCAGCTATCACCTGGAGACCTTAGACGAGCAGAGACCCCCACGACCATGGAACATTGAGCACTTGAAGAAATACCATCAATAGATGTAACTGACATTGTACTCATTCTCGAAAGCAATAAAAAGAACTATTCAGCCAATGTCTTAATGAGAGCGAATCTTGTAATGGGAAAAGTCGCCTAAAAATGGCTAAGTAACAAGATTTCACCTAGACGGATGTAAGTTACTGACAAGGCCAAAAGAATGACAAGATCCCTAAAAGGGTGTAAGTCACAAAAAGAAAAGAAAAAATGGCTAAGTAACAAGATTCCGCCTAGACGGATGTAAGTTACTGACGAGGCCAAAACAATGACAAGATCCCTAAAATGGTGTAATCACAAAAAGAAAAGAAAAAATGGCTAAGTAACAAGATTTCGCCTAGATGGATGTAAGTTACTGACGAGGCCAAAAGAATGACAAGATCCCTAAAAGGGTGTAAGTAAAAAAAAAAATGGCTAAGTAACAAGATTCCGCCTAGATGAATGTAAGTTACTAACAAAACCCTTGACAAGAACCTCGCAACAAACCTATTCAAGATGCTACTCAAATGCGGGCCTGAAAACAAGGCTGCAAAGAGAAAGCATCCTTTGAAAAAGGCTCAAGCTGAATCTAAGCTTTCGACTAGTTCACCAAAACCCTCGACAAGAACCCTTGAGAAGGTATGAGTCACGA
The DNA here is from genome assembly GCA_023736055.1 of Quercus glauca. Taxonomy (NCBI): domain Eukaryota; kingdom Viridiplantae; phylum Streptophyta; class Magnoliopsida; order Fagales; family Fagaceae; genus Quercus; species Quercus glauca. The sequence continues at coordinate 56,473,681 of CM043325.1, read as the reverse complement.
GAAATCAACTAAGCAACAGAACCCACATAGACGGGAACAAATTGTTAACGAAGAAAAGGAAAAGTCACAACTAAATATTTCTTGCTAAGTACAAAGCATTGACATAGAAAGGAAAACCACAGGAACAAAAATCACAAGCAAGTAAGTATACAACTGCTAATTTAATTTAAACCCAAAAACAGCAGACAGTTACCATTGTTTTTACATCTAAATCAAAGGCCCATAAACACCGGGCTAAAGATATTGTTCTCAAAGCAGATTAAAAAGAAAAAATTGTTCTGGAATTAGACTTACAAAAGGCCCAAAACATAGCAGACACCCAAAAAAAAAAAAAAAAAAAAAAAAGAGAGAAAAGAATTTTTTGTAAGTGATAAGTTTAGGTATCGATAGCGGCGTTATCTTTGGTAGGGGCATTCTCAGGAGCATTACATTCGGGAGCCGAGGACTGGGCAGCTTTGTCAACCACCATCTCCTTGTCCACCTCTTCTAAATCTAAGTTCTCCAGGTCCACTCTGATGGGATGCTTGACAAGGTACCTCCTCAGAAGCTCAAAACCCTTGAAGTACCAGCTAAATAGGACTGTATTGTACTCGTTAGTCTGCTGAAAAGCCTCAACGGCCTTAGCAGCGATGGTTTTGAGCTTCTCCTTGGAACCTAGAAGTTGTTCATTTTTCTCTAGGGTCAATTGACGCTCAGCTCCAAGGTTGTCACTCAAAGTCTTGGCTTTTTCCTTTAGAGTGTTGGCCTCGTCCATAGAATCAATAAGTTTCTTCTTCAGCATAGAATTTTCCGCCTCCAAAGACTCCACCCTAGATGTTAGAGACGCCACATTGGCCTCTTGAGTAAGGTACTCAAAGGTAATATGAAGACTCTCCCCAACACCTAAAAAGAAAATTGAAGTCGTCAGTACAATGAGAAAGAAAAAGAAAGAAACTAAAAGTTGCATGAGTATTTTACCTGAACAAGTTTGTGGACGTGGCGAGCCACAACCTCATTGAAGGACCCGCCGGAGAAGACCTTCAAGTCCTCAGCAGTCAAGACCCCGTGAGCCCTTTCCACCACCAATCTCTCATCATCCCAAATGGTAGATGAGCAAGAACCAGCCTTCTCCTTCTCTTTGTCGGATAAGCGTGGCCTTTTGGAGACAGGAGTAAGGATATCTTCAACCGAAGTGGTTGGAAAGGCCATCCTCGTCGTCTCAATACCGGAGATAATGGGAGTGATGGAGACAGTTGGAGTAACGGAGGGACCCTTCCCTGTGATGCGCACCCCCCCTTCCCGATACTAGACAATGGCTCATTCTTTTTTGATCTCATCTTCACATACATGTCCTTGTTGAACTTGGTCGTCATTTCTACAAAAGGGGAAAACACTTGTTTAACAAAAACACAATCCAAGTATATACAAGAAAATCAATACTGACAAATCTAACACTTACACTTTTTTCCCTCAATATCAATGTTGCGTAGGACGAAGGCAGAAGGCTCTGGACCAAGACAATAGAAGGAGAGAGTCCTTGGGTCCACCAGATCGTCCCAGTCCTCAATTGTCTTCACGTATGCAATTGCCTTCTCCACCCGCTCTTTATACCTGCTCTTAAGCTGGGTCTTCTCTTAACTGCGCAAAACAAAGAACGAAAGAGTTAGTGACAATAAAAGTAAACGCAACAAAACTCAAACGCCGAGAGAAAATAATGATGCACCTAAGGTTGGGGTTCCCCACTGACGAAGCAACCTCAGGAGATCACCCCAAACCCCGCCAGAGGGAGTCTCAAAGTCGTCCCCGTACATGAAGAAAAACCTGGACTTCCTATATCTGAAAGACGAAGGCAAACCCCTGATGATCCTAGTCCTCCTCTCCTAAGGCACCAACTCATAGTACCCGTACTCCTTAGACTCTTTCAAACTATACAAGTAGATGAGCTCGTCTACCTTAAGCATGCCTCTATCCGTAGCAGCTAGCCATATCCCATACAACTGACCACTATCCTCCATGAGTTGGGCATAAGTTGCCCAAGAGCAAAACCGAAACGGTCTAACAGCTCCATGAGGAATGCATGGACAAGAAACCTCAACCCACAGACAAAGGCAGACTCGTAAAAGCATACCTTCCCAGGGAAGAAATGATTGGCCCGATCCTCCTCATTAGGCAAACGAACCCTAACTCACTCCGAGAATTGGAACCTATCCTTAAACCTACCCAATGTATCAAAGTCCAGCCCACACACCTCCTCGAGGGCGTGAAAAGCCCCAACCTCTTGAGGGGTAGAGATGGCTGTATCTTCCTCCACTGGGTCACCACTAAACAATAACCCAGTCTCGAGTTCACTAGACCTAACCTCAGACATTATTTCTTGCTCTCTCACCAAATTCTTGAACCAATTAATTGATTGACAAAGCAAAGGCAACAAATCGGTCAATGCAATGCTCAGACTATTACCCTAAAAAACGGAATTCTCAAGGTATGGGAAAACCCTTAAAGACCCCCCTTAAACGTGCAAAAAGAAAAGAAATTGAGGGGCAAGTTAGCCTAACCTCAAAACCACTAACCATGGAAAAACCAGAAAACAAAGGGAACAAGGTAAATCCTAAAAACCCCGAAACCCAAAAACAAACACAAAAGAAAAGGGAAAGAAAATCAGAAATCCACCATAGTGTATGCCGAAAAGAGAAAAGAAACAGGAAGTGAGAAGGGAGACATACCTTAAAAGGAAAATGTAGAAAGCTTTGCCACGCACCAGTTCGGAGAAGAATCACAGAGAGAAATTGGAGAAGAAAACACTTGAAGCAATGATTGGAGGTTTAAAAAGATGAAAGAGAAAAATGGGGAGAGGAGAAGTTTAAAAACCAAGGCTCAAAAAACTGAAATTCAACAAGAAACCCAAGGGTCATACAATTGGAGCATTAACTCCACTAGTCAGAATGCGCCACGTAGCCACGAAGCGTGTGGCGCCGCCACTATGCAGTTAATGCGAAGCGAAATCCCAAGAGTCATATACAGCCCATAGACCTTTCATCTTCTGTGATCGTCATGACGTGTCACGACGACCACAGAATCTGGGGGCAACTAATAGGATTGACGAACTTAACTTCTCTAGACGACCTCACCCAAATCAACGAGGCAATATTGATAGACGGACTAACCAGGTGCCTCTGACAATATGAGCCATATTACTAACGAAGAAAAAGAAGCCATTCAATGCAGTCAGATAAATGCCTCGGATAGTTACAGGGACAACTGTACAGACCGTTAGAAGCCCATCAAAACTCACATTAAAACAACATTAACAGCCACAACGACTAGGGGTTGTGGAAACATATATAAAGCCCTCGCAGCATCAATACAAGGTATATAGACACACATAGAAACACTTCTTGCTCTATTACATTGCTTTATTCTTTCCTAAAAAGTTTCCTTATACTGACTTTGGCATCAGAGACGTTGTGGCAAGCACCACACCTCACCATTTCTATAATCACAGATACAAGGGCTTGACTCCATCTAGACGCACTTACTTCAGCTGACAAATTTGCACTTCATCACTTTCTTTTTTATAAATAATTTGATAGTTAGGAAAGGGAGAATTTAGACCTTAGATGATTTTGTTAAAAATATTATAAAAAAATGTGTCAATTAAGCTATATGACTTATAACTTATAGCATACATAAATTTTTTTTTTTTTTTAGTAAACAGTAATACTTATTAGAACACACACGAAAATAGCATACATAACTTAACTTGACATAATTGTGCTTATGTTCTTAGTATGCTTCATAGCCTGGTTTGCCCAAGGTTGTCAAAATCAGGATCCTACGTAGGATCGTGGAAGATAGGTAGGATCGTAGATCGTAGGATCGGATCGTAGATCGTAAGATCCTACATTATTTAAGACAAAAACAAAAAATACACATTGGTATGTTAAATAATCACATAAATTATACATTCATTGATATAATTATCATACATCACTATATCCATTTGTAAGCATCATTTAAAGAGACCAAAAACCTCAAAATATGACACTCTATGGGGATATTTTTTATTTGGGTCTAGCTGACACCTCTCTATATTAGAGTGGAAAAACTTGATTTATTAGGATTTTATTTTTCATTTAGGCGACTTTTATTTTTTGAGAAGGTGGTTAGCCGACTTAATTGCATTATTATGATGATCATGAAAGGAATTTCCTTTGGCCCCAATTAAAATAAATTTTATCTTGGAAAGAAAGTGAGAGTTTGGTTTATTAAGCTATTCATTGAATCCATAAGAAAAATAAGAAAAACATGTTGGTTTTACAGATATAAATTAGGCGTTGGGCGTTAAGCGTTACTAATGAATTATGGAATTTGACATTAATGAGTTCATGATGTGATCATGAGTGTCATTTCAGATTGAGTTCTTTTTTTTTTTTTACTTTGCCTCCAATTTTGATTGAAGTGCTCAACAAATCCAAAAAACTACTCTTATAGTCTTATATACCCTTGAAAAGTTTTTTATTTTTTGTGAAATTAATTTAATATCCTCATAATTAATTTTTTAATTTCCCCTTTTCCTTTTCTTACTATTTCCTCTTCTCTTCCCTTCTTTTCCATTCCGTGCAACCAAACATAGGGTCAAGGTTAATTGTTTATTTTCATGTGACTAATTAAACTAATTATTTACCTTTCTAATGCAATACGCTATCACAGAACGTGCTAAGAAGTAGCTTCCAGCACACATAAATCGTGGCTTCCAGCACACATGCTAATTTGAAGATGTTAACATTGCCTTAAGTCTCAATCTGTTAAAATTGTACAAATATAACTATTAAGGAATTTGATGATGTTAAGATTGCCTTAAGTCCCAATCTGTTAAGATCGTACAAATATAACCATTAAAATTGTATATATTATTCAGACTATATTTAAAATTTAAATTTATGTTGGATAAAATCTAATTTATTTATATGAGTTAAACGAGTTTATATTATCATAACACAAATAATGAACTAAATAATTTCAAATTGATTGCAAATTAAACAAGTTAACACAAAATTGACATTTTTTTAATGAAAAAATGGGCGCTTAATTATCTTGACAATATAGATTGACTTATTTGATATGAATCCATTGGACTTAAAAAAAAAAAAAAAAAAAAAAAAAAAAAAAAAAAAAAAAAAAAAAACCCTGTTTTCCTCTTTTTTTACACTATATCTTAAAAAGTTTGATGAAAAAATTGATGCTTAATTATCATGATAATATAGTTGCAAATACCGTCAGCCGCCTCTTGTTAATTTTTAATCAGTTAGCTGTCATACTCATATCATAACTTTTTAAATTATTATATGTCACCTTGTGCTAGCGAGTTGTGGTTGGTGGAGAGGTATCCCCACATGGATCCACCATCACCTCTCCACCAATCACAACTCGTTATATGGGCAAGTTATGGCACCAGCATAAGTCATCTACATAAACACACATTTTATGTGTTTTTTTTTTTATATAAAAAAATTTAATATAAAAGTAGTTGTAATGGGCCCGCATTAATGAAGAAGGTTAATAGCATATAGTGTGTGTATATATATATATATGAGCCTTCGAAGGGCTGCATGCAGAGCAAGTGAAGTAGTAAAGAAAGAATGGCTTCTAATCCAGGAATTCTCTCCGATTGGCCATGGAAGCATCTTGGAAGCTTTAAGGTGGTGTCTTTGTCTAATCCTTCCAAGTTACATATCTCTCTTTGTACACACAGTCAGTCACACACACACCCCACAAAATCTTTGCTTCAAAGTTAGGGTTCTTGCCTTCTTGGTTGTCAGTGAAGCTTTCTTTATTTTGTTAGGTTTTATGACAATATTATATTTGGAGTCCTTTGTTTCTTGGATTCTTTTCTATGTATGTTGTTGTATTCTTTTTTCTCTGCCTCCTTGTAGTTGTTGGCTGTATTATGGAGTTTGGTCCATGGCTGCTACAACGTTCTCTTTGTTTCAATATTTATCCTTTATTTATGATGAAAAAAAAAGCGTTAGATATACATGCATACAAATACTTGAGTTTTGGGAGTATATATACATGTATATATAGACTTGAACTTAAAAAAAGCTTAATTATGCGTGCTTTTGGATTGGGTGTTTTGCCCAATCTGTGCGTTCTGCGTTTTTTTAGTGAGTCTTATGGGTACCGTTTACAGACCTACAAAAATTAACAAAACACAGATTTTTAGATAAATTTGAGTCCCACAATACTATTCACATCTTTAAAAATTATTTTGTTACAGTATTTTCAGCAATAAATTTTCAGTTTTCGGCAAATAAGTGGTATCCAAACACAACCTATGTCTTCTTCTTTTTCTTTTTTTTTTTGGAAAGAAACAAGTATATATGATTAAATGGTTTGCACTTCGTATACTAACTTCTCATTGTTTCATTCAATCGAAGTATTTGATCTTGGCTCCATGGGCGGTACACAGCATATACTCATTTCTATTCAAGGAAGAGAGTAAAAGGGACCTTACCAACTTTGTCATACTCCCACTTCTGTTATGGAGGATGCTTCACAACCAAATATGGATTAGTATTTCTCGTTACCAAAATGCAAAAGGCAACAACCTACTTGTTGACAAGAGTCTTCAATTTGAACAAGTCGACAGAGAGCAAAATTGGTTAGTATTAATTTTATTTTTATACACGCACAAACTTTTTTTTTTTTTTTTTTTTTCTGAAAGAAAAAAAGATAAGGAGCAATTTGAATTGGCGTCTTTCACCTAAGCGTGACCATAGTGATACAGTACCTGCTGGACTAGGCCTATGAGAGAAGAGAATTTGAATGAGTCATAACTGTTCACCTAGCCTCATTGAAAACGCACACAAACTATATTTACATGCATTTGATTTTATCAATTTATTCACATATGTTGCGGACAAAATGGGCTTTTGCCCTTTTTAAAAAAACAATCCAACATTTTGCCCTCTTTCCCAAATTAATTAGGGAAATGCCCCTCTTTTAAAACTCGATTTATGATAAATCGAGTTAGGACCTATAGCAGCATTTTTAAAGAGCCTATAATGACATTTTTAGGACCTATAGTGGCGTTTTGTAACTCGACCTATATGAAATCAAGTTATAGGTAAATAAAAAATAAAAAAATTTGCCTATAACTCGATTTCATGAAGATCGAGTTACAAAACGCTACCATAGGTCTTGAAAACGTCACTATAAGCTCTTAAAAACACCGCTATAGGGTTGCAAATTTTTTTTTTTTTTATAACTCGATTTATCATAAATCGAGTTTCAAAATATGGGCATTTTTCTAATTAGTTTGGAAAAAATGGCAAAATACTAAATTGTTTTTTTAAAAATGGCAAAAAGCAATTTTGTCCCATATGTTGCACCTTACAAACTATTAATATGCAAGGTTCAAGTGCAACATATATGAACAAATTGACAAAATCTAATTAATGCACATAAAAATTAAGTAGAAATTGTAATCTTACGTATTTTTTGGTTAATATTTAGGGATGACCAAATAATTCTGAGTGGAATCATATCCTACCTAGTCAACACTACTGTGCCAGGGGCTTCACACTTTCCCATTTGGAGAACAGATGGAGTAATTATAGCAATTCTACTTCATGCGGGTCCAGTGGAGTTCCTCTACTATTGGCTTCATAGAGCATTGCACCACCATTACCTTTACTCTCGCTATCATTCTCACCATCATTCCTCAATTATCACAGAGCCCATCACGTGTAAAACCTATTACTATATGTTTTTATTGCATTTGCCTTTTCATAAATTATCATTAATCACAAATTGATGAATTTTATCAATTAATACTTTACCTTAAATTCATTCAAGTAGATGGTGCCATGGGAGGCTTTTAGAATAATAATAATAATAAATACATTATTTTTTTAATTATTATTATTATGGAAAATTATGTCTTTATGCACATTCACAATTCATGTAAATTTTACTTTGTAAACTAAACAAATGTATATAATATTTTACACATTTGCATGAGCTATAATATTGTACACTATTCATAGAAATGTATACAATTAATTCTATGCACAATAAATGTAAACATATAATTAATAATAATAATAATAATAATAATAATAATAATTATTATTATTATTATTATTATTATTATTATTATTATTATTATTATAAATCAGTAATGTTCCACAAGTTGATGGTCAACTTAAAAACTCAAAAAAAAAAAAAAAAAAAAAAAGAAAAAAGAAAAAAAGAGATCTAGCTTTTTGACATTTTATTTTTTATGAGTAAGTTTGATTCCAGAGAGGAGAGGGAAGATTCAAACTAATAATATCCTTCATTAGTATAGAATTAGCAATGTATGACATACAAATTACATCATATAATGCAAATCTTAGTTTTTTTTTAATTTTTTTTTTTATGGATGAATTTATAATTTATGTGATTATTCAACAAACAAAGTCATTATCAATATGTTTTTTGCTTTAAGTCTGAAAATATGTAGGTTTTTAAGATTCTTAATCCAATTCTATGATTTCACCTATCTTCAATGATCTTGCGTAGGATTTTAATTTTGACAACCTTGATAATGTCCCACAAAGTTGATGGTCAACTTAAAATCTAAAAAGAGATCTAGCTTTTTGACATTTCATTTTTTATGAGTAAGTTTGATTCCAAAGAGGAGAGGGACGATTCAAACTAATAATAACCTTCATTTATAAGTTATGTATCATACCCGTTATGTTTATGCCATGGGCTTAATCATTTGTGCTACCCTCGCTCGGAAGATATGTTAAGATTTCGAACTTAAAATAACTTTTTTTTTTTAGAAGAATTCTTTAAAATAACTGATTGGTGTGATAATCTACAATTTAATTCTGTAAATTTTTTCATCTTTAAAGAAGTTGCATTAACAAGCTATTATATAGAATAAGTTTTAAAGAATGGGTAAACTATACCCATAATATTTATCTCACAATCATATTCTTATATTTACATAATGTTTTTCTTTTTTTATGGCAGCTGTCGTACATCCATTTTCTGAGCTTATAATATATTACATGCTCTTTTCTATAACAATAATGGCACTCGTCTTGACGGGAACTGCTTCTTTTGCCTCTGTTGTCGGTTATGTTGCTTATGTCGATTTCATGAATAACATGGGTCACTGTAATTTTGAGTTTATTCCAAAGTGGTTGTTCTCTTTGTTTCCCCCGCTCAAGTTTCTCATGTACACTCCTTCGTAAGTCATAACCCTTATCTTCTAAATAATTCTTTATTTAAGTTCTTGATTTATTATTCTCTCTTTTCACACATATATGTGCATCTAAACATACACGCATTAAAGAAAAAAAGAAACGTGAAGAAAAAAATGTATGCAACTTCTTAAAATTTGGATTGTTCCAAAATCACCAAATTATTTGTTAAGATGACCGACTTCCAAAGGATGATGATTTCAACGGTATACTGAACTAGCTTATGAAAACAAGAACATAGATATTTATTGATTTATGTAAATTTAACCAGTAGATTGTAAACCAACTGGCATTTCACGCACGAACATTGGTAGCATGAGACCATAGGTTTGATGATATACTTGGATGCATGAGTTATTTTACATTAATGAAAAGCATTATTCAAATTATATTAGGTGTAGCTTTTAATAATGTTCCACCATCTAATAATTTTAATTTTTTTTATTAGGCGTATATTTTGATAAATTTATCATTAGATTATATTTTCTTCTTATAACTTTCACAATTATTGCAAAATTTCAAGACAGATAAAGATCAATAGTTGTTGCATTCTCTTATATAGAATGTTTAAGTTCTAAGTTTTATTTTTTTTAATCTTAAAATTAGGAACAAAAAAGAAGGTAAGAAAATCAAGGAACACAACTTAATTTTTGTCACAACTTTTAACACCACCTTAAAGATGAGTTTGTGAATTAAATAGGAAACAATATCCAATATACATGAAATTTAACATAAGCATGTAATTCACGGTAAGATCTTCAAGATATTAATGTAATAAAAAGTTACTGTAAGTTGCTGTGTATTATAATCGTACCAAAAATTTTAAATTTGTTTAATAGGAAATAGCTGGAGATGCTCTCTTAATTATCCAGATACTGATAGCACCTTTTCCCAAAAAAATACATGATCGTACCTTATGCATTTGATATTTGAAACAGAAGAACACCTCATTCTACATGAGAATTCTAAATAAAAAAATTTAAACTATAAATAATCACTTATCTCAAGAATTTAAATTTATATATAAAAAAAAAATCTTATATTAACTTGAGTACTTAATAAATATTCTAACAGTTCCGCTTACCGCAGGTATCACTCTCTACATCATACGCAATTTCGAACCAACTACTGTCTTTTTATGCCTCTTTATGATTACATCTATGATACTATGGACAAATCCAGTGACACACTATATGAAATTTCTCTCAAGAAGAAAGAAAAAGTGCCACACGTAGTGCATCTAACACATCTCACAACACCAGACTCGATCTATCATTTGAGGCTTGGACTTTCTTCCTTGGCCTCTAGCCCTCACACCTCAAAATGGTACATGTGGTTAATGTGGCCCTTGACATTATTGTCTACGATGTTAACATGGTTTTATGGTCGTTCATTTGTTGTTGAGAGGAACCAGTTCAATATGCTCACCTTGCAAACTTGGGTCATCCCGAAGTATAGGGTACAAGTAAGAAAAATCTTCACCACCAGCTCTTAATTTTGTTGTGTTGTAAGATGTTTCTTCCCCAACTTAAACAAGCATTTATTGTTTATAAAGTAATCTTGTTGGTAACCAATGTATTCCAAATTTTCAATCAATAATTATGCTATTTTGCTTACCTATTTATCTACATATTGTTACAGTACTTTTTGCGATGGCATGAGAACTCTATCAATGATTTGATTGAGCAAGCAATACTTGAAGCAGAGAAAAAAGGCGTTAAAGTGTTAAGTCTAGGTCTTTTGAACCAGGTAGTATCAGTTTTCCCTTTTTCTTTATGTAATTTAAAAATAAATAAAAATTTCTTTTCATATATCGGAACTAGTTATTACAGCATTCACGTCAATTCATGCAAAATTTCTGTTTATTTTAGCATAAACCTTTTTTTTTCTCTATTTTACATACTTATTTTTTGAAATACTTCATATCAGATTATCTATTTTATATTACATTTCATTAAAATATCAAAAAAAATTTAATTGTTTCTCTTTTTTAACACATAACAACCATCATTCACTATTTTTCTTCATTCTTGAGAAATGTAAAAAAAAAAAAGGATTAAAAACAAAATGCATAATAAATAATGTCAGTGTAAATTTACACAGTTACTATAGTAACCATGTATTTTTACAATCTTTGCTTGAATTGATATAAGTGAATTTTGGACTTAGTTGGCTAAAATTTGATATTTTTTTCTATTATATAACCATTGATGCGAGTGCCCTTAATTAGAGACTTAATTTACTAGCTCAGTGGGACTTCTTTCTCATGTGAAATATTATTGGCCTTAAATTTGTTCTCTCTTACAATGGTGTTAGTGAGATAACAACTTAGAGAGATTAATAAAATCTTATAGAAAATTTAGTGACACTTTATCCAAAAATTAAGAAGAATTTGACTCGATTATATATTATATTAATTCTTAAATTTCTTTCCATTCAATTTTTTTTTGGGTATATGGGGCTTCCAGTAACATGTGTATACTACACCCAACATACTCATATTATAGGTTGTAAGGTTGAATTTAATCAACCATCTTGTTGGCTTCATTCCGTGCCAAATTTGCTTGTATTTTAGCAATCAGTAACCCTGTATTTAGGTGGGATTCATGCAAGGGTAGTGTGTGAAAGAGTGTGAAGAAATATTCAAGTTTGTGCAAAGTTGCAGGGTCTCGCGACTAGAACTCGCTGGTGGCTCACGACTAGCAAGCCACCAAAAGTAGGTCACATGCCAAGCATGCGGAGAGGCTAAAACGTCATGCTAGCTGTTGCACTACAGGACAAAAAGTCCAGACTGGCAATGCAGTTACCTCGCGGTTGGAACTCGCGGTTTAGTCAAGTCACAAGGCCAAGCCACTAGCCAGCTCTATTTTGAAAAAACTGACTCTTCGCATTCCAAACACACACCACTATATATAGACCCTTATACCCAAGAAATGTAGAGAGCTTCCAGAGAGAATTTTGAGAGAGAAACTCTAGAGAAAAACAAGATTGATTCATCCACAATCTTCACCTAAGAGACTCTTTAAATTCCGCTACTTTCACCCTCTCCATTGTTACATCATTGAGAGGTTCTTAGCCAAATCATTTTCTCACCATACCCACATCTGTGAGAATGTTTATTTGGTGCTTTGGGAATCAGTTCGGAAGGGATCAATTCATATTGGTTGATACTATGGGCTATAGCGAAATCCGGTAAGCTAGAAAAGAAAAAGGTTCGGCGCAATCTCGTTAGAGCAAGAAGTTTGGAAGGCTTAGATACATTGGGTAGATTAGGCTTGGAGGGTCTATTACTATTCATATAGCCTAACTACATTTTCTAGTGGATTATTGACTACTTGAAGGGTAGCGGAGAGGTTTTACGCTAAGTGTTTCGGTTTCCTCTTCGATAACACATCGAGCGTTGTCCTTGTGTTTGCATCTCTCTTCCCTTTATCTTTGTCATTTAATTACTGCTGTGATTGTGATTATTTATGATTTAGATTGTTTATCAATTCGGTTATTAGCTTATGTTCATGTTCCGCACATTTATTGTTTGACCTTAAGCTTGAATTGATAATTTAGTAATTGGGGTCTAAACGTTCAAGGGTGTTTTATACACATATTGAACATTCATAGGTCGATACATGATATTCTCTCTCTCTCTCTCTCTCTCTCTCTCTCATGTTTTGTAGGGGGAGGAACTCAACGGATATGGTGGAGTCTATCTCAAGAGGAATCCCCAACTGAAAATAAAGGTGGTAGATGGAAGTAGCCTCGCAGCTGCCATTGTGCTAAATAGCATTCCCAAAGGGACAACCCAAGTGCTCCTTCGAGGCAAAATCACTAAGGTTGCTTGTGCAATTGCAGTAGATTTATGCAAACAGGGCATTCAGGTATGTTTAACCCCTCATATTCATATTGTAATAAGACCGTACTCATAATTGGAACATTATTTTGAAAGCAAAAAGTGCAGCCCCATTACTTATGCTTTGTTTCTCACCACCAAAATAAGCTTTAGATACAGTCCTGGTATTTGATTTAATTTTTCATCTAACAAACCTAGCATCAAATTCTACGTTCATATATAGTCTATAGCAGGGGTCATAATTAGTGTCGGAGTCTGAAACTTTTTTCAAGGGGTCAAGCTAATTTTGGTGAGATAAAAAGTATAATTGTAATATGATTTAAAACTTATTATTTTCTCTTATATAACTAAAATCATGGCGATCATAATTAATATTTTCAAATATTTTAGAACTAATTTAGAGATTACACTATTGAAGTATACTGATAATTTCATACATTGTGATGAAAAATATAAAGATTTACTCAATTTAAATACTTAAAATATTTCTTTTGAGAAACATATACTTAAAATATTAAATGTCACTTTACATGCTTAAATATATACAATGTAATATGAGAAAAATATAAGAATAATAAAAATTAAAATAATAACTTTACTTTTCATAAATGATATAAAATATGGATCTCTAACTCCTAACCACAAAATTCGCAATTTTCATTTCTTATAACAATAAAATTAAAATTAAAATAATATTATAGTTTTCATATCTTTAATTCTCTAAACGAAAATTTTAACAAAAGTAGAAGATATTTTCTATTTGAAAATGAAATAATTAAAATAAATGACGCTTTGATTTAGTGATTTACGTATATGGTATAAAAGTAATTAAAAAAATGATGCATCAATCATTTAGATAAGCCTATCTATTTGTCTAAAAATATATCTTGGATACAAACTGAATTACGTATGCCATAAAAGTAATTAATAAAAATAATTTAGTCATTTATAAATGTAGAATAATTTTTTTAAAATTTTAAGAGAACTAATAGTTAAATTTTACATATAAATTTTTATTCTTTATGAAAAGTATGAGAGGGAGGAAGAATTTTAAAAGGCCAGGGGGCTCATGGCCAATTACCATAGCCCCCACTGCTTAGATATATGTTTTCAAATTTTTTATCTTTTAACATGTGTTGAGCTCATTTTAGGTAGCTACATTACAGCAGGATGAGCACATGAAGCTTAGCAAATCGTTGGAGATGAGCTCAGAGAATAGTTTGATCCTTTCCAAAAGTTACAGTCAAAAGGTGAACCATAAATACTTTTCCTGAGCCATTATCTCAACCTTTACAGTTAGTTATAACATATAATATTTTTTCTTGTCACCTTATTCCTAAAGATTTAAATTATTATTCACAAATTAATTGAGATCATTTAATTTCTACACCTAAACATTCTACTATCTTATAGATATGGTTAGTGGGAGATGGATTGACTGAAGAAGAACAGTTAAAAGTACCGAAAGGCACATTATTTATTCCCTATTCACAATTTCCACCAAAGAAATTTCGAAAGGACTGCCTATACCATAGCACACCGGCAATGTTAATTCCCACTTCTCTTGAGAATGTCCACTCTTGTGAGGTTCGTAATATTACTCTAAATGATGTTTTGTCTTGAGCATTTACATTCAATTTTACAAACTATAACCAAATTTTAAAGTAAAAGCTACTTTTGAGTTTTGATAGAGCACTCTCTCCAGGCACCAACATATTGCAGAACTATGAATATTTATAGAATGCTTTAAATTTGATCGCAGAACTGGTTGCCAAGAAGGGTGATGAGTGCATGGCGTATAGCTGGAATAGTGCATGCATTAGAAGGATGGGATGAGCATGAGTGTGGTTACACAATGTCCAACATGGAGAAAGTTTGGCAAGCAAGTCTTCAACATGGGTTTCAACCTTTGATGTTCTCAAATGAATCTAAATACTAGCTTCATAAGCATATGGTGGTGTATTTTAATAAAAATAATAAATTAAAATTTCCTATGGAATGTTGTTGTATTTTAATAAAAATAATAATTTTCATAATTTTGTTGTTACAAAATTTGTTATGTAATGTTATGCCACATTAACTAAATGAGTTGTTTAAAATATTTGTATTACATTAACCCTGGCTTTATTATCTTTCTAATTAATTTGTCATTATGTTGTGACTATAAATATAATGCATTCGTTTTTTTAACTGGTTAAAAATATTAGTACAAAAAACACATTAGAACATTCGCATTAGTTTGTGCAAATATTTTTGACTATTTTAGTATAAAAATCTTTTTTTTTTCTATTTTATATAACCGCTTTAATTTTCAAAAACACTCGCATTATATTATCTGTTCTACTATCTATTTTATTAAGATATTCTTTGTGATTTTTTAATTCTTTCTCTATCTTCAGTATTATTTACACATCAGAACCACTATTCACTCTCTTTTTTTGTTTTCGAGAAACTCAAAGAATGAATAAAATATGCATATACACAACTCCAATAACCATGTAAATTTAGATGGCTATTATAGCTAAAATGGAAAGTGAACCATAGATGTATAACTTTACATAGACCGGTGTAAGTGATTTTTAAAGTTAATTAGTCAAAATTTTGTATTTAAGCCATTTTTCATGGAATGATCAAGTGCTCCTATAATCTCAAAATGAAAAGTGTAAAATCACATACCCTGTAGTGTCCTGCCTAGGAGAGATTGGGATGACCCCTGCTCGGCTGGTGAGCCCAACGTTTGGCTTGATGCCTACTACTGAGTTAAAACTAGCAAGATATAGGACTGAGCCATCAGTCTCGGTCCCAAGTGCCACTGCTACCAGATTTGCCGCTACTGATATTGCTGGCCCACTTCTTGACCCACAAGGAGTTGCTGATAAGACGTAAGGATTCTGCATGCACTAGCAAAACATTGGGTTCTTGGTCACAATTAAGTTTATTGGCTTGAATCAAAGTCGCATTAAGTATATAATTTTCTTTTAAAAATAAAAGTATTGGCGAAAATGGCCAAACAGCATGTTTAGGTCAAATATTTAGTCATCTATCACTGTTTGCAAAATATTTAGCATTTTATCACTCTTTTTTAACTCGAGTTTCTAAAAATCGAGTTCTTTAAAAAAGTGTGACATTTTTTAATAAAAAAAATCCACATCCAACTCGAATTTATAATATAAATCTCAAGTTTTTTGAACTCAAGTTATTTAGAAACTTTAACTAAAAGAGCTGTGTGAAAACAGCTTGGCAACATGATCGTAGTGATTTTTAGAGAGATTTTTAGAGAAGTTTTGCTTTACGTAGAGATTCACAGTTTTAGAGCTGTGTGATACGTTAGAAGATGGTCTGACTTTTTTTAAAGCCTTAATTGCATATCTCTATTTGGCCAAACATACTAGGTATAGGCTTGAAATATCAGGCCTAACCATTAAGTGCTTGATCACGCCTATGGACTTTCTTGTAGGAGCAAGCTTGCCGACATTGACCTTCTTGCACCAGTGGCAGAGTTAGGAATTTATTTTTGGGAGGGTCATATAAAAAAAAAAAAATATATATATATATATATATATTTTTTTTTGGTATATATATGAAATGTAAAATAGTAATATACAACACTTCATAACTCAATTTTATCCTTGACCTATATTAGAATACCGTGCAACCCAGATAGTGACCTAGGTGTCTTAGCGTTGCGCTCATGGTCAGCCGTATCAGCTTCATATAGAGCATCTGGGTTCACCTCTATGACTCCATGAAGGACCGGGTTGAGTTTCCGGATTTCTCCAATGTAAAACTCATCGAGTTGTCTCGAGGTGAGTTGGTTTTGTTTGAAAGCAAGTTGGAGGTCATCAATGGTTGCTTCTCTGATTGAGAAACCATAGCCCGTGATAATGTGAGACCCGGAAGGTAATATGGCTAGGAGAATTTTTTTATTAAAAAAAAAAAAATGAGTTGCCATTGGGTGTTGGCTAGCTATTTGAGCATGTATATATATTCACATTACCAGGCAATAGATAATCAAAATTAACCTGTGAGACCCATGACAGTTTATATATATAGTTTGAAACATGAATTAAAAATTATAACACATTTGGGATGGTCTATTATAGCAACCAAGTTAAGGTTTGGTCCATATTTTGAACATTTGTATTTTTTAAACTCAAGAAATTTTTTTTTTTTTTTTTGGTAACAAATATTCAATAACAATGTCACTTTAGAAAAACGAAAGCACATTAAAAATATAGCAAACTCTTTTCTCTGCCTTTTGGCATCAGGAACCTATCGTCACAGGAATATTGGACAAAATTGGCCAATGCCCTTTTCACGCAAATTATACAGCCTTCTGCCCTCTTCCCAAACTAATTAAAGAAATGCTCCTCTTTTAAAACTCGATTTTCTCAAAATCGAGTTAAGCCCTATAGTGGCGTTTTTAAGGAGCCTATAGTGACGTTTTAAGAACCTATAGTGGCGTTTTGGAACTCGAGCTCCATGAACTCGAGTTATAAGTAAAAAAAAAATAAAAAAGAATTGTTTATAACTCAAGTTTCAAAACGCCACTATAAGTCCTTAAAACGTCACTATAGGCTCCTTAAAACGCCACTATAAGGTTTCAAATTGTTTTTTTTTTTTAAACTCGATATTGAGAAAATCGAGTTACAAAAGATGAGCATTTTCCTAATTAATTTAGAAAGGAGGGCAGAAGACTGTATAATTTACGCGAAAATGGCGTTAGCCAATTTTGTCCCAGGAATATTCGAAAAAGGTTCTTGGTCCAGCCAAACATATGAAAGAAGCTAGCCTTTGTTCTTCCCCATATAAGAAATTGTGTACGACAATTTGTGGCCTCTGCCGTCTTCTTCCGGTAAATTTGTTTATATTTGTTTTGGATTGAATTATTTCTTTTTGTTTGTTGCTTTCTAATTAGGATATATGTCATGTCCCGTCCCATTTTAATGGGTTTGAACAATGCTTAGGGACTTATTGTAAAATTTGATATATTATTTGAGCTACAAGGTTTTTTGCAAACAGGGCTGGCCATTTCAACTAGGCTAATTAGGTCATTGCCTAAGCCCTCAAGTGTAAGGGGCCCCCAAAATTTAGAAAAAGAAGGGGTAGTAGAAATAAAAAATAAAAAATATAGTTTCAAATGAAACTCTAAAAAATAAGATACATTTTTGTGACCAAAGAACAAAAAATCTGGAACATCCTTATAAACATTAGTATCCCAAAACATTCTTTAGTATAAACAAAATCAATTATCCCAATATCATCCTTAACCTTTAGACAAATAAAAAATAAACTAGATAAAATGCAAATCCAATCTAAAAAATTACCCACAAAACAATTTCAAATCAAAACAAATTAAAAATCTCAAATCCCTAAAATTTACTCATACCTTTTCTCTCTCTCACTCTTGCTCTTTGCCACTCTCTCTCAACTAGATGATGATAGTTTGCAAAAATACCGACTTAAACTTGAATCTTTTCTTAAATATGATTTTATTATGATATTGATGGTTTAGATATATTTTTAGAATTAAAAGTTTTAAAAGAAATTTTACAAATAAAATAATATACTCCAATTGACATACTAAATAATATAAAAATGTTAGATTTATTTCCAAATACATGCATTGCTTATAGAATTTTACTAACAATACCTATTATAGTTGCTTCTGCATGAAGGAGTTTTTAAAATTAAAATTAATAAAATCATATCTAAGATCGAAAATGTCTCAAGAAAGATTAAATAAATTAGCTATACTATCGATTGAAAATAAAATGTTAAAAGAACTTGAATATAAGAATTTAATTAGTCAATTTACATCTCAAAAAGTAAGAAAAATAAATTTTAAATGAAATATATATTATAATATAAAAAAATTAAATAAATATTAATTTAATTAATACATAAATATAAAAACGTCTATTTTAATTCTCGCCTAAAGCCCCAAAATGTCTAGGGCAGGCCTTGGTTGCAGAACACATATGTTATAGATACTAAAACATCGACAAATGATGAAATTGTCAAGTGGTTGTGGTTTTAGTGGTTGTAGTTAAAGATTGTATTGGAAGCTCTACTTGAAAGAATTTCTAATCGAAGAAACTCACTCGACCGAGAATGAGACATGCTCAAGTAAGAAAAGAAGTCCACTTAGCGAATCAAATTAAAGTAAGAGATTTTTCATTCAAGCAAGACCAATGAAAGTAGAATACCTATTTTTCTTTTAACCTTAATTTCAGTTGTCACTTACACCCTACTTTGAGAACCTATGGAGCGTGCCTTATGCGAGAGAGTAAGAGACTATAAAACTCAGAGCTTTCAAGAGAAAAAAAACCCATGCCTTTTTACCTTAAGCTTTATTGAAAAATCATGCTAGACTACCCACTGGCCTTGTGATCAAAAGACAGTGCTTGAGAGTTTGAAACCACAAAGTCTAATTCTAGTGAAGTCCACTATAGCAAAATCTTCAAGAAGTTCGTTGAAGTGCTAGAAGTCTTGGTTTGTGCAAATGAGGTGTTCAAGGAGAATATCAATATAAAAGAATTCCGGAAGTTTTAGGGTGCTACGACTGTAGTAGGACGGCGAACAAGGCATTTCCAACTTCGCATAAGTTACAATAGAGGGTCTAACTGTACAAGAGTCATGTAGGGAGGTCATTGTCACTTTTTTTCCTACAGGGCATTTTCTGCCTAAGTCCCCATAGTGGGTTTTTACATTGAAGATGTTCTTGTTTGATTTTTCACTTTGTTAACAAATCCTATGTTGTACTTTATTGCTTTTATATTTCTAACATTAAGATTTGGTATATGCCAAATTATGGTAACCAAGTTGCAACCAAGGTAATTCGATAATAAAATCAATAATCTTGCAATTAACATAACGGGTCTAAAATAGATGTTTTATCAAGGATTTAGTTATTAATGTACCTTGAGACATCGCGAACAAACCTGAATAAATTAGTAGTGGTAGTGAAAACATGTGCACACTTGACACATGACCTATATATAGGTCTGCTCACTCTTCATACTCCTCCTTTCAAGATGGCTCTTAGAGGGACAAGCCACCCTAATAACTAGAAAGAATAAGATCCAAGGTTTTGTCTAATGTTTATAATGCACAACCCCCAATTATGGACTAGAATACAAATCTAAGACTCTATTATCTCATATCTGACTATATTACAAGCCCAAGAGAAATAAGGTGTACAAAAACTCACTACCTGAATATGACTACAACATATGCAAATGGGCAAGGGCGAATGGAAGGGGCCAGGCTCCTTGACTTTTCAAATTCCAACCCAGCTTGGCCTTTTTATTTTTCTATAGAAAAATTATATGTATTAAATTGTATAAGCAATCATTTAAAGTTATAAATTTTTAATTTTTGAGTAGTAATTCAGTACTTTCGAAATACAGTTGATTGATATGCCTTCTTTTCACATGAATGATGAGTTTTAATAATGAAAATTATGGTAGAACCTACTAATCATGTGAGAAGAGAAAGTACCTCACTATACTTTGAGAGTATTAAATATTTTTCCCTCATTTTTTGTTTTCATATTCAATGTTTTCCACCATAAATAATTCATTAACTTTAAAATATTTAAAATATAAGTTTCCAACAAAATCTAAGTATATCTCTCCAGTAAAATCTAAGTATAGAAATGCATAGATATTTTGGTTTTTTCAAAAGAAGAGATGATGATATGAATTTCGTGGTTAAAAAGTTGGGAAATTCATTCATAAAAAAGAAAAAAAAATATTTTCATTTATTATTTTTATTATTATATTTCTCTTATATTACATTATTTATATTGAAGCATATAAAATTGATATTTACCATTTAATTATTTGAAATTAATTGATTGGTATATATTTTATGTTTTCGACAACTATCGTATAATGTGTAGTCTAAAATTTATTTAATGAAAAATCAAAGACTTTATTTTAAAATGTCGAAAGGTTGGGGAGATGAGTCAAAAGTGTCCATTAATTAGGGAAAATGAATTGAGATTAGGTTTTTGTAGGTCATTAAAGGCCTAAGGGTAAAAGCAACTAATAAAATATGTATTATTAAAATATAACATATGTGGGTCGGGTCATTCCATATTTATCAACCTGAATTCAACATAAGATGAAGTTTTTTGTTTTTTATTATAAATTTTATTTTTTAAAAAATCAACTCAATCCAACCTAATTAAAAAAAAATAACTTAGATTAGGCTAAAATAGAAATTCTATCTTGTAAAAAATAAAAATAAAAAATGAAAAAAACCCTTAAAATACCGGATTTTTTTTTTTTTTTTAAGATTGGGCTAAACCCAGTTTGGTAAATTGATGAGTTGGTTAGTAATTTGGATTAGCTATTGCAACATGCAATTAATAAATTATCACTTAGTTGTGTAGATGTAAAAGTTAAGATAATTAAAAAAACACATTAAAAAGATAAAAGGTTAAACAAAAATTACTATATTAACTTTTACATCAATAAGTAGTAAACGCTTGATATAGTGGATATAAATAAGCTAGTTAGCACATCTTGAAGAATTCGGCAAGAACTATAGAGCATTTACGTCTACTTTCTTCGAACTATTCTATTTTACCATTTTAAGAGTAACCGCATCAGTGGTTGTAAAAGTTTGCAAAACACAAAAAGTGCTTAATTTTGCACATTTTAACTAAAAAAATACTCACATCAGTACTTGCAAAAGTGTGCAAATATACAAAACTGCTATAGTAACGATGCATATATACACAGTTAATGTTCATATGTAAATAATTTTTTTATTCTTTTTTTCTCTCTCCCCCTTCATTTTGCTCTTCTCCTTTGTCTCTTCTCACAACAAAACCACAAAAGCACCCTTGCCCCAGCCTCAACCACCAATCTCTATCTTCTTCCGACAACAAAATCACAAAACCACCCTCCCCAGCCTCAACCATTGATCAAGGTGGTACCACCCAAATACAAAAACCCAAAAACTAAAATTAGCAATAACCCATCATAATACAAAAACCCAAAAACTAAAACTAGCAATAACCCATCATAGAACCAAGAACCAGATGAAATCAAACTTCAAAATTAACCAAAACCCAAATGAAGTCAAGTGAGGACCATAGCAGCACTACGTCAAGATCGGAGGTAGTAGTGGTGGATTGCTGTAACTGGGGCTTGCTTGGGTTGTTGGCGGCGATGAGGTTGGTTTGAGTTTGAGAAATCTGTTGAAGAAAAAGAAGAAAGAATAAACAGAAGAAGGAAGAAGGAAAAGGAGAACAAGAAAGAGGGAGATGGTTCAAAGAAAAAGAGAGGGTTGGCATGAGAAAAAGAAAGAAAGAGGTGGGTGGGGCCATGTGAGTAGTTGTTTGTTTGATATAATAAAAAATTAAAGAAATATTATTATTTAAATAAAATAGATAGTATAATAGATAAACTGATATGAGTACTTTGTAAAAGTGGATGTATAAAATAAAAAAAAGTTTTTTTTTTTTTTTTTGCAAAATAGACAGAAATTTCACACCCACTAATGCGGATACTCTAAAAGCTATTTTATCAATCATATCATACTATTTTATAACATACCCAACATCCCAACTTTTATTTATCTCATCTATTCATTAAAATATTAATTTCACCAACTCTTTCTCTCTCTTCCTCTTTATAAAAAATAATTAAAAATACCCACCCACCCACCACCATAAAATACAATATAAACTTTTTACAAGTTGTTGCAGAAAATTATCACCCTACAATAAGTTCTCTTGCCATAAAAATGTCACCCTACAATAAATATTACATTTATATGTGTGGTCCTATCAAAACAGGAAAAAAAAAAAAAAAAAAAAAAAAAAAAAAAAAAAAAAGCAAGTATGTAAGGTCTGACTTGTGTTACTGTTACCTTGACTTTTTTTAGATTGTTTCAACTTACAGCGTCCACTCCTAATGATAACTCTTTATTATCAGACCAGAACACCAATTAGTTTTTTTATATAGGCGGGAATTAAACCCTCAGATCTCTTATTCAACCATCAGAAACTTTACTAATTAAACTAACTGAAACCCACACTATTACCTCAACTAGTACTATGTTAGTGTTACCTGTGTCCATGTCATAAATATCCATACTACCAAAAATAAATACTCTATATCAATATTCTACCAACTAGTCGTTGTCTTATTAAATTCTTAATTCTAAAAAATAAAAATAAAAAACTTTTTTCTACTTTTTAAAGTGCTAAATAAGTATCACCAATCTTTGGTGGCAGATATATAAACAAAAATTCTAAAATTACAACTTAAATTACAATTTTTGTTATAACCATTTATATAGTAAACTATGAATGGTGGATAAATAGAGGTTGATTTATGTAAAATTGACATATAATTAATCATAATCTACCGTTTAGGGCAGTTATTGCAAAAATTTAACATTTTATGTAGAGTTATGTCATAGTCACAAACTATTTTATAATACTTTTACAAGATATTGATGTGATCAATATCTTATTAGTTTTCATCTTGACTTACCATTAATATCACTTTTTCATTTATTAATAATCATTCCCAAATTAACTATTCGTAAAACCTTTTATAAAATAATTTGTATTTCAAACGTTATTTTTTCGAAAATAAGATGCTCCAACTAGTGTGTTACTGTTACCTCGCAAGGCATGAGGTAATAGTACTATGCTACTGTTACATGCTGCCGTGTCATAAATATCCGTACTACCAAAAATAAATACTCTATATCAATAGTCTACCTTCCAGTCCTTGTCTTATTAAATTCTTAACTCAAACAAATAAAAATAAAAAACTTATTTTTACTTCTTACAGTGTTCCACTGGATCGAAGAGTATTAGTCAGTATTCAAGTACTTAAATTTTGTTGGTAGTCAGTATAATCGGAAAAGCAGCTGAAACCGTATCGGCCGGTATGGCCGAAATATTTCTCACCGGCGCCTGAGACGGTACAGTAATATGTTTGCTTTGTACCGGTTTAAATACCAGTTATACCAGGTCGTTCTGGTCATACCAGTAAACAAATCGAATTTTGGTCGAAAACTTCATACCGGACCGAAATAACAAACCTAAAAATTTTAGATCTAATAATATCTCTCCTTTCACAATAACTTACTAACTTGCTCTTGCTCTTGGGTCACTTCCGTCGTTAACACGGTGCCGTTGTTGCCACCACATTGCCTATAGCAACCCATTTGGTGATCTTCTCTTTAGCTTCTGCTGCTACTGTTTCTTCTTCTTTGTCTGCTCAAAGGCTTTTACATACGTTTCTTCTTCTTATTCTGCGTTTTATGTTTCTTTTTTATTTTAATCTTTAACTTTTTGTTATTTTGTGTGCTTGACAAGTGACAAGTCACTGACAACCCACGTGAACATCATTCAAAAAATTCAAATTCTGCCTTTTTTTTTTTTTTTTTTTTTAATATAACATTATAACTATTTATGTGTGCTCTGCCCACACATCAGAAGATTCAGAACACTATAAGTACAATGACGAAGACTACTTATTTGAGGCCTATTTTAGTATTTTAATACATCAATATCAATTTTATCTTATTTTATTCATAAGTATCAATATTAATTCTATTATAAATATTATATTATATTTTATATATATATATATATGTATATATTTTGCCGAGAATACTATATATTATATATTACTAGTATAATGAATTAACATTTTAGCTAGAGCTTAAATTAATAAATAAGATATGAGTTGATAATTTTAAATATTATAAACAAATAATATGGACCTTGATTAATAGATATACAACTAATATATATATATATATATATAAAATATATAAAAAACGATAAATCCAAAACGGTACATCGACATTAATCGGTATTCGAAATATATTGTATCGGTGGCTAAACCAGTACAGCATCCAGTACAGTATTGACTTCCTTGACTGAAATAGGACCGAAATTTGCTGCATACGCTGCTCTTTTGCTTAGCTTGCATGTTATAACTGTTATTAATAAAAATGACATAAAACATATATCTACATAAAAGTGATGTACGTTAGTTGAAGATTTTCGTGTGGCATTACTCTAATAGCATATAAATATGAGGCTTCCAGAGGCAGAATGCTGAGTAAGGGAAATAGTATAGAAAATATGGCTTCTAATCCAGGAATTCTCACCGATTGGCCATGGAAGCCTCTGGGAAGCTTTAAGGTGGTGTTTTTATCTAAACTTACTAATTCTCTCACTTGCACGCACACCCCCTACAAGAACTGTATGTAACTTGGTGGTCATTTTTTGTGTGAAATGTATAGTGACTATATGTTTAAACACTAGATTATTTAATTGGTCCACATCGTGAACAAGTTCGGATTAAATCCCTCTCTCTCTCTCTCTCTCTCTCTCTCTCTAATACTCTAGGGTTCCTCTTTCTGGCAATATTTTCGAAAAATTGTTTCTTGTGGATAGTTGTTAACACACAGGTAGTGGATCAAGATGCAAGTTTTGTAATCTGTATCCGGCTTTTCAAGCCTTTTGTGGTCCTTTTCTCTATAAAATTAAGCTGGATGACTACCCATGCAGAAAATTTTTTAACCACAACTCAAAATTTTATCTTTTTAATCTTTTATTTAAATTTTAGGACGAGGCTTAACTTAAAAGTTTAGAAGTAGTATAACTTAAAATTTCTCGCCCATTTGTATTAGATTTTGATCGAGACCACTCACAAGGTCTATTACATTGAATACATATATTTTTCCATTAATATAATATGAGTATGTGCTTGAAATTTATTTATATTTGTTATACTCATATTACTCTTTTGGTTTCAAAAAAAAAAAAAAAAAAAAAACTCATATTACTCTTTTTGTAATTATGTATTATCTTCTTTACAATTGTTATTATTGTTTTGTTGAAACCTTCTTAATTAAGACAAACACAAAACTTAGATATAACTTCTTAGATGCAATATATTATCTATCCAAAACGTGATTATATTGACTATAAAGTATAAAGTATAAACTACATTATTTTTTTCAATGACAATTAAATTCATTGAAATTATTTATTTTAATTTAATTGAAAAACTAAATGTACAATACATAAGTTGTATCCTTAAGACGATATCCAGCTCAAAAATATAAATGGTTTTCATTTCGTGTACTAACTTATTCTCATCCTTTTATTCAATTGAAGTATTTGATCTTGGCTCCATGGGTGGTACACAGCATATGCTCATTCCTATTCAAGGGAGAGAGTAAAAGGGACCTTACCAACTTTCTCATATACTCCCATTTCTATTATGGAGGGTGCTTCACAACCAGATATGGATTAGTATTTCTCGTCACCGAAATGCAAAAGGCAACAACCTACTTGTTGACAAGAGTCTTCAATTTGAACAAGTCGACAGAGAGCAAAATTGGTCAGTATATATATATATATATATACACACACACATATATACGCATTGGTGTGAGCAACATATTTGCACAAAAGCTCAGATGATATAAAAAAAAATTCTTACGTGACATTTCTTTTTGTTTATATCAAACTTAGGGATGACCAAATAATCTTCAATGGAATCATATACTACTTACTCAACAGCACGTTGCCTGGGGCTTCACACTTTCCTATTTGGAGAACAGATGGAGTAATTATAACAATTTTACTTCATGTGGGTCTCGTGGAATTCCTCTACTACTGGTTTCACCGAGCATTGCACCACCATTACCTTTACTCTCGCTATCATTCACACCACCATTCCTCAATTGTCACAGAGCCTATTACATGTAAGCCCTATCATATTATTTCAGGACAAAAAATTATTATTGGTCCTATACTTTACTCCATTCATGATTTTGAGTAGTTGAACTTTAAACAATCGTTTTTAGTATCTAACAAATATGAAGTATTTTTTAAGTTAATTTGTTAGGGACTAAATTATAAAATTAGTTTTAAATTAATTTGTTAGGGACTAAATTATAATTTTAGATTTTACGGATGGACTAAAATCACTCATAGACTAAAGTTTAGATACCAATATTGTAACTTGGCCGATTATTGTGCTCTTTGTTACATTATCATTTCTCACAAGCCAGTGAATTTTATTACATTATATTGACAACAAAAATACACTAAATATATTTTTTCATGAATAA
This sequence comes from Quercus glauca, assembly GCA_023736055.1. Lineage (NCBI taxonomy): Eukaryota > Viridiplantae > Streptophyta > Magnoliopsida > Fagales > Fagaceae > Quercus > Quercus glauca. The sequence goes on along the minus strand of CM043325.1, from coordinate 56,446,468 downwards.
ATACACTAGATATAAACTCTCTGTATATAACAGGTTATAGATTCCACATGAATAACTTATTGTTTTTCATAAAATGAATATATAAATAATATAATTAAATTATAGATTTCACATCAATAATAAATTAAAAAATTATAGATTTTCAACTTGAAAGGGGTCCGATAGTAAATTAAACTAGTCCAATAAGTTTCTGATCCAAACCTGATTTAATACAAACCTAAACAGGTCTAACTTGAATTTGATCCACTCGACCCATTTGCCATATCTACGTAAACTACACCCATAATTTTATCGACAATGCTATTTTTATAGAGTTCGAATTTGGTAAGGATGATGTGTAAAACTCATATTTTATACCATCTAATAAAAAATTGTCACATCAGTTTTTTTACTTAAAACTCGATATATCCTACCACATATAATAATATCTTAATAAACTCACAATTAAATTAGATTTTCAAATAAATATTATAATTGATTGAGTGTAGTTGTGCATATTCTATAATATGTAATATGATAATGTGACATATTGAAAATGGAGAGATAAAGCTTGGGCTTTACACCATATCCTTAAAAAATTTAATCCCATTCTTATATTACATAATATCTTTTTATGGCAGCTGTCATTCATCCACTTGCTGAGCACATGGTATACTTTATGCTCTTGTCTATAACATCGTTAACAACGGTCTTGACGGGAACTAGTTCTTTGGGTACTCTATTCGGATATATTACCTATGTTGATTTCATGAACAACATGGGTCACTGTAATTTTGAATTTATTCCAAAGTGGTTGTTCTCCATCTTTCCTCCACTCAAGTATCTCATGTACACTCCTACGTAAGTCAAAACCCCTATCTTCTACTTAATTTTTTATTTTAAAAAGTAATAACTTTTACACAAACAAACCTTGTTTTAATTGAAATCACGGTTTCAGTTAAAAACAAATAGGTGTGTGCATAATAACCATTGCTCTTTTAAAAATCACAAATGAACTTAATCCTTTTAATAAATATTCTAATATTTTCTTTTTTCTCACCCAGGTTTCACTCTCTGTATCATACACAATTTCGAACCAACTACTCGCTTTTTATGCCGTTCTATGATTACATCTATGGTACCATGGACAAATCCACTGATACACTATATGAAACTTCTCTCAACAAAGAGGAAGAAGTGGCCCACGTAGTGCATTTAACACATCTCACAACTCTAGACTCAATCTATCATCTAAGCCTTGGACTTTCTTCCTTGGCCTCTAGCCCTCACACCTTAAAATGGTACATGTGGATAATGTGGCCCATAACATTATTGTTTACAATGTTAACCTTGATTTATGGTCGTACATTTGTGGTTGAGAGGAATCGTTTCAATATGCTCAGCTTGCAAACTTGGGTCATTACGAAATATAGTGATCAAGTAAGAAAATTTCTCACCACTAGTTCTTAATTTAATATGTAGTTTTGAAAGATCGTTCTTCACCAACTTCGACAAACATTTTCGTCATTGTTCATAAAATTTGTTGGAAGCCTATATATTCAAATCAAATATAATATTTTGCTTACTTATTCATCTACTATTGTCACAGTACTTCTTACAATGGCATAATGACTCTATCAATCGTGTGATAGAACAAGCCATACTTGAAGCAGAGAAAAAAGGCGTTGAAGTGTTTAGTCTAGGTCTCTTGAACCAGGCAAGTGTCAGTTACTCGGTTTTCATTTTTTTTTTTTTCCTTTTTTTCTTTTAATTGTAATTAACTCCTTTTTTTTTCCTTTCTTTCTTTTGTTAAATTGTATATTTAGTATTTATCCTTTAACTTTTGTTTCAAAATTGTCTTTATATTTTTGATTGTGTTACTTTAGTCCATATATTTTCAAAATTGTTTTAAAAATGTCATTACTAATATTGGTAATATACTAGCGTGACTAATGTAATTCATGTTACGTCATAGACTTCATGGTGGCTTAGTTTCATGAATTCCTTTAATTATGTTAAAATTCGCATCCACGATGTTGGCAATCACTTATCGAAAATATTTTGAAGTATACTTGCAAAGTGAGAATCAAATAGACCTTTTAAACTTTTTTTTTTCTTTTCATATATGTCCATTAATAGGTTTATACTTTATGCCATTTGGTGGTGCACTTGGAGACAACTATGATTAAAATTTTAAGAATAAAAACTTTTACAATTTTTAATGTGCATGTAATTTTTTGCTGAAAATTGATTTGCTTATTTGTTTGAAGTTGATAAATATAGTTATACCTCTAAAAAAATAAATAAAAAGAGAGAGAGACTCTAAAATTTTGAACATAAACTAAAAAAAGATAAACCAGATTCCAAACACCCCACCCCCTTCCCAAAAAAAAAAAAAAGTGGGACTATCCTCAATGAAATACTGGTGGTTTAAAACTTTGTTGTTTTAAAAACGAGAGGTTGGTACTCTAGCTCTCTCTCTCTCTCTCTCAAATCTCAATACATCAAAGGTTTTGCAGGAGGAGGAACTGAACGGATATGGCGAACTCTATGTCAAGAGGAATCCTCAACTGAAAATAAAGGTGGTGGATGGAAGCAGCCTCGCAGCTGCCATTGTGCTAAACAACATTCCCAAAGGGACAACCCAAGTTCTTATTCGAGGCAAAATCACTAAGGTTGCTTGTGCAATTGCAGTTAATTTATGCAAACGAGGCATCCAGGTATGTGTATACCTTTTTGATCCATGTCATAACAAGATCATTAAGGCTTTCATTAATAAACTGCATCACGCTATTTAGTGTTGCTATTCATGCACTGGTGATGTAATCAGTTTATAACCAATTTTAAACTTAAGAAAAGCTCAAAGATGAAATAGCTTTAATTAATTTCGGAATTAAATGGGCCAATAACAAGGTAATTTTTTATTATTTTTTTAATCTTCTAACATGAGTTGAGTTCATTTTAGGTAGCCACATTACAAGAGGATGAACACATGAAGCTTAACAAATCGTTGGACATGAGCTTAGAGAGTAGTTTGATACTTTCAAAAAGTTATAGTCAAAAGGTAAACCATAAAATACTTTCCCTCTATTATCTCAACCTTAAGTACATATTGTTAGGTTCTAAGTACTTAGGAACTTATGTATTAGAACTCTAATGTGTATTGTTGGCAAACCATGATCAAAACATGTTGTTTAATCTTGTTTAGACTTGCTCAAAGTTGCGTCTTTTATGTAAAATTATAATTGAGCTAATGCAGAATTTAGTATGCATTTCGGTCTGGCTTAATTGATCGAAGCTTAGGCTCGATTGATCGAAAATCAAGCAGAATGTTTTTTCTATAGAATTTTACAACTCAGCCCTAAGCCCATATAACGTGTAGGGTTTTATGTTTTGCCCTAGGTATAAAAGGCAAACCCTAATCACGTTTTAGAGGTTGCTCTTGTTGCTCTTATTGCTGTTTATGTGAATCTCTTTTGAGATCAAAGAGGAGCTTTCCTTCACACAAGCATAGAATTATCAAGAAGTAGATTTCTTCAATACCTTGATAATCATTCAGTTGCTGCCATAAGAATTTAAAGATACACAAGCGGGTGTGCTTATACTTACTGAAGAATCCAAGAAAGAAGAAGTCCGTGGTCTCGGAGCTTGCACGTGGTCATGTTAGTAAGTTTCTACTGGTAGGTAACAATAGGATGTTAGTGGTCTAAGTCGCTATTGTAAAATTTCGATTCTTTTTATAGTGGATTCAAGTTTACCTTGAGGATAGCTAGGTTAAATCCTCCCCAGATTTTTTTCCGGTTTGATTTTCCTAGGTCATCATATCATTGTATTATTTATTTTTCCGCTGCTATGCATGATATGATTGTTTGATTGTGATAACCTAGAACTGGAATTTGGACTAAGTGATAATTTAGCTTGTTAACTAGGTTAATCTAATTGTGTTTTAAGGAGTCTAAAAACATACACATATCACATTTGTTCTTGTTTCCATAGTTATTACTAAATATTTAAATTAGTATTCACAAACTTATATATTATTAATTGAGACCATTTCATTTTCTACACCTGAAAATTCTAATATGCTAGACAATGATTAAATTTTTAACAGCAAAAATATTACTATAAATTTGTACAGACATGGTTAGTAGGAGATGGATTGACTGAAGAAGAACAGTTGAAAGTACCTGAAGGAACATTATTTATTCCCTATTCACAATTCCCACCAAAGAAATTGCGAAAGGACTGCTTGTACCATAGCACGCCGGCAATGTTGATTCCCACTTCTCTCGAGAATGTTCACTCTTGTGAGGTTTGTATTAATATTACTATTTATATTAAGGAGATTGTGTGCTAAGAATGCATGGATTACCTCACTCCCTTTAAAATGTGATCCGGCCACTCTTACGTTTAATTTTTCAATCTTTTCTTTTTCTTCTTCTTCTTTTTATTTTTTATTATTATTATTTTTTTTTATGAAAGCTTTTAAGTGTTTTCGCAGAATTGGTTGCCAAGAAGGGTAATGAGTGCATGGCGTATAGCTGGGATAGTACATGCATTAGAAGGCTGGAATGATCACGAGTGTGGTTACACCATGTCCAATGTGGAGAAAGTTTGGCAAGCAAGTCTTCGACATGGATTTCAAACTTTGATGTTCCCAGATGAATCAAAATACTAGCCTCATAAGCATAAATGCACATGCAAATACAACTGTTTGCTTTGGTGCGTAAGAGTAGAGTTTATATTTGTTGTTTCTATTTGGAATATGATGCATGTCTTCTATAAATGAATGCTCAGTAAGAGTAAGAAAATAAAGGCAATGTTTAGTAAATGTAATGTGTAATTTGCGGGTTAGAGCATTCACTTTCAACAAATCTTAGATTTTGTTTTAGAAAACGTCACTTTTCTATTTGAATACACACTTCTCAAATACATCTTAGGAAAATACATTATTTACAAACTTTTTTATAAACTGTTAATGTGATGAGCAATTATTAGTAAGTCAAAAAAATAATACTAATAACAAAATCAAATAAAAACCAGTAAAAATTGACCATATCAATAATTTATAAAATTGCATACTCTTCATTTCCTTATATATCAAATCGCAACAATAAATGTTTGGATGTGGGATTTTTTTTTTTTTTTTTTTTTGGGTGATTATTGGACAATCTCTTCAATTTGGCTAAAATAAATGTTTTGAAAAGTCGGATGCAAAGACTCTTATATGATCATGTCAACATGATTCATGTAGCAAAAAAATAAAAATAATATTTGTCAACATGAATCATAATATACCATTATCCAAGTGAAGTATCCTTCTTTCTTACTTTTTAAAGCACTTTAGCCTCTTGCAAGTAAGCCATTGACATGGATTTCAAGCTTTGAGAATTGCACCTTTCTTGAGCTTCTTTGAAATCTTGGGCTTTACTTGCTTTATCAAGCCTCGACCGAAACTCCAAAGCCAGACAGCATCTTTTTTTTTTTTTTTCCCCCTAAAAATAGAAGAAAGTGAAAAGTTGAGAGCGAGGATCATGTCTCTCATGTGAGAGAAATGAGCAATAATAAAGGGCTATTTGGTAACGTTGTTCTAGTAAAAATGTTCGTATTTTTTAGAAATATGTGTGAATGAAAAAATGTATGAAAATGCGTGTAATGTTGTTTAAAAACTAAAAACATGTTGTTAAACTACTATACCAAAACGGAGTCTAATACTCTCAAAGTACTTAATAATTTCACGACAATAATTTCACGTTTGTTGTTAGCAAAGGTGTAAGGGTCTGTTTGAACAACGCTTTATTTTACTAAAACTAAAAATTTATTGCTAAAACTACTATAGAAAAATGTAAAAGTTAACTAAAATAGTACAGTGGGACTCATAAATAATAGTAAAAATAAATTAAATAATAAAATAATTTTCATTTTTCATTAATATACAAACAGAAGCTAAGTAGTAGAATGTGGACTTTGACCTTCCTGTCACACATGTCTTACTTTCCTCCACTCATTGGCTTTTTGTCTTTTTGTGATAATATCTTTAGTTCATTAAAGAAACCAATTTGGTTTCCCTCGATGGTGTCCCACCTGACCAACACAACAAATAAAGCTTCTCTCTCTCTCTCTCTCTCTCTCTCTTTTAGACTCTTAAGCTCCGTTTGGTTGGAGTGAAAATAGGAATGATGGAAAAGTAAGAGTGGAAAACAGAGAAGAAAATGATGTTTTCTCTTGTTTGGTTTAGGAGAGAAAACACAAAGGATGAAAAATATTGGGGAAAAAAATCCACCCGAGCCCACAAATATTTATCCTCCCGATTTGGGAGGAAAAGTGGGAAGAAAAGAGAGAAAAGTGAGACTTAGCACTTGAATTACATATTTACCCCCTTGATGTGTTATATGTAAGTTTTTTATTTTTATTTTTATTTTATTATGGGAACTTGTGTGCTTGTTACTTGTGAGTCAGGTCCTTGACTCCTTGTCTTTTCGTCTGTTTTTTTCCATTTCTTTTTTTTTATTTTAATTCTTTTCTTTTATGTTCGTAAAACACCCTTTCTTTTTTCAATTGTTTTGGTTTTTTTTTATTTTTTTTTTTTTTTGGGTTCTTGAACTTCTTATCCTCTTTTTATTTTATTTTTTAAATGAAGAAATCATTCAAACATATTTTTTTAATAAAAATATAATGTATTATTTTTGTTTTACCTAAATTGGATATAATGGTAATTTTATACAAACTTTATTTTCTATCCTCTCACTTTTCTTCTCAACCAAATAAAAGAGTTTTACATCCTTCTACTTTTCTATCCTCCCAACCAAACACATACAAGAGAAAACTAAATCTTTTCTATCCTTCCACTTTTCTATCATCTCTCTATTTTCTATCCTCCCACTTTTCTACTCCCCCAACCAAATGGACCCTTAGTGAGTTAGGTTTGGGCTGGAATGGTTGGTCCTCCTTTTAATTCAAATGGATCTAATGCGTTAGTCTTTCAAGACATGTCCACCAGCCAATCTAAGCTCAGTAGAAAACCCAACACCACTGTAACCCAAACCCAAAATCAAAGATCAACTCAACACGAACCCATTATTCATGAAGATCAACACATACGTGAAAGAGAGAATAAATTGGTGAAAGAGCATCTCCGTTGACAATTGATTGTGCCACCATTGGCCTCCAACGTAACCCAAAGCCTTGCGGCCAGGGACGAATCAAGGATTTTTGCTTTAGGGTGGATTATTAACCAAAATTTTTTTATAAAAATTAAAAATTTTTAAAAATTAAATAAAAAAATAAAAATAAAAATAAAAAACACTAAGATTCAAGACTAATTATACTATGAAAAAAATTCGTATTCATTCAACATTAGCAATATACAAACAAAAGAAAAAACAGAAAATATTTATTTTTCAATACATTTTAAATCAACCATTTATCAAAATATAATTCAATGTTATTTAAATCCTGAAAATAATCTATGATACATTTTTTTTTTTTAGATTGAAATCTATGATACATTGAATACGTACAAATTCAAATATTCCTTTCAAAAATCATCTTTCATTATTTGTTATAAAACCTAGTTTTGACAATATTTATGGCTAAAAATGAACATCTTGTAGTTATGTTAGAAACAAAAAGAGTATGAATAAGTAAAATTACTCTATAAACAGGTTGGTTGATTGTTAACCTTACAACCCTTACCAACCGTTTGACATTCTAGATACTCTATTTCGTTTCTCAATTATGATATATACCCTTTTGCGCATGTCCCCCCATTGATGAACTAACTAAATGAGCATAACTCTCAAATCTTTCTCTCATTTGTTGTGTTAATTTTGCTCTTAATTTTACTTTTGCTCATGTTTTTAATCATTCTTAACCTCTATGTTATCAATTTCTCAATTTCAAGAAATAGCAAAAATCCTCATTTCATTTACTGTCCAAATCTTTAATTTTTATTTAGTGTCTCTTTAGTAAAAATTATTTTTGCCAACTTATTTTACTATTCAGTTTATTTTTCCTATTATTCATGAATCTCACTTTACTATTTCAGCTAACTTTTATCTTTGTCTAAGTATTTTCAGCAAAAAAATTTCAATTTCAGTAAAATAAGCGAATCTCAAATGGACTTAAACTAATTGTATTTTATTTTAAAGTTTAGTCACAAATGAATTTTTCACTCCTTTGTCCAACATTTGGTTTTAGTGTTTAAAAAAAGAAAGGAAATTAAACAGAGAAAAAATATGAAAATTAGTGCTGCCAGAATGGGTGAGGCGTGCACTGTATGTGTACAGTGAACAGAGGCCTCCAACACCAGACATGGGCTGGGGTCTGCGGTTTTGTTAATGTCTGCTGTATGCCCTTGAATGCTCCATTTTGTCACTGCTTGCACTACATTATATTGTTGGGTTTAGTGTGGAAGAGACAAAGCCAACGACTAGTAGCTTAAATATAAAAGGCAACAAGCTAGGAAAAACAAGTGAGGCTCTCCAGTTTTGAAAATGAAAATCTTTGAGGGAGAGAGTCTCAAGGGGCTCTCAATTTCGTAGTTAACATTTATATTTCTCTTAAAATCATTTACCACACATCTTCGTTTCTGGTTTTTTTTTAGTTAAGTTTACAACAAAACACTAAGAGAGATTGAAATATTTTTTAGAGAATAAATCCAGTTCTGTGGCCAAGTCACAAAAAGAAAAGAAAAAATGGCTAAGTAACAAGATTCCGCCTAAACGGATGTAAGTTACTGACGAGGCCAAAAGAATGACAAGATCCCTAAAAGGGTGTAATCACAAAAAGAAAAGAAAAAATGGCTAAGTAACAAGATTCCACCTAGATGGATTTAAGTTACTGACGAGGCCAAAAGAATAACAAGATCCCTAAAAGGGTGTAAGTAAAAAAAAAAAATGGCTAACTAACAAAATTCCGCCTAGACGAATGTAAGTTACTAACAAAACCCTTGACAAGAACCTCGCAACAAACCTGTTCAAGATGCTACTCAAATGCGGGCCTGAAAACAAGGCTACAAAGAGAAAGCATCCTTTCAAAAAGGCTCAGGCTAAATCTAAGCTCTCGACCAGTTCACCAAAACCCTCGACAAGAACCCTTGAGAAGGTATAAGTCACGAGAAATCATTTAAGCAACAAAACCCGCATAGACAGGAACAAATTGTTGACGAAGAAAAGGAAAAGTCACAACTAAATATTTCTTGCTAAGTACAAAGCATTGACACAGAAAGGAAAACCACAGGAACAGAAATCACAAGCAAGTAAGTATACAACTGCTAATTTAATTTAAGCCCAAAAACAGCGGACAGTTACCATTGTTTTTACATCTAAATCAAAGGCCCATAAACACCGGGCTAAAGATATTGTTCTCAAAGCGGATTAAAAAGAAAAAATTGTTCTGGAATTAGACTTACAAAAGGCCCAAAACATAGCAGACACCCAAAAAAAAAAAAAAAAAAAAAAAAAAAAAAAAGAGAGAGAGAGAAAGGAATTTTTTGTAAGTGATAAGTTCAGGTATCGGCAGCGGCATTATCTTTGGTAGGGGCATTCTCAGGAGCATTACCTTCTGGAGCCGAGGACTGGGCAGCTTTGTTAACCACCATCTCCTTGTCCACCTCTTCTAAATCTAAGTTCTCCAGGTCCACTCCGATGTGATGCTTGACAAGGTACCTCCTCAGAAGCTCAAAACCCTTGAAGTACTAGCTGAATAGGACTATATTGTACTCGTTAGTCTGCTGAAAAGCCTCAACGGCCTTAGCAGTGATGGTTTTAAGCTTCTCCTTGGCACCCAGAAGTTGTTCGTTTTTCTCTAGGGTCAATTGACACTCAGCTCTAAGGTCGTCACTCAAAGTCTTGGCTTTTTCCTTTAGAGTGTTGGCCTCGTCCATAAAATCAATAAGTTTCCTCTTCAGCATAGAATTTTCCACCTCCAAAGACTCCACCCTAAATGTTAGAGACGCCACCTTGGCCTTTTGAGTAAGGTACTCAGAGGTAATATGAAAACTCTCCCTTAACACCTAAAAAGAAAATTGAAGCCGTTAGTATAATGAGAAAGAAAAAGAAAGAAACTAAAAGTTGCACAAGTATTTTACCTAAACAAGTTTGTGGACGTGACGAGCCGCAACCTCATTGAAGGACGCGCCGGAGAGGACCTTCAAGTCCTCAGCAGTCAAGACCTCGTGAGCCCTTTCCACCACCAGTCTCTCATCATCCCAGACAGTAGATGAGCAAGAATCAACCTTCTCTTTCTCTTTGTCGGATAAGTGCGGCCTTTTGGAGACAGGAGTAAGGATCTCTTCAACCGAAGTGGTTGGAGAGGCCATCCTCGTCGTCTCAATACCGGAGATAATGGGAGTGACGGAGACAGTTGGAGTAACGGAGGGACCCTTCCTTGTGACGCGCACCCCCCTCTTCCCGATGCTGGACAATGGCTCGTCCTTTTTTGATCTCATCTTCGCATACATGTCCTTGTTGAACTTGGTCGTCATTTCTACAAAGGGGTAAAACACTTGTTTAACAAAAACACAATCCAAGTATATACAAGAAAATCAATATTGACAAACCTAACACTTACACTTTTTTCCCTCAATATCAATATTGCGCAGGACGAAGGCAGAAGGCTCTGGACCAAGACAATAGAAGGAAAGAGTCCTTGGGTCCACCAGATCGTCCCAGACCTCAATTGTCTTCGCATATGCAATTGCCTTCTCCACCCACTCTTTATACCTGCTCTTGAGCTTGGGTTTTCTCTTAACTGTGCAAAACAAAGAACGAAGGAGTTAGTGACGATAAAAGTAAAAGCAACAAAACTCAAACACCGAGAGAGAATAATGACGCACCTAAGGTTGGGGTTCCCTACCAACGAAGCAACCTCCGGAGATCACCCCAAACCTCGCTAGAAGGAGTCTCAAAGTCATCCCCGGACACAAAGAAAAACCTGGACTTCCTATATCTAAAAGACGAAGGCAAACCCCTGATGATCCTGGTCCTCCTTTCCCAGGGCACCAACTCATAGTACCCGTACTCCTTAGACTCTTTCAAAAGGTACAAGTAGACGAGCTCGTCTACCTTGAGCATGCCTCTTTCCATAGCGGCTAGCCATATCCCCATACAACTGACCACTATCCTCCATGATTTGGGCATAAGTTGCCCAAGAGCAATACCGAAACGGTCTAACAGCTCCATGAGGAATGGATGGACAGGAAACCTTAACCCATAGACAAAGGCAAACTCGTAAAAGCATACCTCCCCAAGGAAGAAGTGACTGGCCCGATCCTCCTCATTAGGCAAACGAACCCTAACTCACTCCGATAATTGGAACCTATCCTTAAACCTACCCAGTGTATCAGAATCCAGCCTACACACCTCCTCGAGGGCGTGAAAAGCCCTAACCTCTCGAAGGGTAGAGACGGCTGTATCTTCCTCCACTGGGTCATCGCTAGACGATAACCCAATCTCGGGTTCACTGGACCTAACCTCATACATTATTTCCCGCTCTCTCACCAAATTCTCGAACCAATCAATTGATTGACGAAGCAAAGGTAATAAATCGGTCAATGCAACGCTCAGACTATTACCCTCAAAAACGAAATTCTCAAGGTATGGGAAAACCCCTAAAGACCCCCCTAAACGCGCAAAAAGAAAAGAAATTGAGGGGCAAGCTATCCTAACCTCAGAACCACTAACCATGGAAAAACCATAAAACAAAGGGAAAAAGGTAAATCCTAAAAACCTTGAAACCCAAAAACAAACAAAAAAGAAAAGGGAAAGAAAATCAAAAATCCGCCATAGTGTATGCCGAAAAGAGAAAAGAAACAGGAAGTGAGAAGAGAGACATACCTCAAAAGAAAAATGTAGAAAGCTTTGCCATGCACCAGTTCAGAGAAGAATCACAGAGAGAAATCGGAGAAGAAAACACTCGGAGCAATGATTGGAGGTTTGAAAAGATGAAAGAGAAAAATGGGGAGAGGAGAAGTTTAAAAACCAAGGCTCAAAAAACTAAAATTCAGCAGGAAACCCAAGGGTCATACAATTGGAGCATTAACTCCACTAGTCAGAACGCGCCATGTGGCCACGAAGTGTGTGGCGCCGCCACTATGCAGTTAATGCGAAGCGCAATCCCAAGAGTCATATACAGCCCATAGACCTTTCATCTTCTATGATCGTCATGACGCATCACGACGACCACAGAATCTGGGGGCAACTAATAGGATTGACGAACTTAACTTCTCTAAACGGCCTCACCCAAACCAACGAGGCAGTATTGACAGACGGACTAACCAGGTGCCTTTGATGATATGAGCCACATTACTGACGGAGAAAAAGAAGCCATTCAATGCAATCAGATAAATGCCTCGGACAGTTACAAGGACAACTGTACAAACTGTTGGAAGCCCATCAAAACTCACATCATTGACCAGGAGGCGTTACCAAAGAAGACATTAAAACCATATTAATAGCCACAACGACTAGGGGTTGTGGAAACATATATAAAGCTTTCACAGCTTCAATACCAGGTATATAGACGCACATAGAAACACTTCTTGCTCTATTACATTGCTTTATTCTTTTCTAAAGAGTTTCCTTATATTGACTTTGGCATCGGAGACGTTGTGGCAAGCACCACACCTTACCATTTCTATAATCACAGATACGAGGGCTTGACTCCATCTGGACGCACTTACTTCAGCTAACGAATTTGCACTTCATCACTTTCTTTCTTTCTTTTTTATAAATAATTTGATAGTTAGGAAAGGGAGAATTTAGACCTTAGATGATTTTGTTAAAAATATTATAAAAAAATGTGTCAATTGAGCTATATGACTTATAACTTATAGCATACATAAATTTTTTTTTTTTTTTAGTAAACAGTAATACTTATTAGAACACACATGAAAATAGCATACATAACTTAACTTGACGTAATTGTGCTTATGTTCTTAGTATGCTTCATAGCCTGGTTTGCCCACGTTTATTTTTTGAGAAGGTGGTTAGCCGACTTAATTGCATTATTATGATGATCATGAAAGGAGTTTCCTTTGGCCCCAATTAAAATAAATTTTATCTTGGAAAGAAAGTGACAGTTTGGTTTATTAAGCTATTCATTGAATCTATCAGAAAAATAAGAACATGTTGGTTTTACAGATATAAATTAGGCGTTGGCCGTTAAGCGTTACTAACGAATTATGGAATTTGACATTAATGAGTTCATGATGTCATCATGAGTGTCATTTCAAATTTTTTTTTTTTTTTTTTTTTTTTACTTTGCCACCAATTTTTATTGAAGTGCTCAACAAATCCAAAAAACTACTCTTATAGTCTTATATACCCTTGAAAATTTTTTTATTTTTTGTGAAATTAATTTAATATCCTCATAATTAATTTTTTAATTTCCCCTTTTCCTTTTCTTACTATTTCCTCATCTCTTCCCTTCCTTTCCATTCCGTGCAACCAAACATAGGGTCAAGGTTAATTGTTTATTTTCATGTGACTAATTAAACTAATTATTTACCTTTCTAATGCAATACGCTATCACAGAACGTGCTAAGAAGTAGCTTCCAGCACACATAAATCGTGTGCTGAAATCAAATTAGTCATATTTAAAAGTTTTTTAAAAAATTAAATAAATTTTTTATAACGTATCCTCAATAATTAAAAAGCAACATATACTTAACATTTAAACCAACAATCAAGCAAAAGCAAAAGTTCAATAAGTAAATTCCATCAAATCTTCTCAAAAACATGTTGTCAAAATTACAACATTAACAAAATATGTGCCATAATTTTTCTTTCACAATCTCAAAAAACTTTCACCTAACATTTCAAACAAAATACCGGGTTCAATCCAATATCTGTTGATGTTGTTTTCTTTTTCTTGTTTGCACAATTTGAGGAAGTACTACTATTCTTCTCCGGACATGTAGAGATGTAATGGCCAATATGCTTACAAAGTTTACAAGACTTCTTTTGCTTTCCCAACTCTCTTCCACCTTTCATTCGTTTTTGCTTTGGACGACCTTTTGTCTTCGACATTGGAGGACAAGAAATAAAACAGTCTTCATCAATCACATCATTAACATCACCATCAATATTGGTTTCCTAGTCCACTAAATCTTCATCATTCAAAACTAACAATTCTTTTCCCTTTAGTGATGCTTCACAACTCCAACGTGATAATAGATACATATGTGGAATTTGGTGGCAATCTTTGTGAAGAAATATCCTAAGTATGTGACGACAAAGTATACCCCAAAATTCAAAATGTTTGCAACTACAATTAGTCATTTCATCATCCCACAAAACTTTGTGTTTTTGACTAGTTTTGTCTTTGTAATATTGCAACGCAAATTCACTACCATTTTCTTGAAGCACGGAATATAGTGTAGCACTCCCAAACTCCACTTGAAATAATTTGAAAGCATAAGGTGTCAACACACTATGAGCTTGGTCTTCTAATGGTGAAAGGCTTCTTAAAGAAGAACTCCTAAACGTTTCCAACATTGTATCATGTGATTGTATTTGTTCAACATCTTCAATGGCAAGGTCAATCTAAAATTAAAAATGACAACAAATTATAAGCATTTAAATGACACACCAAGACTTAAAAAAATAATATAAAAAATACTAACATTGACAAATATAAACATAAATAAAATAAATTATAAGGGTAAGTAATGACTTACTTGTTTAACAAATTGGATCAAGCTTATGTGGGAACTAACAAATCGTTTGATAAAGGCATTTATGCTTTCAGATCTTCCCGTTGTTGTCATTCCTCCAAAAAATCTCCACGAAGGTAACATGGTACCCAAAAGTGCTTAATTTGGTATAATCCAATCACATGCTTATTCATACACATGTCATATTTTGCAATAACTTGTAGCCATTGGTGCTCAAATTCTTCACATGAGTCCAGCTTATATAACTTGTAGAAATCCTTGCACCAACTCGAATATTGACTACGATGAATTGATGTGAACCAACCACTAAATTTAGCGGTAATATGCCATATACAAAATGCATGTTTTGTGAGTAGCAATTCTTTTGAAATTGCCTCTGTGATCCATGGATCTTGATCAGTCAAAATAGACTTGGGTGGCTTCTTCATCAATGATACAAAAGTCTGCCAATCAAACATAAAATTATTACAATGCAAAAAAATTCAAATACTATCCAAATTAAAAAATAATTGTGAATCTTTACAAGATTGAAAATTTACCTTCATTAACCATTGAAATGTACTAGTTGTTTCGTTGCGAAGAAGTGCACAACCAAAGAGAATTGTCTTTCCATGATTATTGACACCCACAAAGACACCAAAAGGCATATCATAAGCATTCACCTTATAAGTAGTGTCAAAAACAACTACATCACCATATTTTTGGTACCAATCAATACAAGGATAAGGTGCCCAAAAAATATGCTCCAACTTTCTCTCATTGTCTATTTTAAAAGCATATTGAAACTTTGAATTCTCCTCTTTTGCATCTTTGCAATATTGTAAGAGGCTCATGCCATCACTTGTTGCATGCTCCCTTCTCATTTTCTCATAAAGGTTACGAATATCTTTTTGAAAAAATGGAAGATGTCCATGTTCCTCTTTTTTCTCAAGTTCCATAATACGCATTATTTGTCTAATCGAAAGATTAGCTTCTTTCAACAATTGAATGCGGTCTTCATCTTCTTTAGTGATAATTCGATTACTAGGTAGAAACCGCACTTCCAAAGGAGCCAACAATTCATGATTGTGATCTATAATAAACTTAGTGACATGCCATTCTTGTGGAAAAATATCAAATGACTTTCGTAAGGCAATCCTTAGATGAGCTTTGCATCTACATTTTAAAGACTCTCTATTTCTTTGCTCCTTAGATGGATCCACAATTTTTAATGGGGGTTTACCTGCTCAATGACAAAAGAAATCCCGCCTTACTATTTCTTTATTTTTTGTGACAAACCGATCTTTTCGAATAGAAAAACCATGTTGTCTTGCATAAGTTGTATAGAAAATAAAAGCCTCTTCTTCACTAAGAAAACATTGACCAACAAAGGGCTCAAAATTATATTCTTCAAGAACTTTCTCTACACAATTGTCACTATTTTTTTCATTATTTGAAGTCCGAGACTCATCCAACTCAATATAATTTCTTGAATCACTTTGATGAGTTTCATTTGCAATAAAATCCTCATCCATTTGTGCTATATTGTTACAATAATTCAAAAAAAAAAAATCAACACCACATTTGAATATAAAAAATAAAAATAAATAGTCATTTTTCAAATAAAATAATAGTACCTTCTTTAGGAAGCTCATTCAAGTCAAAATAATTCCTTGAAATGCATAGTTGAGTCCCATTTGAACTTAAATCCTCATCCATTTGAACTATAATAATATAACAAGAATAAATAAATAAATAAAGCAAAATCATTTTTTTTAAAATAAATAAATGAATAATTGAAAGTACCTTCTTAATTCTGATTAAGTTCTTTGAGCCCTCCCCTCTCTTAATTTGCTTCAGCATGTGTCAATGTTTGCCTTCAGTGTGTGTAAATATTTTTCTAAGTACTTAAAAGTGAGTAAAAAGAAGAGTGATGATAAAAAAAAAAAGAAAGAAAATGACTACAGAACTGTGGGAGATATAAAGGTGACATAGTAAGTTGGATGGAAAAAGTAAAAAAAAAAAAAAAAACAAACAAACAAAGGTCAAGTGGAGGGAAAAATTAAGTATTTTTTTAGTAGTTGGAGGGAAAAAGTTAAAAAAAAAAAAAAAAAAAAAAAAAGAAGGTGAAATGGAGGAAAAAGGTGAAATAGTTGACTACAGAAAAGTAGGAGGTGAAAAATAAAAATAACTTATTGGAGGGAAAAAGTAAAAAAAAAAAGGTCAAATGGAAACTGCTTCTTTATTTATCTCACTTGTGGATGGACTTTTTGGGTTTGGTGGGACTGCTTGTGGATGAGAAAGCTGAAGGGTATTTTGGGTTTATAGTAAAATATTTGTTTTCTTCAAAGCAAACTGACACACGCCTCTTTCATTGCACAAATTTTTGCGGCTTGTCATTATACAATGGCATTTCAGTAATTCTCAACGGGTGCCCTAGCATTACCCAAAAATTTAATATAAAAGTAGTTGTAATGGGCCCGCATTAATGAGGAAGGTTAATAGCATATAGTATATATATATATATGAGCCTTCGAAGGGTTGCATGCAGAGCAAGTGAAGTAGTAAAGAAAGAATGGCTTCTAATCCAGGAATTCTCTCCGATTGGCCATGGAAGCATCTTGGAAGCTTTAAGGTGGTGTCTTTGTCTAATCCTTCCAAGTTACATATCTCTCTTTGTACACACAGTCAGTCACACACACACCCCACAAAATCTTTGCTTTAAAGTTGGGGTTCTTGCCTTCTTGGTTGTCAGTGAAGCTTTCTTTATTTTGTTAGGTTTTATGACAATATTATATTTGGAGTCCTTTGTTTCTTGGATTCTTTTCTATGTATGTTGTTGTATTCTTTTTTCTCTGCCTCCTTGTAGTTGTTGGCTGTATTATGGAGTTTGGTCTATGGCTGCTACAACGTTCTCTTTGTTTCAATATATATCCTTTATTTATGATGAAAAAAAAAAAGATAAAGATATCCATGCATACAGATACTTGAGTTTTGGGAGTATATATACATGTATATATAGACTTGAACTTAAAAAAAGCTTAATTATGCGTGCTTTTGGATGGGGTGTTTTGCCCAATCTGTGCGTTCTGCGTTTTTTTAGTGGATTCCATAGGTACTGTTCATAGACCCACAAAAGTCAACAAAACACAGATTTTTAGATAAATTTGAGTCCCACAACACTATTCACACCCAGTGGCGATTCCAAAAAAAAATTTCAGGGTGTTCCCCAACAAGTATAAATTACATAATTTAATAAAAAGAAAATTTTGTATATTGACGACAACAACAAGAAGAATAAAAAAAGACGCAAATACATAAAGTTTACAATTGTTTTCTACTCTATTTATTATCAAATATTCTAGTAAAAAAATAAACAATAAACTATAAGTTTATTTGAAATATTAATAAAATTATTAATTATTGTTGTTTAGTTGTTTCATTAATTTGTTTGTCTTTTATAAATTATAATTTGTTATATTGTTGTTTTATTAATTATAAAATAAAATTATTTATGGCATATCTGCATATGTTCATGGCATTAATTATTTATGGCATGTCATTAATTATTTGTAAGCATATGGTTTTAAAAGCCGGAACGGTGACGGAACCGAAAAAGGTAGTGATTTTTGGTTTTTTGGTCCGATTGGGGTTGGACTGATGGTCGAAGCGATAATGTCATAAATAATTTAATTAATTATTTTAAAATTATAAAATAAATAATAACTCATCAAATATATCCAAACAAATATTAAAAAAAATTAAAAAATGAGTTTCATATCTTATATTAGATGGTAAAGGGAAAGAAACTATAAATAATCAAAATTAACATTACAAAAATAATAGCAATGTTATATCTTTTTTTGTTTTATTTATCATTTTTTTTACAACAGTATTAAGAATAAGTAATTTAATTGTACTTTAAAGATCTATTCTAAATAAAAGAGTGTTTAATTAAATGATGGTAGCCTAAATGTTAAAATACAAATCATTTTTTTATTGTTTAAAAACTATGTTTGTATTTATATTCATTTATTAATCAAAATTAAGTTATTAACACAGTTCACTCAAAAAAAAAAAAAAAGTTATTAACACAGTTATTCAACAAAAAAAGAAATAACAAAACCGAACAGTACACACTGAAAATAAAAAATGAAACACTTGGCTAACATGCATGGTTGTACATCTCCCAAAGTACCCAACCCAATTCCCAAGTGCCAACTACCAAGCATTAATACTTTAGATGCCTTTTATGCCTTTCATTGATACTTGGCTTTTGAGTTTTTTCAGTAGTTCTGTGGGTTGGTTTTTCACTGGTGCGAGTACAGTATCAAGACCCAAGTATTCATAGCCTTCTTTTTCTTCCCTCAATTTTTTTTTTTTTTTTTTTTTTGTTTCTATGTATCTCTCAACTTGAAAGCTTTGCACAAATATCTCTCAGTCAAAGACATTAGATCTGACTTCCGAGTTCCAATCTGCTCATTTTGCTTGAGGTGGTCGGCGATGCTGGCATGGTATTTTTTTTTTTTTTTTTTAAAGCAGTTTTGTAGCTAAGTTTGAGAACCGTTGGGAAACGGTTTGACCGTTCCGGTTCCTTGTTTTCTTTTCTTCTTTAGATTGGGTTTGTAATCTGTTGTTTAGGATTGATGTTGGACTTTTTTCCCTTGGTAGGCTTGCTCTTTTACAAATTTTTTGGGCTTTTTTTTTTGCTTGAAATTAGAACAAATAATTATTTTATTTTATTTTTTTATTTGAGGATGTTCCTAAATTTTTTTGAAAGCAGGGTGTTCCTAATTTTATTTTAAGGGTAAACAAATAAAAAAAAATTTGATTATTATATACAAAAAAAAAAAAAAAAAAAATTTCAGGTCAGGGTGTTCTCAGGAACACCCTGACCTAAATGTGGCGTCGCTACTGTTCACACCTTTAAAAATTATTTTGCTACAGTGTTTTCAATAATAAGTTTTCAGTTTTCAGCAAATAAGCGGTATCTAAACACAACCTATGTCTTCTTCTTCTTTTTCTTTGTTTTTGGAAAGAAACAAGTATATATGATTAAATGGTTTGCACTTCGTATACTAACTTCTCATTGTTTCATTCAATCGAAGTATTTGATCTTGGCTCCATGGGCGGTACACAGCATATACTCATTTCTATTCAAGGAAGAGAGTAAAAGGGACCTTACCAACTTTTTCATACTCCCACTTCTGTTATGGAGGATGCTTCACAACCAAATATGGATTAGTATTTCTCGTTACCAAAATGCAAAAGGCAACAACCTACTTGTTGACAAGAGTCTTCAATTTGAACAAGTCGACAGAGAGCAAAATTGGTTAGTATTAATTTTATTTTTATACACACAGAAACTTTTTTTTTTTTTTGCTGAAAAAAAAAGTGTAAGGAGCAACTTGAATTGGCGTCTTCTACCTAAGCGTGACCATAGTGATACAGTACCTACTGGACTAAGCCTATGAGAGAAGAGAATTTGAATGAGTCATAACTGTTCACCTAGCCTCATTGAAAACGCACACAAACTATATTTACATGCATTTGATTTTATCAATTTATTCACATATGTTGCACCTTACAAACTATTAATATGCAAGGTTCAAGTGCAACATATATGAACAAATTGACAAAATCTAATTAATTCACATAAAAATTAAGTAGAAATTGTAATCTTACGTTTTTTTTGGTTAATATTTAGGGATGACCAAATAATTCTGAGTGGAATCATATCCTACCTAGTCAACACTTCTGTGCCAGGGGCTTCACACTTTCCCATTTGGAGAACAGATGGAGTAATTCTAGCAATTCTACTTCATGCGGGTCCAGTGGAGTTCCTCTACTATTGGCTTCATAGAGCATTGCACCACCATTACCTTTACTCTCGCTATCATTCTCACCATCATTCCTCAATTATCACAGAGCCCATCACGTGTAAAACCTATTACTATATGTTTTTATTGCATTTGCCTTTTCATAAATTACCATTAGTCACAAATTGATGAATTTTATCAATTAATACTTTACCTCACATTCATGCAAGTAGATGGTGCCATGGGAGGCTTTTAGAATAATAATAAAAAATACATTATTTTTTTTAATTATTATTATTATGGAAAATTATGTCTTTATGCACATTCACAATTCATGTAAATTTTACTTTGTGAACTAAACAAATGTATATAATATTGTACACATTTGCATGACCTATAATATTGTACACTATTCATAGAAATGTATACAATTAATTCTATGCACAATAAATGTAAACATATTATTATTATTATTATTATTATTATTATTATTATTATAAATCAGTAATGTTCCACAAGTTGATGGTCAACTTAAAAACTCAAAAAAAAAAAAAAAAAAAAGAGATCTAGCTTTTTGACATTTTATTTTTTATGAGTAAGTTTGATTCCAGAGAGGAGAGGGAAGATTCAAACTAATAATAACCTTCATAAGTTATGTATCATACCCGTTACGTTTATGCCATGGGCTTAATCATTTGTGCTACCCTCGCTCGGAAGATATGTTAAGATTTCGAACTTAAAATAACTTTTTTTTTAGAAGAATTCTTTAAAATAACTGATTGGTGTGATAATCTACAATTTAATTCTGTAAATTTTTTCATCTTTAAAGAAGTTGCATTAACAAGCTATTATATAGAATAAGTTTTAAAGAATGGGTAAACTACGCCCATAATATTTATCTCACAATCATATTCTTATATTTACATAATGTTTTTCTTTTTTTATGGCAGCTGTCGTACATCCATTTTCTGAGCTTATAATATATTACATGCTCTTTTCTATAACAATAATGGCACTCGTCTTGACGGGAACTGCTTCTTTTGCCTCTGTTGTCGGTTATTTTACTTATGTCGATTTCATGAATAACATGGGTCACTGTAATTTTGAGTTTATTCCAAAGTGGTTGTTCTCTTTGTTTCCTCCGCTCAAGTTTCTCATGTACACTCCTTCGTAAGTCATAACCCTTATCTTCAATATAATTCTTTATTTAAGTTCTTGATTTATTATTCTCTCTTTTCACACATATATATATGTGCATCTAAACATACACGCATTAAAGAAAAAAAGAAACGTGAAGAAAAAAATGTATGCAACTTCTTAAAATTTGGATTGTTCCAAAATCACCAAATTATTTGTTAAGATGACCGACTTCCAAAGGATGATGATTTCAACGGTATACTGAACTAGCTTATGAAAACAAGAACATAGATATTTATTGATTTATGTAAATTTAACCAGTAGATTGTAAACCAACTGGCATTTCACGCATGGACATTGGTAGCATGAGACCATAGGTTTGATGATATACTTGGATGCATGAGTTATTTTACATTAATGAAAAGCATTATTCAAATTATATTAGGTGTAGCTTTTAATAATGTTCCACCATCTAATAATTTTAATTTTTTTTATTAGACGTATATTTTGATAAATTTAACATTAGATTATATTTTCTTCTTATAACTTTTACAATTATTGCAAAATTTCAAGACAGATAGAGATCAATAGTTGTTGCATTCTCTTATATAGAATGTTTAAGTTCTAAGTTTTATTTTTTTTAATCTTAAAATTAGGAACAAAAAAGAAGGTAAGAAAATCAAGGAACACAACTTAATTTTTGTCACAACTTTGAACACCACCTTAAAGATGAGTTTGTGAATTAAATAGGAAACAATATCCAATATACATGAAATTTAACATAAGCATGTAATTCATGGTAAGATCTTAAAGATATTAATATAATAATGCTCTCTTAATTATCAAGATACTGATAGCACCTTTTCCCAAAAAAATAAATGATCGCACCTTATGCATTTGATATTTGAAACAGAAGAACACCTCATTCTACATGAGAATTCTAAATAAAAAAATTTAAACTATAAATAATCACTTATCTCAAGAATTTAAATTTATATATATATATATATATATATATAAAATCTTATATTAACTTGAGTACTTAATAAATATTCTAACAGTTCCGCTTACCGCAGGTTTCACTCTCTACATCATACGCAATTTCGAACCAACTACTGTCTTTTTATGCCTCTTTATGATTACATCTATGGTACTATGGACAAATCCAGTAACACACTATATGAAATTTCTCTCAAGAAGAAAGAAAAAGTGCCACACGTAGTGCATCTAACACATCTCACAACACCAGACTCGATCTATCATTTGAGGCTTGGACTTTCTTCCTTGGCCTCTAGCCCTCACACCTCAAAATGGTACATGTGGTTAATGTGGCCCCTGACATTATTGTCTACGATGTTAACATGGTTTTATTGTCGTACATTTGTTGTTGAGAGGAACCAGTTCAATATGCTCACCTTGCAAACTTGGGTCATCCCGAAGTATAGGGTACAAGTAAGAAAAATCTTCACCACCAGCTCTTAATTTTGTAGTGTTGTAAGATGTTTCTTCCCCAACTTAAACAAGCATTTTTATTGTTTATAAAGTAATCTTGTTGGTAACCAATGTATTCCAAATTTTCAATCAATAATTATGCCATTTTGCTTACCTATTTATCTACATATTGTTACAGAACCTTTTGCGATGGCATGAGAACTCTATCAATGATTTGATTGAGCAAGCCATACTTGAAGCAGAGAAAAAAGGCGTTAAAGTGTTAAGTCTAGGTCTCTTGAACCAGGTAAGTATCAGTTTTCCCTTTTTCTTTATGTAATTTAAAAATAAATGAACCTAAAATAAAAAATTTAAATGCATAATGAATAGTATCAGTATAAATTTCCACAGTTACTATAACAACTATGTATTTTTACAAACTTTGCTTGAATTGATATGGGTAAATTTTGGACTTGGTTGGCTAAAATGTGATACTATTTCTATTATACAAGCACTAATGTAAGTGCTCTTAATTAGAGACTTAATTTACTCGGTCAATGAGACTTTTTTTCTTATGTGAAATATCGGTGGCCTTTAAATTTGTTTTCTTTTGCAATGGTGTTAGTGAGATATCAACTTAGAGAGATTAATAAAGTCTTATATAAAATATATTGACACAATCCAAAAATTTAAGAAGAATTTGACTCGATTATATTATATTAATCCTTAAATTTCTTGTCATTCAATTTTTTTTTGGGGATATATGAGACTTCTACTGACATGTGTATACTATACCCAACATACCCATATATGATAGGTCGATACTCTATATTATCTCTCTCTCTC
This sequence comes from Quercus glauca, assembly GCA_023736055.1. Lineage (NCBI taxonomy): Eukaryota > Viridiplantae > Streptophyta > Magnoliopsida > Fagales > Fagaceae > Quercus > Quercus glauca. The sequence continues at coordinate 56,422,600 of CM043325.1, read as the reverse complement.
TCTCCTTCTCAATACATCAAAGGTTTTGTAGGGTGAGGAACTCAACGAATATGGTGGAGTCTATGTCAAGAGGATTCCTCAACTGAAAATAAAGGTGGTAGATGGAAGTAGCCTCGCAGCTGCCATTGTGCTAAATAGCATTCCCAAAGGGACAACCCAAGTGCTCCTTCGAGGCAAAATCACTAAGGTTGCCTGTGCAATTGCAGTTGATTTATGCAAACTGGGCATTCAGGTATGTTTAACCCCTCATATTCATGTTATTATAAGACCGGTAATCATAATTGGAACATTATTTTGAAAGCAAAAAGTGCAGCCCCATTACTTATTCTTTGTTTCTCACCACCAAAATAAGCTTTAGATACAGTCCTGGTATTTTATTTAATGTTTCATCTAACCAACCTAGCACCAAATTCTACGTTCATATATAGCCTATAGCAGGGGTTTAAATTAGTGTCGGAGTCTGAAACTTTTTTCAAGAGGTCAAGCTAATTTTGGTAAGATAAAAAGTATAATTGTAATATGATTTAAAACTTATTATTTTCTCATATATAACTAAAGAGATTAAATTCTATAAGGATGGGGTGTAAAACGTACATCATCCAATAAGTGATTGTTACATCAGTATTTTACTTGAAATTTATTAAAATTCAATACATCCTACCACACCTAATAACATCTCGATAGATTCCCAATTTGGTTGGATTTATATTGGGTATTAGAATTGATTGAGTGTGATTGTGTTTATTTTTAAATATGTGATAAGACGATGTGACATGTTGGGATTAGAGAGGTAAAACATGGGTTTTACACCACGTCGTTATAGAATTTAATCTCATAACTAAAACCATGGCCGTCATAATTAATATTTTCAAATATTTTAAAACTAATTTAGAGACTATACTATTGAAGTATACTGATAATTTCAAACATTGTGATGAAACATATAAAGATTTACTCAATTTAAATACTTAATTTTTTTTTTTTTTTTTGAGAAACATATACTTAAAATATTAAATGTCACTTTACGTGCCTAAATATATACAATGTAATATGAGAAAAATATAAGAATAACAAAAATTAAAATAATAAATTTACTTTTCATAAATGACATAAAATATGGATCTCTAGCTCCTAACCACAAATTTCGCAATTTTCATTTCTTATAACAATAAAATAAAAGTAAAAATGATATTATAGTTTCCATATCTTTAATTCTCTAAACGAAAAATTTAACAAAAGTAGAAGATATTTGCTATTTTAAAATGAAATATTTAAAATAAATGACGCTTTGATTTAGTGATTTACGTATATGGTATAAAAGTAATTAAAAAAATGATGCATCAATCATTTAGACAAGCCTATCTATTTGTCTAATAATGTATCTTGGATACAAACTGAATTACGTATGCCATAAAAGTAATAAATGCAGTATAATTTTTTTAAAATTTAAGAGAACTAATAGTTAAATTTTACATATAAATTTTTATTCTTTATGAAAAGAGTAAATATGAGAGGGAGGAAGAATTTTAAAAGGCCCCAGGGGACTCATGGCCAAACATAGCCCCCACAGCTTAGATATATATTTTCAAATTTTTTGTCTTCTAACATGTGTTGAGCTCATTTTAGGTAGCTACATTACAGCAGGATGAGTACATGAAGCTTAGCAAATCGTTGGAGATGAGCTCAGAGAGTAGTTTGATCCTTTCCAAAAGTTACAGTCAAAAGGTGAACCATAAAATACTTTTCCTGATCCATTATCTCAACCTTTATAGTTAACATATAATATTTGTTCTTGTTACCTTATTCCTAAAGATTTAAATTATTATTCACAAATTAATTGAGATCATTTAATTTCTTCACCTAAACATTCTACTATCTTATAGATATGGTTAGTGGGAGATGGATTGACTGAAGAAGAACAGTTAAAAGTACCGAAAGGAACATTATTTATTCCCTATTCACAATTTCCACCAAAGAAATTTCGAAAGGACTGCCTATACCATACCACACCGGCAATGTTAATTCCCACTTCTCTTGAGAATGTCCACTCTTGTGAGGTTCGTAATATTACTCTAAATGATGTTTTAATTGTCTTGAGCATTTACATTCAATTTTACAAAATATAACCAAATTTAAAGTAAAAGCCACTTTTGAGTTTTGATAGAGCATTCTCTCCAAGCAACAACTATAGAAAGCTTTAAATTTGATCGCAGAACTGGTTGCCAAGAAGGGTGATGAGTGCATGGCGTATAGCTGGGATAGTTCATGCATTAGAAGGATGGAATGAGCATGAGTGTGGTTACACAATGTCCAACATGGAGAGAGTTTGGCATGCAAGTCTTCAACATGGGTTTCAACCTATGATGTTCTCCAATGGATCTAAGTACTAGCTTCATAAGCATATGGTGGTGTATTTTAATAAAAATAATAAATTAAAATTTCCTATGGAATGTTGATGTATTTTAATAAAAATAATAATTTTCATAATTTTGTTGTTACAAAATTTGGTATGGAATGTTATGCCACATTAACTAAATGAGTTGTTTAAAAAAATATATTACATTAACCCAGGCTTCATTATCTTTCTAATTTATTTGTCATTATGTTGTGACTATAAATATAATGTATTCATTTTTTTTAACTGATTAAAAATATTAGTACATAAATACTACCCCTTAGTTTTTTTTTTTTTTTTTTTTTTTTTGATGAAAAATATTACCCCTTAGTTTTTTTTTTTTTTTTTTTTGAGAATCTATTACCCCTTAGTTTGGTGTGTATGAGTAGAATTTATTTAATATAAAGTTTACTACAAACTTGGTAATAACCTAAGGTTACAACTCCTACTAATAAAATTAACATGATTACGTATTTTGAAAATCTAATCATTGAATTATATATGTTAGGGTCATATTTTATTGTAATTTATTAATCCTTTGAAAAATGCATTTTACTTATAATTTGGTAGATTTAAAATGAGTTTAGTACTTCAAAAAATATGTTGTTCAAGTCAAGTATTAAAGACATGAAAATTAGTTCAAGAAACAAGTGAAGAAAAGTTATACATTAAGTCTCGACAGATAGCTTAACAGATGCCTGCTATCGAGACTTAATATGAAGCTCAATAGATAGCTTGACTACAACTCAATCTATCGAGAATTATGATATCAAAATTTCCAAATCTAAAATTTGGCCCAGTCTTATGTATTTGTTTAGGGTTTCTTTTCTCACAACCCTAGACATATATAAGGCTTATTTTAAGAGCTATCACACATGAATATAGAAACCAAAAGACTTGTTTTATCTGTGAGAAGCTACTGTGTTTGTACGCCATAGAATTTTAAAACCAAGTATTTTCTGATCTTCATTGTTGATGAAGTAAAGAACTTTGCAGCCAACAACATTTGCTCAAGTTGCTAGAATTAATCACGTACTAGGATCCATGCAAAAGGTTAATCACAAATTGGAGGTTTGTGCATCAAAAGAAAGAATGCTACTACAAGATCAAGTCCAATTGGGTATTGGAGTAAAGGTTTAACTATAGGTTGGTATTTTGAGATAGGCTAGGATAGTTGGTAAGATTTCTTATACTCGTAACCGTTTGATTGTTAATTAGTGGATTTTTGGGAGTAGTAATTTTAAAATCATTCGGTGAGGTTTTTGACTTGTGAGACTTTTCTCATTTGTTAACAAATCATCGTATCTAATTTATTTGCCATTGCACTTAGTACTTTTTGTGATTTATTGGTGCCTTCACATTTTTCATTCAATTAAGCTTAATTAATCAACTTGAGTAATTGAATAATTAACCGAGGTCAAATTATCTTAACCCAACAATATGGACAAAGTTACTCAATAAAATAAACATTACTACATATTTTGAAACTCTAATCATTGAATTGCATATTCTTCATACTCTTAATATATATATATATATATAATTTTGTATCAATTAGATATTATTTACTATATCATCTATAAGCTTATATTTTATGCATAATTTTATACTACAAAAACTTACAATTTAAATAATTTATTGATGACATAACTATTAATCTTTAATTTTCTAGAAATTTCACAAGTATGAAGGATATAAGAAGAAGATTTAATCCAATGGTGGATTTGTCAAAATTTATCTCCAATAAAAAGATATTGAATAATGTTATAGCCTTAGTTCACAACCAATTTTGTAGCTAAACTTTGTTCAAATTATATATTATTTATGTTCTTAACACACATGTCAAATTTCATACTAATTAAATGTTATCTACTATTTTATCTATAAACTAATTTTTATGCATAATTTAATATTACAGTAATTTGAAATTTAAACATTTGATTGATGATCATTTTATAAAGTCACCCAAACATATATACAAGCAAAACTAAAGGCACTCAAACAACATAAAACAAGCAAACTATAATATAAAACCCTTATGACTCAAATAATCATTTTATTATTAAGATTATTTAGACCAACATTTAATTTGAAATGACTATTTTTAAAAAAATTTAGAAAGATTAAATATAAATTTTTTGAATTTAGACTTCCAGAATATATAAACTGATAGGCCAAAGATGAATTAACCCCTTGTGATTAAATTAATTGATTAATTAGCTAAGTTATTAATTAATCAAATTAACATGCAAAGCGCGTGGTAGCACAAACAAATCACCAATAAACTAATTATGCAGCGGAAAATAAATAACACAGTGATTTGTTTACGAATGGGGAAAACCTAGCAGCAAAAACCCCATCGGGTGATTTTCAGGTCACCACTCCCGAAACTCTACTATTATCACAACAAGCGGTTACAAGTAAAGTAATCTCAGTACCTTATACCAACCTACAGTTAAACCCTTACCCCAATACCCAATTGGACTTATTTTATAGTGACAGTTTCCCCTTTTGATGCACAGCTCCCAAGTACGTGACTAACCAATTGCGCAGATCCCAGTATACGACTTCAATCACCAATTAGAAAAGATGGTTGGCTGCAAATTTCTTCAGTTCATCCACACGATGAAGATCAAGAAGATGCTTGGTCACAAAACCCAAAGGTGCACATACACAGCAACTTCTTCAGAAGAGATGAACTAGGGCGAAACTTTTATCTCCGATCACAATTTGCTTGAATATACTTTGCTCAATACTTGTGCAACTTGTGAACTCTTTAACGGCCCTTAAAACAATCATTTTATATGTCTAGGGTTATGAGAAAAGAAAGCTCAAACACTTAAACACGAATCCCAAGAAAATCATATCAGAATTCTGAAATTCTTAAACCTCGACAGATAGGAGGTGTCGAGCACACAGTGCTAAATAGCTTACTTAAGCTCGATAGATGTAGTTGTTGAGCCAACTGTCGAGCTTTAATGATTTTGCACTTCTCAGCTTATTTTTTGGACAAACTTGATGACTTCAATACTTGATCTTGAAACACAGTTTCTTGAAGCATTAAACACATCCTAGATCTACCCAATTACAAGTAAAGTGCATTTTGTCAAAGAATTAGTCAATTACATCAAAGAATGACATATGTTCCTAACAAGTGAAACACATATGTCCTAACATAAACTAATAAATTTTTTTTTTTTTTTTGAATCAGGGGGCCATTTAGTTTAAAGGTCGTCCTTTCATTTTAATTTAATTTAACATTAATTTATTACAAAAAGCAATTGAATCATATTTAGTGATTAAATTAATTAAAATAATCCAAGCAAAATATGCCTTTATAGTTATTGTTAGAAAATAAAATATCTAATTTTTTATATGTCAACTTACAATTCAATTTTAAAAAAAGTGGCCAATCAAACTGAGGCCACAGCATCCACCAGGCACTTAAGGCATGGGAAGATACCATCCCATTGGCTTAAAACTAATAAAATTTATTTTAATTTAATTAACCATTAATTAATTACAAAGAGCGTGCAGTTGAATCATATTAGTGATTAAATTAATTAAAACAATCCAAGCTAAATATACCCTTATAATTATTGTTAGAAAATAAAATATCTAATTTTTTATATATCAATTTACGATACAAAATTAAACAATTTTTCCCTCCACTCATATCGAGGCCATAACGCTCTCCATGCACTTAAGGCATATATGGGAAGATACCATCCTACTGGCTTAAAACTAATCAACTTAATTAAACATTAATTTATTACAAAAAGTAATTGAATCATATTTAGTGATTAAATTAATTAAAATAATCCAAGCTAAATATGCCCTTATAATTATTGTCAGGAAATAAAATATTTAATTTTTTATATATCAATTTACGATTCAATTAAACAATTTTTCCCTCCACTCAAACCGAGGCCTCAACACTTGGTAATGGATTAGTCTTAGGGCATATTTGGTAGACTGTAATAGGCGTTGTAATGTAATAGTTATTCCTAAGGTTTAGTTATTCTTTAGTTTGGTTATGTTTTTATTACAAGGAATAGTCATTCCTTATGAATAGCTATTCTTCAAAATGAGGAATAACTATTCCTCTTTAAAATGTGGTATTAGTTATTCCTTAGTAAGTGCAATAATTTTTATACTTAATATATTTCTAAATAAACAAACTTTTCATATACATCTAACAATTATAAAAATAAAAAAATCATAAAAAATAGCACATATCTCTCTTAAATTTAAAAATAACAATTTTTTAAGGAGATATAATTGTATGAATAAGATATTTCCTAAAATAAATGTTAAGTTTTATTCTAATGTTATAAGTTACAACCAAACTAAAGAATATGGTTAGTTATTACATTACAACATACTTTATTACTAGTAATAAATATTACAATTCCTATTGTAATCCTCATTCAGTGTACCAAACGTACCTTTATTGTATTATTTAGTAACGTTGTTGTTAAAAGAGTTATAACATTGTCTTTATTATATTTATGACGGTGATAATGCAGGTGATCATTCTCCTACAACGCAAAATCAATCATTAGGGGAATCTCAATTGGAAATATGCCACTTGTGGTTTTTTTTTTTTTTTTTTTTGAGTACTATTTAATTTATCTTGTTGCACTAAATGTATTAAATGGTTTGCAACTTTGATATGGCTCTAGACATTTTTTTTTTTTTTTTTGGGATACAAGATAGAATGGCTCTAGACATTTTGAATGTTTTGTATTGGGTATAACAATTATTATAGCTAGAAATTTTATTTTTTTATTATATTAATTTGATAGTTTGAACATGTTTTATTATTGTGGGGTCTATATTGCGTGCGTAAACTAGATCCAGTCATTTATTTTATATTGATTTTTATTTAGCTATAAACAAGATGAGAAAACAAAATGTAGGGAAAATATTTTGCCAAAAATAAAAAATAAAAATAAAAAAGAACCTATAGCTATGATTTTAAACCGCCACTAAATCCTGTATTAATAAAAGACCCATAGTTGCGCATTTAATCCATCACTAAAACATATATTCAAAAATAAAAAATAAAAAGAGTTATAGCAGAGGTTTCAAATGGCCACTAAACCTATAATAAAAAATAAAAAACCTATAGCTGCAGTTTCAAACCACTAGAATAGCTTGCTCAAGGCTATTTCGACAATTTTTGAAACCATCAATATAGGTTCACAAAACCGCCAAGACATATTTTGAAAGTTTGAAAAAACCCAATATAGTTCACCCCAAGCTATTGTCACACTTATTGGCCAGCGGTTGAAACCGCCAACATTAAAAGCGCTAAGATAGCCCAATCGGGTGTATACCGACACTTTTTAGACCAATAACAGTGGTTTAAAAATGCTGGTAAAAGTCGATATTTTTGTAGTAAGGTTTTCTACATATATACATGTTTCAATAAAATTTATTTTCAAATTTACTTTGCTTGGAGGAAAATGTTCTGAAATTATTGTTTGTTAAATCTTTTAAAATATATTAATGAATGAATTTTTTTAGTTTTTGGTCAAAAAATGAAGAGATTTTTCTTTTTCAGAACTTTAAAAATATTATTGTTATTAATAATTGGGTTAGTGGTTTGAGGCTTTGAACCCATGAGGCTTGAGTCTCTTCGGATCGGCTGAGTTTACCAGCTTTTGCCTTTTGGTGCCACTGTTGGTCCAAATTGTTCCATTGGCTATTGATTGATTGAAACTTCAATCAATCAATAGCCAATGGAACAATTTGGTCCAATGATTTGCAAGCTGCTCGACTTTTTTTTTATTTTTTTAGCAAGATGCTCAGCTTTTGATTGGACCACTGTGATAATATGATTTCTTGATATTAAATGGTTTTCGTTACACTTGCTATGCATCAATCAGCTTTGTCCAAACCTAAGTTTTGTTAAGAAGTTACAAGTTCCTTAAGAGACAGGATAATTAAGTGATAATAAATGTACTTTTTCTTTTAACGAAAAATACTTTTTTTTTTTTTTTATATAATTGGGTTGGATGGCTCGTTGGAAACACTAAGATGTGTCTTTTTTTCTTTTCTTTTTTTCTTTTTCTTTTTTTTTTTTTTTTTTTTTGAGAAGACCATAATGTATCGATTGAATTACAAAATTCTTGATAGAAAAATACACTTGTTTCTAATTTACTATGAATTTGTTTGTACAAGTCAATTATAATTGTATGTATTTTTATTTATATTTGTACATAGTTTGATTTAAGTTTCTGAAAAATATATATAAAAAAACTTGAGAACAAAAAAAATTCTTGTTTAATTTATTGTTATAGATTAACAGGCCAAAAGTAGACCAAAGGGACAAGTTTCTAATTGTTTTATATTTGTTCATGAAAGGCTTTGCATAAATGAGGACATTTTTCCACATTTTAAAATGTGTATATTGTTTCGTCCAAAGATATGTTTGTGAAATAATAGATGTAAACGTATGTAAAAGTTATAAGTAGAAAGTACAAGGATCGTGATTATCTTACACTCCCAATTTTTTCACATTATGTAGACACCACTCATAAAGTGTGGACATCAAGTGGAAAATATTGACACCTAATATCCACACTTTGTAAGTGATGTATAGGAATGTGGATATTGGAAGCGTGGATATTGGAAGAGTGAAATAATAATTTTCCAAAGCGCAAATTTAGCACAAAAGGAAAAGTAGAAAGCACAATCACTACAAAAAAAGTGGTCTATAGCCGCGTTTAAAAAACGCAGCCATAGGCCAAAAAAACGCGGCTATAGCCTATAGCCGCGTTTTTAATAGCCGCGTTTTTAAACGCGGCTTAAGCACCGAAGCAACAGAACTATGGCCGCGTTTTAAAAAACGCGGCCATAGGTTAACCCTATAGCCGCGTTTTACGAAAACGCGGCCATAGGTTACCCCTGAAGCCGCGTTTACCCCCCCATAACGATGTAATTTGGGCCTAGACCTATAGCCGCGTTTTTTAAAAACGCGGCTATAGGTCACGCTTGAGCCGCGTTTTGAAACGCGGCTACGGCTGCTAACATATAGCCGCGTTTTGAAAAACGCGGCTATAGGTCAAGCTTGAGCCGCGTTTTACGACGACGTACTTGTAGCCGCGTTTTGAAAAACGCGGCTATAGGTTTTTTTTATTTTTTTTTTATTTTTCCTTCCCCCCCCCCCCCCCTCCCCTGCAACATCACTACTTCCTGCCATATATACATACAAGTTCCCAAATGAAAGTAGAAAGAAAATTTTACTTCTAGTGCACCATCTTACAGATTCTGTGATCAGGAGAATTAATAATGTACTATCACTCTGCACTAACCATGATTTCCAATAGAGTACTACCATTTCTTTCTTAAAGAATATATGCTACTTGAATAGATGAAGAGATTGATGGGAGAATATATGTTTTCCAAAGAACTAGGAGGTGAAATTTCTAGGGACAGTGTATTGTAATCCATAAGTTTCAGAGTTGCTATTAATCAGAAAACAGATGAATGAATGCCAGCAGTGAGATGGAAGCAGACCAACTTTTTTGACTCAGTTATTTTACCAATCATTTAATGGCATGACTAGGGAGGGCAGTACCAACACTTATCACTCTCAGATGCTTTAAAATTTAAAGTTCTTTCAGACAATTCAGATTTACAATCAAGTAAGAGCAGGTGTGTTCCTGCTGGCCAAAAACATTTTCAATATCTTTATAACCACAAAACATTATGCATATAATACAATCCGCATTTAAGATATGAAATTTTATGATTGAATCAACTTCATTAAATTTCTTCATTGTATTTTTTTCTAACTATTTAGAGATCATCTACATTGCTTGTTACTATATCTTGATGTCTAAGCCATAAAGTTCTTGATTTCATATTCAATTATTGCATAATACATTTTTGAAAATTATACAGAGGTCATTTATTTTGCCAGTATACCTCAGTCATAAGTTTCTTCATAATGTGTCTCTAGCAGTAATAATTTAGAGGTCATTTATATTGCTAGTCACTATATCTTTATTATGTATTCATTCATATTTACATTTCTTCATAATGTAATTTTCTAATATTAACTATTATTTTTTCACTAATTCTTAACCTTTTCTTCTTCTTTTTTCACAACACTATTATGTTATATAATACAGAAGGTGTAGAGTATACTTGTATACATTCTCAGATTCCAACCTTGCCAAAAAGAACTTAAAAAACTTGGTTGTGCTGTGACAGTTTGTTATAAGATTCTTACCAACATAGGAGCCCATATAACACACACATCAATATGAAGAATAAGCATATTCCATTGCAGAACTTCGTCATTTTGGTTTGCTTTAGTCCTTGTTGGCGTCCACCTCTGTTCAGATCCACATTACATTTGACAAGAAACAAGCTTGCATAAATGTCCTCCAACTAAGAAGAAAGCCAATTTCAGATCCCAATATAAAAAGTTGCATGTTACCGTCTATAAGATTATAGGAAACAACAACCAGGGAAGAGCTCTATATCTAGCATTACTTTTTTATAAGGTAACAGGGATGACTAGAAATTATGTATCACACCGTGTAAAGGTGAGTATTGAAATTCTGCATCATATTGTTGTAAAGATACTACCATAATAATAGTTAACTGAACATGCATTCTCCAGCATCATTAAATAGGCAAGACACCTGTGTCTGCCTATATGATCATATGCTTTATTTAGAATATTCTGCATTCTCAGTGGCACTACCTAGTCTCCACATGGGAGAACCTAGGTTTGATTTGATTTTCTCAGCTTTTTAAGACTTAGTGTCTGTATAATAATAAGACTTATTATTATTATTATATTAAGAAGTTGGGTAGCTGCAGCATATTCCATCAGTAAATTTGATGGCCGCCAAATAGAAGAGGTTTGTGATAGAGTCAGTTAAATAGAGGAACAGTCAATATGGTTTTGCAATTTTGAGGTCACTTAATTTCCAAAAACTTGAAGGGATGTAAGTGTAAGTTTCAAAATGCGTGCATTATAAAGGCCTTGCACATACATGTAGAAGCAGCTAATAATGAGAAAAAAATTGCTGGTTAGCTAATTAACTTAAAAGTGGTAATAATCAAAATTTATACTTGGAATTTTGGAATTTTTATTGTTATTTGAATTATGTTAATTACTATAATAATACCAATTTTGGTAATATAAGAACTACAGCATTTAAAATCTTAAATGCTGTAGAATGAGAATATAAATGAAGCAGGAAAATCTTACACGAAAATGATGATGATAATAGATTAAAACATTGAAGACTGCAATGGACTTACCTTCAGCCAGTCATACATGGTCTTTAATATTTTAGTCTTAATTAAGGTCTATGATGATAATAGATTAAAAACTGTCTGGCAATCTATCCAGCTTGGTATGTTCAAACAGTTAATCCAGTCATTATCAATCCATTTCAGAATTTAAAGAAGCTTATTTGCCAGCAGTGGTTTCAAAATGGCTGAACCTGAAGCTAAGTACCTAGGATTTCCTATATTCTTTAGTATAAATAAAATGCAGTTCTTTTTAAATTACCTTAGCAGCCCTTGTCATTCCCTACTTGATGCATCATCAAGTGTATTTTGTGTGGCTGCATCAGAAAACGCAGCAACTTTAGGACAACTATCAAACATTCCAAACAATAGAATCACGGTTACACAGCCAACACCTCACCAATGGACTGGACGTGTAAAGGAGATATATATGTTAATAGGAAAAGAGACCCACCACTGTTGAGAAATTTGACAAAATATAACATACTCTCATCAAGTTGATCTCTTGTTATGCAAAAATCGCAAAAACAGCAATACTAATAGACAATGTCTAAAAGATATGTAGAAAAAAAATTGGATCAAAACACTCACCACCATTGTAGTGGCCATTAATCTAATGAAGAGGAAATAAGGACAGCCAACATGGGAGAGAATGGGGAAATTTTTGTCAAAAGTGAAGATCTTTTTTCTTTTTACTTTTTCTTTTCTTTTCTTTTAGAGGAAAACTGAAGAATTAGGAGACTGCACTATTCATTGAATTTGTGTTTATGTCCGGGAGAGTGGGCTCCTTTTTTATAGGAATTTTTGTTTTTGGGAGTTAAGATAGTAATTGACAGTTATCTTAAATTGAACAGGCTACATAATTGGTTAAACATGTATGTTTTCCCATGACATGTCATCTTCTAGAATGCGCACACCATTTCTAACACAAAAATCCAGTTTATAAACGATGGCCATTGACCCCTCAAAGGAAACCTTTCCCACTTAGTACTAGAATTTAATTTTCTACATCAAAAGCAATACTTTCATGCCTTATACAAACAAGAAAGAAAACAAAGAATAGTGCCTCATTTAAGCCTAAATACATAAATGACAAAAGACCAAATGAAGTTGTGGTCTCCGAAAAATGCTATAAAGTGGAAAGCTCCACTAAAAAATAAACTAGGTGATCCATCTACATAATCAACTGATACAATGGGGTCCAAACCCACTAAATGGCTCCACTATGATTTATATTATATTATTTATTACTGAGGGTTTTAGCTTAAAAAATACAAATTGATTCACCCAATGGGAATGTAGATGGATAATTTAAAAATTATGAGTAAGAGAAAACAAGAAAAAAAAATCATTTCATTTTAGCAAAATTTTACCATATTAAAATTAACAAATTCAACTAAAAGTTATGTAAATCAATTAGTACTTGGTGTGTTCAAACAGAGAAGTTCATGTCTAGATACACATTCCCAACTATCAAATAAAAGAATCAGGAAATTTATGCAATTTTTTATTTTTAAATACATAATTATGCTTTGTTAAAGTTTTCCATCCTATCTCCATGATTTAGAGAATATAGATGACCTTTTTCGTAAAATCCTCAGCTCAAAGTCCACCCAAACAAATCAATTTGCAAATGAATGCAGATGCAAACAAATCACTTTTTTCGTTCAAATGTCCCACCATGTCCCTGGACAACTTTTTTAAATTTTTAAATACACATTAGAGAATTTAGTCAAAAACAAATTACAGACATATGCTCCATGCACTAATATAGATGGCCACATATATATATATATATATATATATATATTTTTTTCGATCATTTTTTTTTCCAAATTTGACTATTTCTTAGAACTTTTGTCTGTGTTTGTTTCATTTCCCTGATTGTAAAAAGCTTGGAAAGTATATTTTATTTGGGGAATACAAAGTTAAAAACCTTCAACTATTTTTTTCCCTCCTATAAATTTTTTTCTAAACTATTTCCGCGTTTTTCCATATGAGACAATTGAATAGCACCCATTTATTTTTTTGATAAGGCAAAATGGGAGATCACATATTCTATAAGACCTTCATCCACTCCTTGTCTATTCATTATAAAATAAGGAATTCTATCTCGTTTTAAAATTCTCCAAAATTGTCCTAATATCTTTTAATCAAAATTTATTCATTAAAACTCCTAAATTAGTCACTGTGACTTGCATGCAAATAATTCAAAAAGAAAAGGTATGAAATCAAATGTGAAATATGCATGTATCAAGGAAGAGGGTTTATTACCTCTATTTATGTAAGTTAAATATTATGTCTCCAATTATTTTACCCACCAAAAAGTTGAATCACAATTTATCACACACCACAAAGTCACAAATTACAAAGCAAAAGGTCGCTTTCCTATATGCATGACAAAAATGTTGCAGTTGGCATAGAGTAGAGTATACATAATTCATAAGAACACCCATTTCAAACGCTTTGATACGACATTCTATAAGGAATGGACCCAACTCACCTTACCTGCTTATAATCTGCACAAACAAGGCTTTGTGATAGCCTTCACCAATTGGTTGCTGTAGTAGCTACAGCACCTACAATTAAAAGGAAACGTAGAAAGAACAAAAATCATATTGCTATGACTTATGAGAAGTTAAAAGTTGGAAGAAATTGACCATTCGATTGATTAAACTTTCACTTATTAACAAAAATCTTTGTTAATAACCTAGGAGTGGTCCTAGGTTACCACTGCCCACGTTGGGCAGAGTGGTAATTCCCCAAACCTTAAAGGCTTGTGGGGTTTGAGGACCCAAGTTCGAATGGTCCTAGGTGGGAAGGGGTGGAGAAATTATAATTTGCTCATGGTGGACAAGTGACGTGGTCCACCATAAGTACTGTATAATTTCTCGAAGGGGTGGGAGTAGTACATTAGGTTCATTAAATTAGGATTTCTATCTGAGCTCAAAAAAAAAAAAAAAAAAAAGAAGAGAGAGAGAGAGAGTGGTCCTAGGTTTGTAGAGAGCACAGGTGTTGATTCCTAGGTTGTTTTTAATTTTCTTATTAATTCAGTATTGCATTTTTTTTTTTTTTGATAAGTATTAATTCAGTATTGTATTAATTTTATTTTTTGTCCTGCATCAAATTTTGAGGTTTTATTTAATTATTTTTTTATCCTTCCTCAATGGTCTAATGCTAAATGCTACTTTCCTCAGGACCTTGCTTTGCAAAAATCTCTTTCACGGAAGCTGTTTAACTGCTAGATATTCTGAATGCCTTATAGCAGGATAAAAAACTTACCATTATGATTAACTATCTCTCAACCCCTTCATCTAGTAGAAAAATTAGTAAAATAGATTATAGAAAGAATCAATAGATTCAATATCCCAACCAGCTTGTACAATACTAATATTATTAATATCCCCCCATCTGGTCACCTTACCATCTGTAGCACCCAACAAATTAGAAATAGAATTATCATCCTTATCCTCAGCTATCAAAAACAAACCAGAAACTAACTCTGTGAAGGCACTCCCTCCAAACAACTAATCATGTCAACCTACTATGTTAGTGTCTTTAATCACAATTCTAATCAAACATATTACAGGACTGTTTCTGAGGAAACCGAACTATATAGTAGCATCTTCATAATAGCCCCTGAAACTCAAACTATTTGCAGGGATTTCGCAGAGCTTGCATATCTGACATGTATTTACAACTCAAAAATTCAATTAATACAGCAATACAAGAAGGCATATCTTACAACAAAATGCCAATATCATGCATTCAGGATTCAGGATAAAAACAAGGTTGTGTAAATTCAAGGCAGTATCACCCCCATGGTGATGAAGTCCTAGGCTTTCTACGAAGAGGTTATGTCTTCATCTGTGTTTTTATATATCCATTCCTCCAGATCTCTCCCTAGGGTAACTTAACATTTTAACTAGTTCAACAGTCACCTATTTCACATTATAACGAAAAACAATTTCAAAGATTTCTAGAGAATGTGTTGAGTCTGTTGACTAGAACACATACCTTAAAACTCAAAGGATCCTCTGAGATAGCTGCGACCATTGATTCCTCTCCTTCAAAGACAAGTGCAGGGCCTGTTGAACATTTTTGGGTAAATATTTTTGCAGTAGACTACACCAAAATTTAGATTTTAATTATAAAACATAGAACTTGCTATCTTACATAAGCATACATATATACGAGACTGGTAAAGAGCATACTAACCCAACACTATAGACCCTTCAAACCCAACCACTCCACCACCTGCCAACCATCAACACCACCACCACCACCACCATCATCAACAACCCAACCTCCACCCACTATAATCTTCAAGAATCAAACCCATACCAGAACCCATCCAAGAATCAAACCATAGAAAAGAAATGACAATAGATCAAACCCACTGAAATCTCCACCGCCAATCTCCACTACAGACCCACTGCCAGCAAGCCAAACGACCAATCTCAACCCTCAAAAACTCCATTTAAACCCAAAATCGAAAAACGAAACCCTAAACCTAAAATCGAAACTGTAAACCAAAAACGAAAACCCTAAAACACAAATCAAAACAAACAATTTAAAACTTACTGTTAGTCGGCCTTGCGAGAGTGTGTTCACTGAGATTGAGAGTTCGAGAGAGAGGGTGTGTGTGTGTGTTACCGATCGATGAAAAGCGAATGGAAGGGAAGGAAGACCAAAAGGAGGAAGGGGATTCGGAGATTGTGGAAGAGAGGGAAGGAGTTTGAGAGTTGAGAGTTCAGAGGAAGGGGATTCGGAGAGAGTAGTGTGAGAGTTTTTTGAGATCTTAGGGATTTTTTTTCTTCTGTGGAGTGGTGATTTTTTTTTTTTTTTTAAATAATTTAGACTTATATGTCTGGAGCTGCGTTTGGTAAACGCAGCTCCAGACATATACGAAAAAAAAAAAAAAAAAACAAAAACCCCAAAAACGCAGCCTCACCATTAAAAAACGCGGCTTCAGGAGGGTTTATAGCCGGGCTTAGTAAAACGCAGCTTAAAGTCTAAGCTGGAGCCGCGTTTTTCATAAACGCGGCTCAAACTCTAACCTGGAGCTGTGTTTTTGGAAAACGCGGCTCAAACTCTAACCTATAGCCGCGTTTTGCAAAAACGCGGCTAAAAAACGCGGCTTAAAACCGCGTTTTTTGTAGTGCAAATACATTATCCCTTCTTTCTTTCTTTCTTTAGATGAATTATATCCAAAGAAAACAAGATACAAACTGCAGAGACCAGTCCAACAGATTACACAGCTAAATAAGTAAAAGCCAACACAAAGAAAATTCACAATCAGCAAAAAGAGAAAACTGAATTTGCATTGATGTAGATCCTTAGATCCTAACTAGCTCGATCAGTAGTGTCTCAGCACCGTTGCGTACTCTACAATGGAATCACCAGTACTTTCATTGAAAAAAATGCACTTAAGGTTAGCAAATCCTCTAGCCATCCTAAACTTTCCACGCCCACCAACCACTGCAAACTCTCTTTCAATATCTGCCACTGGATTCCTAGAAAGCACACTAATAGAGCTGCCATTGAATTCACCATTAGTGAATCCAAAATCAAGGTATGCTACAAGCATCAACTCGTCTTGCCCTGCCGATACATAGACACTACGAGAATTACCAATCACCATTGAATTTGGGTCTGGACCCTCTGTCAAAGGATCATCAACAACCCAAATGGTGTGAGTGAAGTGTTATTATTTGATGTGCCATTGGCTTGGGCGACTCGGACTGCACTAGGCCTTTTGCCACCAGGTGTGTCATGCAAGAAGAAGTGGAGGACTGTCTCCTTCTCTATTGTTTGGTAAAGAAGTAATGGCATTGTGTTGTATTGGCGAAGCAAGGCTATGGTAACCATGCAGAGGATCAAAGCACAAAAGGAAACATAGTTTACTTGCTTGAGGTTCATGCTTTCAAGCTTCTGCGAACCTGGTCTTCCATATGAGAATTTATCGGCACACCGTAAACTACCCAAGTTTGTTATTAAAGAAAATTCTAAATTTAATATATAAAATTAAAAGTCTTGCAAACTGAATTAACAAAAGGAAAAACAAGAATACTATCACTTTTACATACTATACAACCTTTACAAATTATAGTGACAATAAATGTAATAATCAATGAATTTCAACATTATAAAAACGTAAGGGCCGTGGACATAGCTAGTCATTGACTTGGGGGCAATGGCCCCCTCCAAAATTCAAAAAAAAAAAAAAAAAAAAAAAAAAGGTTCAATAAAGTTACATTTGGTCACCCTTTAACAAATATCATTGATCCTTATAAAAACCATAAAAAAATTCATAAATCTTAAATTTAAAAAAAAAAAATAACAAATCCAAAAAAAATTAGCTCAACAATAAAATTTACCAATAAAAAAGTTAAAAAAAAATTAGTTTAATCAACCAATTTTACCCAAAACAAACAACTCCGGCCTTTAAAATTTGAGTAAAATACTATTTTAATCTCTAAACGTTATCAAAAAAAAAAAAAAAAAAATGTGTCCCTAAACTTTAAAAAATAAAAAATTTTCATCACTAAACTTTGTAAAGAGTTTTTTCAATAGTATAGAGACAAAAATAGGAATGAAAAAAAGAACTTTTTTTAATAGTTTAGAGATGAAAAAAAAAAAAACTTTGGTAAAGTTTAAGGACAAATAAAACATGTTCAATAGTTTAGGGAAGAAAGATGAACTTTTTAATAGTTTAGATACAAAAAATAAACTTTTTAAAGTTTAAGGATGAAAAATAAAAACTTTTGATAAAGTTTAGGGATCAAAATAGTATTTTACTCTTAAAATTTTAAACAAAATGATTTTGCTTATACCCAGCAACAAACACATGCATAAAAGACAAATCGTCGAGTTCTCTTTATATAAGTAATTGCATTGTAACTTATAAATAATGATTTTTTGAATGTTTTTGTCGACATTTTGTTAATACCATTTAAATTGATTTCAATTTTCATAACAATTTTTTTAATTTTGTATACTTCCTCCCCTTAACTTCAAAAGCTAGTTCTAGTTCTGTCCCTGGCAATGCCGAGTGTTCATCAGGATGGTCACTAACCTAAATTTTTTTTAATATACCTCAAAAAAGTTTGAATTTTAAATTTATATGGGTTGTTGACCACCCTAAATAAAAATTTGATCACATTAAAAATAAAATTTGACGTCTCCAAAACTTTGGTTCATTGAAAGTTGAACAAAAAAAATTGCAAGAAATGTTATATTCACAACATTTCACAAAATTCTCCTAACAAATCATAAGTGGCAAGTTATTACTAGTGGACAAAAAAATAATTTCAGTGGTAGGTTTAAATTAGAACTAATAACAACTTGCCACCAACACTTTACTGTAAAAATATTGCAAAAATGTTATGGACATAGCACTTTTCAAAAATTGCCCAAACAAACAAATTAGCCTAAAAGTTCAAATCAAATGTTTAATTGTTATTTTTTTTTTAATTGTGTTTCCAAAGGGAAAATTTTAAAATTTCTATTTTTTATAATAAAAAAATGCATATTTTCAAATAACTAGTCTATTAATACTTGTTTTAATCTTTAGCTAAAACTAGTAATATTGTTTTATTTATTAGTTTGTTGTGAGAAGGAATAAGAGACATAATGTTGCGTCTCTAGTTTAGTTTGTATTGTATATATAAGTATATACAAGATAAGTTGTAATATATATTACCAAAAGGTACCAATAGAAAGGTCATAACCATTCAAATTAGATATACCAAAAGGTGCCTATTGAAAGAAAATGTCTATTGACCGAAAAAGTGCCTGTTGAACGAAAATGCGTTTATTGACTGAAAATGTGTCTATTGAATGAAAATGTTCATATTGACTGAAAATGTGCCTATTGAATAAAAATGTGTCTATTAACCGAAAAGGTGCTTGTTGAATGAAAATGTGCTTATTAGCTGAAAATGTGTCTATTAAATGAAAAGGTTCATATTGACCGAAAATGTGCCTATTGACCAAAAATATGCCTTGTAGACACTTGATTTTGCACCCATAATTGAATCTTAAAAGATTACTAAAATGACCATTCATATACCCAAAAATTAGAGTTGCATTACTTGCATTAAATCATTTATTGCATGTTATAAAAATGATCTTGAGATTCTGATGGTCGTAGTAGTATGCCCGATTACCAAATCGGACCATTTGATTGAAAGATATCACATCAAGTTCTCACGGTCTACATACGTTTTGTTTGGGTGGAACTAATCACGTGTGATTAATTTAAATTAATTCTAATTGATTAAACAATTAAAATTAATTAAATAATTTTGTGATTGGTTGTTGGTTGCTAGTTGCTAGTTTTTGTCAAAAATAAGCCTGCTTGCATTGGAATAAAATGGATAATCAAATAACAAGGAAATTTTTGATAATTAAGTCTTTTTTTGAATATTTATCTATTAGATAATTATTACTTTAAAGACCTGATTATCAAGATAAAAGGAATTAATTTTAGAATATGAGTTAAAAATGCGCCTAGGTGCAATTCCCAACTCAGAAAATCCTCAAAAAAGAATCCAAATCGAACCAAAATTAGAAGAGAGGATCAGCATCCAAGAGGGCCAATCGGCACTCTTAGAGTGCCAATCGGCACATGGCAAGTGCCGATTGGCACAAACTTAAGGCCTGGGCCAAGAACCCTCTAATTAAGATAAAACCCATCTATTTCGAATTTTTGGAGATAATGACACATTCTAATTCATATCTGATCTTATTCAGCTTATTTTTCAAGCATCCAACCTCTATAAATAGAGGAAAAACATTAGAAATCAGAGCCTTTCTTTTTCTGACTTCTTTGCATTTTTTCTTTTTCTTAATTGATATATCTATGTTGTTCATTGCATGAATATATGTTTGATTTCATTGTCAATATGATCTTGTTCACAATTTATATATGCCATGTTCACATGTTTAGTTGGATTTTTCTTTTGTTGATTAACATGTTTCTGAGTTAATTCTTCTTTAAATTTCAAGATCTGCAGTTAATTACTAAAACTTAAAATAAATAAAACAGTTCTATATTTTCATTAAATACAAATCTGAAATTTTTTTAAAACAAAATAAAAAATATATGTATTTTCATTAAATATAGATCTGAAAATTTTTCTAAATCAAAAACAGATCTGTATTTTCATTAAATACATCTGAAAATATTTCTGAAAATTTTTTAAAACAAAAATAGATTTGTATTTTCATTAAATACAGATTTGAAATGTTAGGTTCTAAGTACTTAGGAACTATTGTATTAGAACTCTAATTTGTATTGTTGGCAAACCATGATCAAAACAGGTTGTTTAGTCTTGTTTTAGACTTGCTCAAAGTATGTGTTTTATGTAAAGTTGGAATTGAGTTGTTGCAGAATTCATTGTGCATTTTAGTCTGACTCGATCGATCAAAAGTTGACCAGAATGTTTTTTCTGTAGAATTTCCAATTCAACCCTAAGCCCATATAACGTGTAGGGTTTTATGTTTTGCCCTAGGTATAAAAGGGAAACCCTAGCCACGATTTAGTTGTTGCTCATATTGCTGTTTGCGTGAATCTCTTGTGAGATCAGAGAGGTGCTTGCCTTCACACGAGCTTAGGATTATCAAGAATGATATTTCTTTGAGAGCTTGATGATCATTCAGTCGCTGCCATAAGAGCTTCAAGATACACAAGAAGGAATGCTTGTACTTACTGGAGAATCCAAGAAAGAAGGAGTCCGTGGTCTCGAAACTTACACGTGATTGTGTCAGTAAGTTTTCTACTGGTGGGTAGCAATAGAATGTTAGTGGTATATGTTCTGTTGTAAAAACTTCGATTCTTTCATTAGTGGATTCAGGTTTACCTTGAGGATAGTTAGGTTAAATCCTCCCTAGGTTTTTTACCAGTTTGGTTTTCCTAAGTCATCATATCTTTGTGTTCTTTATATTCCGCACTTTACATTGATATGATTATATGATTGTGTTAACCTAAATCTGGAATTTGGACTAAGTAATAACTTGGCTTATTAACTAGGTTAATCCAATTGTGTTTTAAGGGGTCTAAAAACATACAAGTGGTATCAAAGCAAGTTGCTCTTTTGTTAGATCTTTTGATCTCTCAGTTGATCATTGACCCCTGTTGTCATGGAACACGGACACTCTCTAGTTATTCCTCCTCACTTTGATGTGAATAATTATACTTATTGAAAAGTAAGGATGAAAGTATTCCTGAAATCTATTGATGAGAAAGTCTGGAACTCCATTGAGTACGGATGAGAGAAGCCCTCTACTCCTGTTAGTGAGTGGCAAACTTCTCAGAAAGAAGCAGCCGCATTCAATAGAAAAGTTATGAATGCTATCTTTAACGCTGTTTCTATGGAGGAATTTAAGAGAATCTCAAATGTTAAGGTTGCTCACACTGCTTGGAATATCCTCCAGATTGTGCACGAATGCATAAAGGCTATCAAAATTAATAAGTTGCAGCAATTAACATCTTGATTTGAGAGCATTAGGATGTCTAATGTTGAATTATTTGATGAATTTTATGCTAAACTTAATGACATTGTTAATTCTACATACAACTTGGGTGAAATCTATAATCAACCTAAAATTGTTAGGAAGATTCTTAAATCTTTAACTAAAGATTTTAGACCCAAAGTGACTGCCATCACTAAGAGCAAGGATGTGGACTTCATCCCTATTGATGAACTTGTAGGATCTCTTTAATCCTATGAGTTGGACCTACCCAAAACTAGCAAATCCAAATCAATAGCTCTTAAGTCAGTTAATGATGTTGAGGTTGGTGGATTTGATAATGAGCTCTTTGCTACAGAAAAAATAGGTCAATCTCCTAATAATTCTATGGGTCCTCAATGTTTTGGATGTCAAGGGTATGGTCACATGAAATCTGAATGTCCTACATACTTGGGGTCTAAGGGTAAGGCTATAGCTGTAACCCTTAGTAATAATGAAGTTTCTGATGATGAGTCTGGTTCTGACAAGGATGGAAATTTTATTGCTTTCACTGCTACTATTGTAGTCAATGAAAGCGTGTATGTTGAAAAGAACCCTTCTGATGGGGAACTCTCTGAGGACGCAGATCTTCAAGAGGCCTATAATAAATTTTGCAAAGTTGCTGCAAAAGATACTATGAATGTTGAACTTGGCTTGAAGAAAATTGCATCTCTTGAACTTGATAAGAAAAATTTGCTTGTGAAACTGTTTGATGTTAATGAACTTTTAAACAATGTGAAAACTGAGAATATGCTTTTACTTGATAAAGTTAAGAAATTGGAACTTGATTTATCTGTTGCTAGATCTGCTAGTTCTAAACTTGATCATATGCTGAGTGTTCAAAAGTCTCCTTCTAACAAATCTGGATTAGGTTTTGTAGAAAGCAACTCTGTGTCTGCACCTAATTCCACAAACTTTGTTTCTTCTTTTTCCTCTGAACCCCCTGTGAGTGAGGTTGTGAGTGAGACTGTTAAACCTGTAGAGGTCACACCTCCTAGGAAGATTAGGGTTGATCTGAAAGAGTCTAAACCTAAAGAGTCTACCCTTTCTAAGGACAAGTTGCATGGTAAACCTGTTTGGGATTGTCATTTTTGTGTAAAGTCTGGGCGCATTCGTCCAAACTGTTTCAAGCTGCAAGCTACTAAGCAAGCAAATAAGCCAAAAGTGTCTGTGCCTCAAGCACAAAATCCTATAGTACTTATTGGTGAATTGATAAAGGCTCTTAACTTTTATTCCAATCCAGGAGTTGGAAATCACTCTAATGTGAATAAGAACTCCAATGCTCGAGGTGCATCTAAAAAGTTTTGAATGTAAAAGGCTCAATCTAATTGAGTCTTTCTAACATGGTCCTTGTACTTCATTGCTCTACTATTGGTGACCATTGTTCTTTGGTTTTCGTTTTCTTTGTTTCTAGGATTTGCATGAGCATACCATTCATGTATTTCATTCTAGGATTGTTTTTGTTTTTTTTAATGATAATAATAAAAAATAAAAAAATAAAAATAAAAATAGAAAACAAATGGATAAGCAAATTGTGTTTTGTATTTATTTTCTTGGTTTTGAAAACGAAGTTGGTCAATTTATTTATACATAACATGCCTTTGTACCTTGTTTAGCTTGGATGAGCTTACTTTATTGCACTTTACTAGTTTGAGCTTTGTAGTGCATGTTGTGTGGAAAAGATGTTTATAGTTTTTAATCACTTTATCTTAATTTTGAAGTCACATGTTTTTTTGCTGTCAGACTTGAACCTTTTGAGAAAGTCATAAATAACCATCTCACCACTGTTCACTAGATAATCATGAACACCTTAGTGCATATTGTAAGATTTTGTGCTCGAGATAGTGTAGCGCATGTACAAAACAATATAAGGTGTAGCCTCAATTTAAATGCTTAAAATTGTTGTATACATTATTGGGCTATAATTAAAGTTATATCATACAACTAAAATTGGTGTGTACATTATCCCGACTATTTTAATAAGTTTCAGATCAATTAAAATTTGTGTGTACAATATGAGGCAAACCAAGAAACTTACATGATTGCAAGCTTATGATCTAGGAGATGTGGGAGTTATATGATGTAACTCTTTAGGTGATAGTCTCTTTCAAATTCTATGTGATGAATTTTATAGACTTTGTGTTTGATTGCTATTCATATATCACCTCATATGTATCTCAAGTTTTTGCTAATTGCACACACTACACAAGTTACTCTTTGCTAAACATTGTACATGTTAGTATATGTGTTTTTAGTCTGACCAACCAAGTTTGAAAATACCTTAAGTTTTATGCAAAACATATTTGATGCTTAAGAATTTAAGGAGAATGTATTGAAAATCTTCATTTTGGGAAAACTGGGTTTAAAACTTGTGTTTTTGAAAAGTATTTCATCTCATACTCATGTATTTTATTTATAAAATTCAATACTTTGAGAAGTTTCTTGCAAAACTGCTTTGTTTTTTTCAAAAATTTTGTTTTTCCAGATTTTTATCGATCGAGGCTGTTTTTCAATCAATCGAAATTGCAATTAAAAATTTAGGTGAGCCTCTGGTTGTTTCGATTGATCGAAACTAATTTTCGATCAATCAAAAATCGTATGAGAAGTTTTTTAAAAACTGATTTTCACTTGAGTCAAACACTTTTTCAAAAAGTTCTTTATCTTTTCTCTCTCCATACAACTCTGTCAAGGCTAAATCTCAATATTTTGTCGTTTTTGTCCATTCTTTTTTCAAGGTTTTCCTCTCCCAAGGCCGATAAGACCTTTATACCCTTTCTTTTGCATTTTATTTCATGTTTCATGCATTAATTCATGGTTTTTGGGTAAATTTTCGGACCTATGCAAAATTGAGATTTTTGATGATTCAAGCCAAATTTTCTAAAATTGATCAATGGGTTTTTGTTCTAGGATGTTATAAACTTGATCTTGATGGTTTAATTTGATCAATTTGCTGAATCTTGAGAAATTGAAATTTCTAGGGCTTGTATGTACCCGAATTGGGGATTTTGTTCAATTAGGTCCAAATTGATAAAATTGGCTTGTTGAATTGATGTATTTGATCATTATAAACTGTATTCTATTTTGTGTGATGATTAATTGGTCAATTTTTACCAATTGAACAAGTGGTTCTCTCAAATTTTTGGGGTTTTTGTTAAAAACTCTATGTTCAAGCCAATTTTGTGAATTTGAACTTAAATTGAACCTATTCTCATTGCATTAGAGCATGCATCATGACATTTATTTGTTCATGCATCATATAGTTTTTTTATATTTTTTGTGCTAACTTGCAGTCTACCCTTTGTTTTTCTTTCTGTTCTTTTTTATTCTGTTTTTGTGTCTTGGTCCTTACCCTAGCCCCATGCCTAGGAAGACTAGAGCTCATAGGTTCGCTCCCTCACCCCCTCCTCCTACCTTTAATAGTGAGAGATTCTCGAGTGCGAAGAATGAGGAAACCTATGAGTCACTGAACCTTAAGAGAAAGATATGGGCTGAGCGTAAAGTGTTGTTAAATGAGATTGATCCAGCCATTAGGGCTAATTTTGAGCGTCGGGGCTGGTTACCATTAATGGATATTGATCATCCACCTCCAGCTACCCTGATTAGAGATTTCTACTTGAGCATCTCTATCCGCGTCTATGATTCCAACACTTTAGTAAAGAGTTGGATACGAGGTGTAGAGTTCACCATTACTCCTACGGTAGTGGCTAATGCTCTTAGGGTACCATTGGTCCAGCATCCTGTCTATCCCTATGGTAAGTCTCTACCCTTGGATGATATCATGTCATACATCATTGGGTCTTCTATCCGGTGGGTTTTGATCCTCAGATCACCACTGCTAAGCTTACTGAGTTGCACTATCTTTTCTTTAGGATAGCATGGCATTCTTTGTGGTCTATCTCTCATTAGCACACCATTCCTTTGGAGCGATGTGCATTTTTGTTTGCTCTCGTTACGGATGCTCCTATTAGTTTTCCTCATTTGTTTCTTCGTTCTTTGAATGAAGTTTATAGGAGTTCTTCTACCGCTCATGCTCTTGTTCATCCTATTTTCATCCATAGGATTTTGTTTTATCTTGGTTTAGAGGATTTCCTCGCTTTTAAGCCCGTACACATAGTGTCAGGGTACTTTTTTTTTACACACATAATTTTATTTGAGTATCATCTATTTATTTTCAAAATACACATATCCTATTCTATTTAAAGCCCAAGAATACTTATGCTTGGCAATATTTGAAAAACTCATGATTCAAATCCATGACAAAACAATTTTATCAATGGAATTCAAATCCATAACCAAAGCTCATGGTTTAAACCCATGGTAATTTATTTATCCAAAAGCCCAATCTTCATTGGCAATAGTTGAAGCCCAATCTTCATTGGCAACATCAAAGCCCAATTTTCATTGGCAACATCAAAGCCCAATTCTTATTGGCAAATTCAAAAGCCCAATTCCCGCTGGCAATATCAAAAGCCCAATTTTCATTGGTAATATCAAAATCCCAATCTTCATTGGCACTATTTTATCAAAGAACTCAAGATTATTAACACTTGGCAAAGAGAAAAGTATCATGGCATAATTATTGCTTAAATATTACTATGGCATAAAACCATGGCAATTGTTTTATAAAAGCTCATAGGGAGTTATCTTGAAGAATATGTTCTCACATTATAACCCATGAAACACATGGTCATCACTTGAGTCACAACATCCATAAAATGTATCTTCAACGCTCATGGAAAATACTCGATCCCACAAACTTATCATTTAAATTATGATGCTACTATTAGAAGCCATGAACGTTATTTATGGAATCCATCATAGTAAAAGTTATTTTCAAAGGTATTTTGAAAACTTGTCATATTGTTTCAAATATTACAATTGCAAGTATCTATGAAAACCCATGGCAAGCATGTACACATAACCCAACCCAAGGGAACCAGCCCATGTGAGCAAGCCCAAGCAAAAAACACCAGAAAGAGGCAAAGGAATTAAGAGTGGGTAAACAGCCCTTGTTCATCCCTAACAAAAAAGGAGTAACTAGGGACTCATACAAGGGAACCAAGCCTTTAAGAATGGACTAAGGGCTGTCCCATCGGTTTTCTGTCGCTCCTTACCTGACGTGAACAGTGCCCAAGGGCTGCCATATCAGCTGAAGTCTAAAGGATGATGGGACTTCATCATCTTCCTCAAGACTGCACCTCCAACTGAAGGGGAGCTTAAACTAAAATATCCAAATTTCAACAAATTGATGCTATAAATGTTAAAAAAACGTCCAAGACGTGATTCATGTGCCAAGCTCATGAGTCCTAAAAGGGGAAAAATTGGGAACATGTGGTTTGGAGGGCATAAAGGGATCTCCAGCGGAACCCTCTGAAGTGGGTTTAAACTTTGACACTTGGCTTGGGGTGTTGAATCCTACTTCCTAAGGTCCAAATCTCAGTTGCAGCACTAGGATTCTTCCTTAATACTTGCCTTAATCTCATTGGCTGAACACAATCTCAAAAATCTTAGTATTTAATGCAAGATTTCCCCAAATATTACCCATGTGGACATTGCCCAAAGAAGCAAAACAGCCCTAAAAGTAAATCTCCCATTTTTAGGCCAAATCCAAGTTATTAACTCAGCTGTCTGGCTTCCCTGAAGTAAAGCTACGTTTTTTTTGGATTCTTGTTGATTAATGCTCCTCTAAACTCCATTATAAAAGCATGAGCCATCTCAGCCCAAAGACAACAACTTCCCTCTGAAACCTTCTGATTGATTAGTCATTTTGCTTGCAATTCAACTCTCTTTAAGCTCACTACTCATCCCTTTCAGCCCACGTTCATCCAACCTCATACACTCTTTTCTTTCTCTTTTACACTAAAACAACCCACAAATGCCTCCCACTACTCACAAAAAGCCCAGCCTCAGAGTTAATCTCATCTCACTCACTAAAACACCCCACATTGTCTCATTTATGCCTTATGAATACACACTCATCAAAATCTTAGTTTAATACTTGCTGCACTGAGCTGGGGATCTTTCTCTCCCTTCATTCCATCCTATTTTTTTCTCTTTTATTTGTAACAATGCAGCCTTTGATGTTTACTTTTTATTTTTCTGCAGAAGAATATGATGTATTCATAATGATCAAACTCTTCCCTCACATTAATCTAATCATGGTTGAAAGCACAACAAATTCCTCTTGAATGAGACACATAAGGACCTAAAATTTGCTTAAATTCATCTAATTATTGATTGCTGGACAGTATAATTTTACCTCTGTTGTTGGACAATTTATCTCTTTGGACTTAAGTGAAACATTACTCTTACCGCTGGAGAATTTATTTCCCTTGGACTATCAGAACAGGACCACTAATGTGCTAACTAAGTGTTATAATGTATTTTTCTTTTATTGGGCTTTTGTTGCTGATTTGTTAAATGCAGCCTTTGTTTCCTTGCTTGGGTAGGCTTGTCATCACACCGATAGCCTTTGGGTGTTATCTCAAGAGCCCATAGTTGAGTTTCGATTTGGTTTTCCTACATCTTATTCAGAGGCATCAATTTCCCCCTCGACACATAGTTACTCCCATAAGTGCCTCTTTTCTTAGGCAGAGGGCTACTCATTTGAGAGTGAGCTCTAAACGCACTCGAGTTGAGCATTCTGGTACCGCACCCCCTCCTTCTTATACAAATCCTACTGCTGGTGATGCGTCTGCTAATCCTGATGTTGATGCTGCTGCTGCTGATGTTCCTCCACCATCTACTTCGGATGACTTTGACATTCGTCGTACATTGGAGATTGTCATGACCGTTTAGGCGGCTCATGGTCAGATTTTGGTGGACATGCTTGATGAGCTCCGTGCTTTGCGAGCAGATTTAGCGCATCTTCGACGTTCGCCTTCACCACCTCCTTTTGATGATTGTGAGAGTGCCTTTTTCTTCAGCACTATGGCCCAAGGATCCTGGGCCGTGTAAGATGTTCTTGGTGGACTGGGATCGATTCTCCGCAGCTAAAGGGCTATTTTAAGAATCAACTGGTGCGCAAAATATACTTCCTACAATACAAATAGCTAACAAAACAAGAATATTCGTATTGAATGACATTTTAACAATAAAGGAAATGCATGACAAGTGGAATATAACGTAAGAACAAGTTAGGGATCCTCTAATTAGTGAGGTGTATTTTTAATTTCCCTTAGTTGTGATTACAATGTTCACTAAGACGTGGTGCAAGGTTCAACTGAGTTCATAAATTACAGACTTTGATAGCTATTCAAGTTTCAAAGACTTGCAAAATTTGAACTTGTTGAATCCAAGCATGTATTGTAGTGGCTGTCCTGGGATACCGGGGATGGTTCCTTTGTTTTCCTCTTAAGTTTACAGAGTCTCTTCTGCAATTTTATGAGACTTTTAGAAAAGCAATTGTGAATGCCTCAAAAAAAATAGTCTAATCGTCCTCCTTTTATAGCATAGCTTCGGGCTCCGGGGTACTAACAATTTCTCCCTTTTCCCCCTTAAAGTTTGTGCCGTGCCTGGTTGCTTCAGGATCATGTCGTTTCCTTTTTCTTCATAGTTTCTTGCTTTTTGTTGCGACCAGATGAAAGTCCCTCAGCTCCTTTCTATTTCCAGATTTTCCGTTGGCTGGCCTGAGGTCTTTTGGCTTTTTCTTCTCAGCGCTCCAGTTTTTTCCAGTTGTACTCTTCTTTTTCTCTTTCTCCAAATGGTTGGAGCTAGACTTCTGCGTTTTGCTCTGTACTTCCACTGTGTTTCTGGGTCACAAGGTCCACGTGCCCTTTGTCTCTTATCTATCCTTAATTTTTTGCCGTGATCCTACTTTGCGCGTCCAAGGATCCCTTGCCACTGGGAGGCTTCTGGGATCCCGACCCAGTTCTTCCTCCTGGGCTTTCTCTGGTTCGCTGGTTCTGCCTGATTTTGGGCCTTTCCTCTAGATCCCAACCCTCTGGGTCTTTTCCCCTTTCTTTCTTTCTTCTCTTTTTTTCTTTATTGTGAGAGCCCGCCCTTTATTATTTTTTTTCTTCTTTTGTGTGAAATGAGCCCAATGTCTTTTCTATCTCTTTGGGCCTATTTGTGGCTTTTTTTTAATTATTTTGAACCTCAACAATGATGGACTCTGATAGCCCTTTGGCATTCCGTCACAAAAAGGGGGAGTACATTTGAGTAGATTTTTGGACATTTGTAGAGATTTTTGGAGTTAAGGAGAGATTTTTGTTCATTGGAGCCTGTGGAGTTGTTTAGATTATATCTAGGTGCTTCACTGTGTATGTATCATTTTTGGCTCTTGATGTATTGGGCTATTCATTTTAGGGAAAGGTACATTGTTATATATGTTTCTTGTTTCACTGCTCATTGATTTATATTTATGAGTTATTCATGATATATGTCTTTATTTTGTGTTTTTGTGAAGTCAAGAATTTATTTTTGTTTTACTTGTATTTTACACACATGCGTTTATGTGTTTGTTAAGTATTTCAGGAAATACAGGTTGATTCAGTCATGCTGCTGTCTACACTTGCAACTAATGGATAGTAGTTAGGTTGGATATTTTTTTTGTAATGGGCATTTTTTTTGTAAAGGGCTTTTAATTGTTACTTTGAGCATTGTGTTTATGTTTTGTCACGGATTGCCAAAGGGGGAGTTTGTTAGGTTCTAAGTACTTAGGAACTATTGTATTAGAACTCTAATTTATATTGTTGACAAACCATGATCAAAACAAGTTGTTTAGTCTTGTTTTAGACTTGCTCAAAATATGTGTTTTATGTAAAGTTGGAATCGAGCTGTTGCAGAATTCATTGTGCATTTCGGTCTGGCTCGATCGATCGAAAGTCGGCTAGAATGTTTTTTCTACAAAATTTCCAATTTAGCCCTAAGCCCTTATAACGTGTAGGGATTTTTGTTTTGCCCTAGGTATAAAAGGGAAACCCTAGCCACGTTTTAGTTATTGCTCATATTACTATTTGTGTGAACCTCTTGTGAGATCAGAGAGGTGCTTGCCTTCACATAAGTTTAGGATTATCAAGAAGTATATTTCTTTAAGAGCTTGATGATCATTCGGTTGCTGCCATAAGAGCTTCAAGATACGCAAGCAGGAGTGCTTGTACTTGTTGGAGAATCCAAGAAAGAAGGAGTCCGTGGTCTCAGAGCTTGCACGTGGTCGTGTCAGTAAGTTTCTACTGATGGGTAGCAATAAAATGTTAGTGGTCTATGTTCTGTTGTAAAAACTTCGATTCTTTCATTAGTGGATTCAGGTTTACCTTGAGGATAGTTAGGTTAAATCCTCCCCAGGTTTTTTACCGGTTTGGTTTTCCTGTGTCATCATATCTTTGTGTTCTTTATATTCCGCACTTTACATTGATATGATTGTATGATTGTGTTAACCTAGATCTGGAATTTGGACTAAGTAATAACTTGGCTTGTTAACTAGGTTAATCCAATTATGTTTTAAAGGGTCTAAAAACATACATGAAAATTTTTCTAAAATTTTTCTAAATCAAAAACAAATCTGTATTTTCACTAAATATAGAGCTGAAAATTTTTCTAAATTTTTTTATGAACAAAAACATATATGTATTTTCATTAAATATAGATATGAAATTTTCTATGAATAAAAACTAATCTGCATTTTCATTAAATACAGATCTAAATTTTTTAGGCATAAAAAACTAATCTGTATTTTCATTAAATATAGATCTGAACCTTTTTTATTATTAAAAAAATGATTTTCTTCTTAAATAAAAAATGTAGGTTTTAAATTTTCCAGAAGTGAATTAATATCGAATTTAGGGATTTTAATTTGTCATTCTAATGTCATGCATCTTTTAAATGGGTATATAATGGTCATTTAGAATCTAGAAGACAAGACTCCGTCTGGGCATAATTAGTACTTAACACCTTCTTATTCCATAACCTAGCCCCTGAACATAGGTTTTTAGATAATAGACTAGTGTTTTATCTTTTGTTTTGGTAGATTGTAACTAGGATCAAAGTTTAGTAATTTTTACATAGATTGTATTTAGGACCAAAGCCTTATAATATTACTCTACCAAAATCATAGATTGTATTTAGAACCAAAGCCTTGTAAGGATATTCTACCAAGTTGTATTTGTATAATTAATTAATGCATTTGAGGTATTTTTGGACATGTGAATTGTATTTTATTTTTTCTTATTTTTTTTATAAAAAAATAAGTGCAACTCCACACATAATCCTAAAAATGGAAGGTGCCAATTCCTAAGCCCTTTTTGAGAGCCCCAAAGTTTCTAGTCTCTCGCATGCCTATTGACCGAAAATGTGCATATTTAATGAAAATGTGTCTATTGAAGAGTCATAATCCTTTGGGTAAATATAGTGGTTTATATTAATTTAGTAACTGTTTCTCAACTTCTTTTCTTTCACCTTTCTTAGAAACACAAGAAATCTATGGGTATTCTCCTAAATTGCTATTTGTAAGTTGGGTTTTTTTATTAAAAAAATAGTGCAAGGAATCAAGCCACACCAATGGTAGCAATAATAATATTGACCGATTTCTGCATTTGGTAATTTCTTCTAAACTTCTTTTCCTTCATCTTTCTTAGATATACAAGAAACCAATAGGTCTTCTCCAAAATTGTTATTTGTAAGTTGGTTTTTTTTTTTGGTTAAATAGTGAAAGGAATCAAGCCACACCAATGGTAGCAATAATAATAATGAATGATTTCTTCATTTGATAACTTCTTCTCTTTCATTTTTCTTAAAAACACAAGAAACCTATAGGTCTTCTCTAAAATTGCTATTTGTAAGTCGTTTTTTTTTTTTTTTTTTTGGTTAAATAGTGAAAAGGTCCAGGAATCAAGCCACACTAACGGTAGCAACTATACTATTGAACACTTTCTTTACACGCCTTACGAATGCTATTCTTCTTACATTTTTCATTTTCTTCCTTATGCCTTACCAATGTTTTTCTTTTCAATGATAGTTTTTTGTTTTAATATATACATCTTATGTGAAACAATGAGTAGATACTGAAACCTAATGGGCAAATTGAAAAGGCACAACAGTTCGGAGTTTTTAAATGTATGCATGGCATAAGTTTGTATAGCCATATGGCTCAATGAGAAGTGATTAACAAAAAGTCAAACGTTTTGCTTTTATAATATATATAGATTATTGGATTTATGTGATATATTGTGTACTTACGCATATGCACTAAAATAATATCTGAACACTTTATTGAACATGATTAATGTAATATGGTTGAATGTCTAAGTTGAATATGTTGAATGAACTTATAGTTATGCTTTTGCTAAATTTCTTTTTAGGAAATCACTTGTATTGTAAGATTTATCTTCTAAGAAAATTTGTATTGACCTGAATAGTCTTCTTTCAGATCCTAGATTATAATAAAAGATCTCATCTTTTCATCCTAATGATCAAGAGGAAATGAAAAGAGCATATTTACAAAAGTTATTGTCAGCCTATTGGTCATGATTTCCCTAAAAAAGAAATTAGTGGAGCATTGCAACGATTTAATCCTAAATAGTTTAAAGAATGCAAAAATTTGTTGGAATAGATCATAAAAATAGATGATGCATTTTGTTTAAACTGTTGCTTATTTAGACAATATGTTAGTAATTAAATGGGAGATCAGTAATTTAATGATTGCTTGGTTTTTTATATGTCTTTTTCTATAAAAGTTAATTCCTCATATGGTTCACTTACAAATACACTAGCATCCTTTAACAAAAACCTAATAAATAAAGGGCCCTCCTATTAACTTGTTAATAGACTATTTTAAGAAAGTTGTAATACTACTTTTGTGGGAAATATAAAAAACTATCAAAAAATTCAGTTACATTTTTTTCATCTGATAAAAAGTTTCTAAAAATATTTTCTAAACTAATGTCCTTAGGACATCTATTAACTTTTCCCATAAATAAATATATCTAAATTATTGTATTATAATTATGGATACATTAGTTTGTAAGATTTATGTAGTAAAACTTGTATTATTCTAACATCACTTTATTAATAATATAAATTATTGCTAAATAGCCAATCATGCAATAGGACCAATTTTGTAACTAGGCAATTGGAGTGACTCAATGTTTTTTTTTTTTTTCTTAATATAATTCGATAGTTAAAAAAAAATGTGATTTAAATCTTGAATGTCACTATTAGAAACATCAAAAAAATGTCATTAAACTCAAGTTCTTTGTCAGAGTGACCCACTCTAACGATAATTTTGTAACCTGAAACTTTAATGTAAAATACTAATTAGGCACCTTTATTGTAGTAATAGGACAAATTTCATAGTCTCATAGCTAGAATTAATGAATCGTAATTAAAAGTTTAGAACGTGCACATAAACCCTTGGAAGGGCCTTTTTTTTTTTTTAGGAACCCTTGGAAGGACTTTGATAATAAGATTTAGTTCTTAGATAATATTAAGAGCCAAGTATCAAAGTTATTTGAAAATTACCTAAAGGTATTGATCAACATTTATGAGCCTAGTATCAAAGTTATTTGAAAATTACCTAAAGGTATTGATCAACATTTTATGAGCCTAGTATCAAAGTTATTTGAATATTACCTGAAGATATTGATCGACATTCTAATGTATACTTACCGAAAAAAGCACCCAAAAAAAAAAAAAAAAAAAAATCTTATTGGCCATATTAGGGCAAGAATATTTTACAATTGACTTATATTTCGGATAGAGCAATTAGTAATATTTTACATCATTCTCATGATGCAATCATGGAATGAGGAAAAGGAGAAAAGTGTGACTGCCGCTGATGATTGATTGCACCCAAGCAAGTTGTGATGTTTACAATTGGATTCAAAAGTTGACTAACACAAACTTGACTTATTTAATTTACAAAATGTCCACTGCTTTCTTGCTAAAGCTGATCATCCTCTTCGCTATCACTATTTTCACTATTTTAATTTAAAATAAACAGGGTGATCTTTTGGGCGACCAATGGCCATAATTTTTAAATTAATTTCTTGCCTGGTCAGGTTTTAGCGTTTGTTGAGGAGATAATATCTTGAAAGCCTCTGATTTAATCATTTATATATATATATATATATATATATATATATATATATGTATATATATTAATTGTCAAAGTTTAGAGAAAATTCAATTAAATTTTAATTAGATTTTTAATTTTGCGTCACGTGTCCTATTTAATTTTTAATTTTGTACCAAGTAAATTATTGAGTATAAAAATCGAAGAGTTTAAATCCAATTAAATTCTAAATTGGATTTCAATTAAAGTCCAATTTTCCGCCACATCTCTATCTAAGTTTTTAATTTTTGTGGGAAGTGAATTATTGGATGCAAAAACCAAAAAGTCTAAAACCAATTAAATATTAAATTATATATATATATATATATATATATATATAATGAGAAACCATTACTTATTTTAGAAATATATGGTTTAAAAAAAGTGTAAGCTAATTCCTTGAAAAATTGAACCGTATAATTGTAATTATTTTTAATTGTATTCGTGCATATACACGGGCTGGGCTACACACTAGTTAATATAATATATAGGGATATAACTTAACCCAAAAGGTTAAGCTCATGAGCCAAATTATATTATATTAATTAACAACTCACTCTTCTAATTATTATTTGGTGTGCAACTTCACTTACACATGTATTATAATTAATGACATTCAATAAAAATAAAAAATAAAATTACAAGGGTAAATGTTGTATGTTACCCCAAATTTGTGTAAGCTCCAAATTTCTAATCCCATCACCAATCATTGTATAATTCAAAATCTTTTTATTAGGCTAAGCATTAAGAATATGTCACCTTTTAAGTTTCTTTCAACAATGCATACAAGAACCTCATAAAGATACAATCTTAAAGAATATACTCGAGCTATCACATCAAAGAGGTTCTCTATGGTCTATAAACAATTTCTAATTGTGATTTTAGCAAAAAAAACAATTGCTAATTGTGATTTTTTTTTTTTTTAAGTGGGATTTGTTAGAATTGTATGCGAAAAAGGACCCATCAATACAACGACACCCAACGTAATTATTTTCTACTTGCTTTATTGTGCAAATTCAATGTACTTCAAATCAAGGTTTTCAAATCTGGACTAGACCGGGAGGTCGAATCATGAAAACTGGGAACCGGGATGATAACAAGTTTTTTAAGCAAAAAGAACCAGATTTTTTGTTAATTCTATGAAACCCTAAAACCGAGGTTAGACTGCACAAACCGGTGGCAAGAACTGTGCAATCTAGCCCCTTAGCAAATTTTTTTTTTTTTATAAAAACAATTTAACACAATTTTATTCTACTTAATTAAATTATCCATTTCTTACAAGGAATAAAAAAAATTATAATTAAAATCCTTCAAAGATATTCAACTTTACTTCAAAAATTAATCATAAATTTTAATGTTTTCATGCTTTTTATTTTATTTTATTAACTTTCTTATTTAATTATTAAATATATGCTTGAAAATCATTAAATTTCCCTCACATATATAGATATATTAGTCAATTTTGCTAGTTTTATAAATTTAATATCTGTATTTAGACTTTAATTAATTATGACGTCATCACGGTTTGACCCCAGTTCGACCTCGATTTGACCTCAAAAACCTTGAACATTTCCCTTTTACGGTACAATGAACGATCCGGGTCTGAAAACTTTACTTCAAATAAATTAGTTAAGCATTATAATTAATAAAATTCAGCAACCATTCAAATAAGCCAAATAAATTAGCAAGATCAATAAGGGATTTTGACTTATTGGTTTTTTCTTTTCTTTTCTTCTTTAAATGAGGAGGGAATTATCGTGGTTAATTTAGGGTCAACGGCCTCTTTGTTTGTAACCTTATTGGTAATTTGGTACGCTAGTTATTTCCATAGTCAAAAGAAGAAAGGCTGGTGGTGATGTCGTGATGGGGTTTCGAAAGGTTTGTTTGAAATAAGCGTGTGTATTTTAAAAATAAGGAAAAAGGTAACCGGTAGGGAATTAAAGGCATTCGTTTTAAAGTTAACCGGCAGTGAATTAACAAATATTTTAAAGGCATTCTTTAATATGACTCTAAATTAAAAAATAATGCTATAGTTATAAATTATTTTATAATATTTTTACAAAGTATTGATATGACTAACTTTTTATTGGTTTTCATATAAACTCACTATTAATATCATTTTTTTTATTTACCAATACTTACTCACTACATCAACAGTTTGTAAAAAAAAAATTAAAATAATTTGTATCTCTAGCATTATTCAAAATTAAATATGAAAATAGAAATTGTGTTATATTTTGAGTGGAAATATGTTGGACAGACAAGATTTTTCGAGAGTTTGGATTAAAAAGAAAAGAGTTGGATCACCTGGAGGATCTTTAGGGGGTGTTTGGATTTTTGATTTCCATAACTCATAACTCTGTTTTCATAACTAATAACTCAAAAATAGTGGGACCCATGACTCAAAGCTTGTTTCGATTTTGTTTTCAATTGTTTTCAGTTTTTGTTTCCATCACTCAATTCTCTGATTTTTGAGTGATGAGTTATAGAAACTGAAAACAGATTTTCCATAGCTCTGTTTTCAATGACAATTTTGTAATTCTTCAGCACAAACCAGTCCCACTGTCAGTATCTCGTCCCACTTTTCGCCTTTACTCTATATTTCTCTCTCCTCTGTTTCCTTAATTCCTAACCTCATTTTCTCTGAACCATCCACGATCCTCCCTTCTCTACAACTTGTCGTTGGCTTCAGCGCCGGCCTTGACCACGTCGACCTCGCCGAGTGCCGCCGTCGTGGCATTGTCATCACCAATTCTAGCGACGCCAACTCTGAGAACATGGCCGACTATGCCGTTGCGCTTTTGCTCGATGTTCTGCGCCGAGTTTCCGCTGCTAACCGATTTGTTCGCTCTGGTTTGTAGTCTCAAATGGGAGAGTACCCACTTAGTTGTAAGGTGGCCGGCGTTTCGGTGGTGGGTCTCGTCTATGGGTCTGTTTCAGCGGGGGTGGGTCTTGTCTATGGGTTTGGGTCATGGCCGTGGGTTTCGGATCGAGTTTGTTGTTGTTTTTTTTGTTATTGTGGTTGAAGCTGGGTTCAGGTTTGTTTTGTTGTTGTTGCTGTTGTTGTTGTTGTTGCTGCTGTTTTTGTTATTGTGGTTGGAGCTGGGTTCAGGTTTGTGTTTTGGGAGAGTAACATGGGTGAAGGACGGGAAATGAGAAAAGAGAAAACGATGGTGCCCACAAAACAGCTTTGCCCTGACCAAGTGGCAGGTATGGGGTCACAAACAGTTGAAAAATATTAGGTGATAACATGTGGGTGGTGGTACCAAATAGGGTGGGATATTTTAAATGATAAGTGATAAATAATGAGTGATGAGTGAGAGAAATTAAGTAAGAAGTGATGAGTGATGAAAAAATAAAATCCAAACAAGGCCTTAATCACCATCTTAAATTAAAAACACACAAATAAATATTTTTTTTGACTAGACACAAATAAATATTATTATAGATTTATTAAGATAAAATCTCTTTAAAAATTGTACCATATAGACATAAAGTGGGGATCCACCATGGCCTTCTATCACGAAGCAGTTACTATTTCCCCATATCAAACATGATATATGGCTTTCAAAAACCTTATTCCCCTATTAATTAATAAAAACTAAGGAAAAAAAAAAAACCTTGACTACTCAGAATATCAAGAATTTACCAGTTCAAGAAGCACTATTACAGAAAGAAAAATAATAATAATATAAAACGTATACACCCACAAATAATATAACCACATAAACCCAAGCTGAAGTTGTCCACATATAAATTCTATAATGCCAAGAAATGAATCACTTGCAAGGGGTGAACTTGCATGAGACTTGTCCATAACCAGAATTGGCTCTCCTGAACCGCAGTGCAGTGAGGAGGACATTTCGATTGGAGCCCATCAAAGCCCAATTCATGCGTTGGGTCACACCAATTGCATTGTATGGAAATTGAAGGCTATTATAAGAGTTGAGAAAAGCAGTGGTCCCTTCCCTTAGAAGAGTCCTATAAGGGTCTCCTCTTCCTTGTAGGCCTTGCCACAATGTCATGTCTGTCCCATATCTTCTAGCTGCAAGCAAACCAAAAGTAACTGCTACCTTTGTGTCTGGGTTCACTGCCCTCCAGTAACACTTGTACTCAGGCATTGTCCAATTGCTGGGATATCACATAAATCAATTATGGGTCATGATCATACAATAGATTTGAGCCCTATTTTTTATCTCTAACAAGAAAATGGGAAGAATAATTTGAGTCTATGTTCTTCGTGAAAGAATTAGATGATAACACTGAATTACAAAACTCTTTGACATATTTAAGCATTATTTAGAGGTAACGGAATTTTCATTTTATAAAAGTAGGTCTCTGTTTAAGAATTAGATGTAAAATGGAGTAAACCTTCAGAACCATCACATTAAAGTTGCATGAAACCTAAAAGTAACATTACTAGTAACTAGCAAGTAATAGGTTCATAAAATGGAAATGTTCAATTCAATCCGAAAGTGAACAAATTTATGGCCAGGAGCAATGCCGTAGCCAACTAACAACAAACAATTGTCCTTAATTGCTAGAAGAAAATTCATGTGACAAGTTACACGTGATGCTCTAAAGTGATGTTACTATGTTACTTTTTTTTGGCTGAAGATGTTGCTATGTTACTAATTCACAAGTCCTCAATCCAAAAAAAAAAGAGAAGAAGTCACAAGTCCAATTATTTGCTTTGTGGGTTCTAGCTTCTAATGGGAGTTGCCGGATTTAGATATTTCAATCTCTTTATCACATGATTTTTACCAAAGGTAATGTTGTCCTGTGCTCACATGTACATGGCAAACACTTGTAGTTATACTCTTTGAAGCCCGGGGCATATGTAAGTTGTCCTGTACACACAGAATTGGTATCTCATTTATTACTTACATGCAGTATCTCCCTCATATTGTATGGGCTCCACCACTTGTGGGGTCCACATAATGTAGAGAGATGTTGCAAATAGCTGTACATATGATACATTTTGTGCAGCTAGATTTTACCCTTAAACCTTGGTCAGCTTTCTTACAAAAATTAAGCCAATTTATGATTAAAAAAAAATTTATTTTTCTTAAATCTATATGTAAGTGTACATGATATCCCAAGTGTAAAATTAGTTTTTATATATGTTATAAGGAAAATACTAACTGATGTTCTTATGACAATAGTTAGCAATATATTTAAATAAAGTTTTGATAAAAAATTTAAAAATAAAAAATAAAACAATTAATGTAGTGACAGCTTTTTTCATTTCCCATAAAAGTAGTATCAAAACTTTCCTAAAATAAATTGTTAACCATTACGCTAAGAGCATTCATTAGTATAACCCATGTTATAAAGTAATACCACATATAATTTGCATTTGTCAAAATTATATCTAAAAGGATATTTGTCCATTTTTGCATGACAAAATGAAAAGGACTAAGTGTCGTGTTGGGTTGTAGAAGCATGATGTAATAATGTACTACTAATTAATGCAAGTATGTTGTAATATCTTACTAGTATAAATAAGCTTTTTCAAGTATGTTGTAATATCTTACTAGTATAAATAAGCTTTTTCAAAAGTTTTGTAATTCAATGATAATTCACCCATAAAAACAACTGAGGTTCAAATTCTTCTCCCTTATGTATTGCCAAAGATAAAAAGTAAAAGCCTTAGTGTGGTCAACTTACTCATGTAGGCATGCTGAAGCTTCTGGGAAAGGCAGTGTTGGCATTGAAGGCAGTGGTGGCAGAGGAGGCAATGGAGGAAGTGTTGGCATTGAAGGCAGTGGTGGCAGAGGAGGCAATGGAGGAAATGATGGCAATGGAGGAAATGATGGAAATGAAGGCATTGGTGGCTCTCCGGGCATTGGGGGAAGCTTGAAAGGCGGAGGAGACACCACTGGTGTTACCGGTGCAGGCACAGGGTTAGTTGACCTTGGGCAAAATGACATAGGCTGAGCAGGCTGAGTAAGCAAAGGATCCACTGTATACATTTCCATGCCAAACATCCTAAACATGAGTCTAAGATTTTGGGCAGGTCCAGCAGCTGCACCACAACCTGTTGAACCCTGTCCACTGCCAGAAACTTGTGCATTACAACCACTCAAGTCCGGGGAACCATCAAACCTCATTACATAGTTTCCAAACCAATTTGTAGTCTCTTCCCTTGACATTGTCACTTGTCCATTACTATTGGCACAGGCAACTGTAACTTTAATTCCTGCATTTAACAAACTGTATTGTTTAGTTCAAATTGCATTCTTATGTTATATATGGACTCCTAGAAGTTATATGCCCCTTATTTAATAACTACAACATAAAAGTAACATAACCACTTAAAAACAAAAACAAAAACAAAAAAAAAT
Source organism: Quercus glauca (assembly GCA_023736055.1). NCBI lineage: Eukaryota > Viridiplantae > Streptophyta > Magnoliopsida > Fagales > Fagaceae > Quercus > Quercus glauca. The sequence goes on along the minus strand of CM043325.1, from coordinate 56,381,013 downwards.
AATAATAATACCATTTATAGGGGTTAAACTGTTAAAGTGTACTTGGAAGTCTTGGAAGTCAACAAGAAATTATTCATAATGTCAAATTTAAGTACATTCCTTAAGTGTTTGTATCAAAAGGACTTTAGATAATACCATTTATATTGTATTGTCAATGCAACTACCTAAGTTTTATTTAAGTAAATCATGAACTATTTCTCACTTGGTAAATCTTAAACAATTGAGGACTTAATGGCTCATAACAAATGTCCAAGCCCCATTCACCAAATGGCATTAGATGACAAGCATGCCCTATAATACCATCCAAGATTGGTGACTTGGTTTAACTGAATAAGGGTATAATATATGGAACTGCCAAAAAAATAAAAAATTTAAAAAAAAGAGAGATTTTATGCTACAATACTGTACAGGAGAGAATATCTCAAACATAAAAGAAGAATGTAGTAGGCAGGGGATATGGATCTCACCATAAATGGGATAATCAAAGAGGGACCTTTGGCCATTTTTGCACTGGTCACAGAAGACGGTGCCAGTGACCGTGGCATCTGACTGAGCTCCATCAATGGCTGTAGCAAGAATGAGGAAACCTATGAAAAAGAGCTTCTCTAGCAAATCCATGAAGGTTTAGAAACTGTGGAAGGAGACCATGAAGCAAAAAAGAGTTAAAAAGACAAGGTAATGGTGTTATCAGAATGTGACCAATACTAAAGAGTACTGGTATGAGATACTTATATAGTTATATTCAACTCTCAACTGCCTACATTTAATGACGCGTGGAAATATGAAATGAAAACTACTGAAACTAGAGGAACTGTAAGTAGTACGGAACTTCATTTAAGATTGGCTTTTGGGGGTAATAAACTTGCCTTGAAGATGTTGCATGCCAGAGAAATTGGTCTGCTATTTTAAATTTTTACCCGCCAAACACTTAGTTGTATATTAACTTCTTGTTAGGACTTATTGTCATGGTTAGAAATAGTGAATAATTGTATTGTATTTCTCCAATAATAGAATATACATAAGTGTCTTTATATAGAATGTATATGTGTGCAGTATAAGTAAGAGTGTAGTACAAGAATGTGTGCTATACAAGTAATCTAGTTGGACCTAAAACTCATAACACTATATACGTTAACAGTCATGAAGATCATGTTGGTTTTATGTTATCGATACATGATGGGAGATTTCAGATCATAAAGGGAAGAAACTAAAAATTCTTTAGGTTTTAAATGCAGTGGTTGAATATTTGGCACCTAGTAAGGCAAATGGTTGGGAATAAGGAGGAAGTCTTGTAGAGCGGGGAAAAAAAATTTATTTTTTAGTTTTAAATTTTTTTACAAGTGGGAGAGGGTGGATTAACTGAAAGGTTAAATCTACGAGTTTAGATCCAATTATGTTATATTAATTTCTCAATTTCTTTACCTTTCATCCATGCAGTAGTGGTACTTCCAACCATATATGCATAACTCACACATATATAAGCAACAATTTTCCTCTCACGTACGAATTATTATCTCTCTATAGACTTCCAGACCTCTCTCTTTTTGGGCCACAAACAAATCTTATTAATTATCCCTTTATTGTGGGTTTTTTTCCTCTCCTATGTGTCATCCATGGTAACCAATTTATTAATCACATATCAAACTCGCACACGCTCATTCATGGAAACTCCGTACATCCACCTCCAATATCCTATTACATGGAATCTCAAGTTGCATCATTCAATATCCTATTACAATAGTGCAATCGCAGCAATTGGAACCATTGCTATAGCCTACATAGGTCTACATGTGCAGATTTAGGGTTTTATATAGGTCTGTAGGTGCAATTTTAGGGTTTTTAGTGGCAATTCAAAACCTCTGCGATAGGTCTTGTATTTTGTAGTCATTCTTCATTGATATAGCACCATTGTCAATACTAAATGGTTGGGTCTTTTCCCAAGATCATGACCTTGATAACCTTGCTATCATGTCCCTTCTCCAACCGAGATACCACTTGTTGGAGAAACAACACCTAAAAGAGACTCTAATTAAGATTTTAATACCACATATAAAAACATCATTTAATTCAAAAGTTTAAACTTGTTGGAGTACTTACACTCACACATATATATCCAATAGATTCAAACTCTAATTCTCTTTCACGGGATAGTTGGGCAATACCATTCAACCACCAAAAACTCTTTAAAAGATAATATAGGCATAGCTCTGTATACTTGCAAATTGATGAGCTTAATTGTACTTACGTTTTTCTGGCAGGACTTTTTAGTTAGTAATGTGAACTTCATTGATGGGGCTTGCTTGTATAGCTGTATTCAACCCATTGCCTTCTACTAATGTTGGATTTTCTTGTGCAAGTCGGAAAGATGGGTCACAATGCCAATTAGTAGCAATGTAGCATGCCTTTGTGAAAACTATAGTTTCTTTCTGTTTCCACCTTGCATTAAATGTCTATGACCCTCAAGGTATTGAGAGCAAGAAATACGATTTAACCAGTCCAATATCAATATCTTAATCAATATCTCAATTTCTTTCTGAGCACGAACCGACACTGGTCTGAAAGAGATCGAAAATTTATGATCAAGGAGTGGACCACACATGGCCCTACAGATATAATTGTTAAAAAAACTCCGTTGAATGCCAGCTTCTAATACCCCAAGTATATTTGTTTTCTGTCCTTGAAATTCTTTGGGGTGATCCAATATGCTACTATTAAATATTATTTTTACTCTTTACAAAGAAAATAAAGTCAAACTATACATAAATGCCGGGAAAAACACATACCACATTGTCTCTATGTTTGTTAAAATGGAAAAAGTTAACCCTAAGACATTAGTTTATGAAATTAAAAAAATTTTATGAGAAAAGAAAAAAATAACCAAATTTTTTTTATATCTTTTTATATTTTTCATAAAAATAATATTAAAAGTTTTCTAAAATTATTATTAACAAATACTTTAAAAGTATCTGTTAAAATAATCTAAAAAAATTTAGAAAAAATATAAATGATGTCTTAAAAGTATTAGTTTAAGAAATATCTTTAGAAACATATTTTATAGAAAAATTAAAAAAAATAACTAATTTTTAATGAAATTTTATATTTCACATAAAAGTAGTATTTAAACTTTCTTAAAATAATCCATTAACAAATGTCTTAAGACATCTTATTACTACTTATTAACATTTATCCCAAACACACTTGTGAACAAAACTCATCTACGCTAAGAAAGCATGAATATTATTAGAGTCCCCTTTTTTTTTCTTTTTTTCTTTTTTTGAGAAACAAATATTATTAGAGTTTGAGGCAGCATCCACAGCCTTAAATTCCAGCAATTCTTGTAAACCTAGCCAATTCTTGACACATTAGGCATTCCCATTTAATGATTTATCATCAAGTCAACAAAAAGATGTGACTTGTGAGGGTGAAAATGGCAAGGTGTGTGAAGTGTGTCGCACCTAACTCCTTCAAGGCAGTGCTTATTTTCATATCTTCAAGACGTGGGCAGCTCTATAGCCGTAATACTTGACGCTTTAGCGGTAGCGGTATTAGTTGGCCATCAAAGTAGTAGTGAGCATTGATGAAGAGCCTAGCTTGCTAAAGAGATCAAAGATGTGTTCATGTGCTACAATCCATTCCCCATAACCTTTCTCTTTTCAACTGCATTGCACATGCTCAGATATAATGAGACTCAAAAACTTCATTTTGGGTCCTTATATGTTGGACCATTCTCGTGTCCTTGTGAACATAAATAGGTATCCAAGATATATTTTAAAAAATGAGCTATGCTATATGCACATTTTTTTCAAAACGTTAAGGTAGTAAGTTATAATTGATCTAACATCACTTTCACGTATATTCACCGCAAATACAAATTTACACACACCAACCACAATTTGCCGACAAATTATGAAATTGTGTGTTTTTAAGTGTTGTTGGACTTTCCATTTAAATTCTCTATCATATAAAGCAGGAGATTTATTAATGGAACCATGAAACAACTTAATAATCTATTTATTTCGGTGAAAAATATTTTTTACAATTTCCTATGACAAGTATACAGAAAACATATTAAGTGTTTAATTAATATAAGCCCAATAGAGCCAATAATAATAATAATAATAATAATAATAATAATAATAAATTGAAGGTTAGATAATTAGTACGCATTTGGATTGCGTCTGCGTTGCAACTTTTTTTTTTTTTTTCCAGAAGCATGTTTCTGTGGCTTTATGTCACACCATTGGGTCCCATGCAGTGTTCATGAGACCCACAAGCCTCTTTTTTTAGCAACTTTTTCATTAAAAATTGGTCTCACAGCACTATTCACATATTTAAAAATTATTTTGTTACAATATTTTTAGTTTTCAGTTTTTAATAAAATAAGCAGTATACAAACGGACCCTTAATAGGCCACCGCAGATAAACTCAACACCACAAAAAAAAAAAAGCTCTCCCATATCCCAACAATAACTTATCCCTTTACGGACCGACAGTTGACCATCATTGACCAATGTTAATAGCCATCAAACATATTTAGGGGATCCAACCACAAAATTATGTCTTCTAATTGTTGTCATTTGTGATATGCCTATATTTTATGTCCTTTCATTATTTTAAAGATTATTTTTTGTTATTAAAAGAGTTTTATATATATATATATATATATATTTAATTTTATATATGTATATTTAATTATATATATTTATATTTATATAATTATGACTAAATTATATTTAAAAAATATAATTATATAATTGTAAGGACTCAATTTGGATTGGACCCCAAAAGAGGGGAACGTTTAAGCCCAAACAATAAAATTTCTAGAGAGCGGGTGTAAGAGCTAAGCCCAATTGGTAGAAAAAAGACATTATCGTTATGCAATAAAGGAAGCTTCAAACTAGTTTCAACAATATCTTTTCTTCTCGGCTAGGTTTTCAGGGGATATCTTAATGGGTACTCCAGTGTTTCCTTTCTCTCCTTTCTTTTTCCGCCCCTTTTCAATGTCATATTCTTTCTTGTTATATATTGCATTCTTTTTTCATTCTCGCCGTACACGTGTAGGTTTTAATCTAGGAGCTTCTTTCTGTCCCATCCAGCACGTCCTGGAACCTTTGCTTGGCGACCATAAGGCTGCTTGGTTACTGTTCAGGTATCACCTCCACATTAATGCGGCCAGAGAGTTAGCTGGGAAGCATTTAATGTGGAGGTAACAGCTTTATGAGATATTTGCTACCTTTTCTGATTCCTACTTTGTTGATGTTTACTTTTAGTTCATATGTAATTTTGTAAAGGACCTTGAGTACTAAAATAGTTACATTCACCTCAGACCTTGGTTCAAAGGTGGACCTTATCCTCGGACGTAATTTGGGCTATTACACGCAACTTATATCTCTTTGTATTATGGCGCTCTCAAAATAACACTCTTTAACCATCCTCAGACATGTGAGTGTCCTCGGACTGGACCGTTGGGCCACAAGCCCACTCGGACAATAGGCCCCACAATAGCCCCTCAAAATTTCACTTTTTGTTACCTTGGAAAAAGGGAGATTTTGATATCTCGCCCTCATCTCTCTCATTGGGCCTTTCTAGACTCTAGAACGCCTTTATACCTGCCCAAGGCACGCTCTTGACATTTTGGCGTCAGGGGCGCATCATTAATAAATGATGGCGGCTTCTTTGTCTCCCATGCGCTGGCACAACGTGAATCTAACGGTCCAGGATTTTCGGTATTTATGAGCGGGATTTTTCCCGCTTACGATTTCTGTGCCCCTATAAAGAGCTTTCAAATCAACTCTCTTTTCAGTTACTAAAAATCACACCGTTTTAGCGTGTATTCATTGAAATTGCCCCTCTTTCTTTCCTCTCTACGCTCTCATAAATACTGGGAGTCTGTCCGAGGAGCTCATTTTCCACACCTGTAAGTTTCCTTAACCCTCCTTAGTCTTCAGTCCTTTTCGTTAATATTTCTTCTCACTTTTTAGGAAATGGGTAGGTTTAAATATTTGGTCAATTCCGAGGAGCAAATAGAGAAATTTAGAGCCAAGTATAAGATTCCCCCAACGGTGGGCATGAGGTATGCTTCCCTGGAAGAGTGGTTCGATGAGAGGAAAACAGGGGAAGTGATCATCCCCATGATCGCGTTCATAGAGGGAGGAATGACTATCCCTATGGGTAGTCTTACTAGAAGTTATCTTAGGTTTTTTAGGTTATCTCCCACACAATGTGCCTCAAATATGTTCAGAGTGTTAGGGAGTATAGAGGCCCTTAATGCGAGGATGAACCTAGGCCTTACCCATCACGATGTGAACTGGGTGTACAGCCTCAATCATTTGAAGGGTCAGGGATATTATCTTAAGTCTAGGTTCCCCAAGGTAAGGCTAATCCAGTGTCTCCCTATATCGAACAAGGGCTTAAAAGATGATTTTCTCATTTTTTCTGGGGCATGGCACGATGGCTTACCCTGTCCGACCCAAAAGGGAACACCAGGTGGGGTTTTTAGGCTAGACGCCTCTACACCTTAACTTATACTCCTTAATTTAAGTTAATTTTATTGCTGATGGAATTTTTTGCTGTTTTATTGATTTTGCAGATAAGCGCGCTACCAAGCCTCAATTCAAACTAGTTAACAGAGAAAGTTTGGATAGAATTCTGCGGTCCTAGGTGTACGTGAACCCATCCGACGGTCAACTGAGAGTAGCGCACATCATTCTTCGCTACAAACCGATCTTCACATCTTTTCAAGCGCCCAAGTGTGTGATAAAGGCTAGAGATCCTCGACTGCACCGGATCAGCGTAGCCTTTGAAGGATTCATTGTTCCTGATGGTGTTCCAATTCCTAAAGGCACCCCCTTCACTCAGCCATTACCTGTAGCTGCTATTTCTGTAGGGGCTTCCTCGTCACGCTCTGCTATTCAGGAAGTGAAGGAGGAAGAGGAAGAAGAAGAACAAGAAGAAGGAGTTGTAGAATTATTGGATTCTGCAGACGAATTCGAGGTCTTCAACCAACCCCAATCTCTCGAGGTGGTTTCTGGCAACATGGGCATTCAAAGGAAAAATCAAAGGAGCTTGCTGGATGTGATAGAAGGCAAACCTGGAAAGGGGGCGCCAGGGAAGTCTGCTCAAACCACCCTCCCCCCTCCTCCTCTTCCTCCTCAAGTACCCCAATCACAGGGGGTTGAACCTTCTGATTCAAAGAGGAGGAAAGAGTCTAAAGACAAAGAAGTGGTAGAGACAGGGAGATCTCGCCCAACTCAGGAGGACGAGGTCCAGAGGGCTCCGAAGCAACAAAAGGTCACTCATGGATCTCAAAAAATTGTAGCCAAGCAAAATGTTCAGCCTTCGAAGCCCGAGGCCTGGCTCCCTGCTCCCATGCTTGGCGGTGAGCCTCTGAGGGTGGATGCCTCGATCAGGGACTTCAACGGCGAAATTGGGTGCCACGTGGCCTCGGCCTTAGAAGAAACTCTCCTTCTTCCCAAGGATATGGCCGAGCTCAAGAACATAAAGAAGAATGAGATCTTTATGAATATGAAAAGGCATTTGGGCATGGTATGGTATCCTTACTACTTTATTCGTTCTTTTTAGTTTGTTGTATTTCTGACACTTCTCTCTCTTTTTTTTTTTTTAAGGCTGCTCAATCCACTTTCAGGCTAGATGAGATGATCAATGCCTTTTACCAGCAGCTGGATGAGGAGAGGAAGAAACGAAATACAGCTGTCCAGACCCTTACTGCCAGCGAGCAAAATGTTACAGAGCTAAAAAAGAAGTTAGCCAACGAAGAATACGCTCGAAAGAGTGTTGATTCAGCCTTGGCCGGCTTCCAAAGGCAAGCCGAGGACCAAAGAAAAAGCCTGGTTGATGCCAATGCTCAGCTGGCAGCCTCCGAGGAGCAGATATCATCCTTGCAGAGGCAACTGGAGGAAGCCCAGAGGCTCAGAGACCAGGCTGAAAAAGCCAAAGCCGAGGTGGAAAAAGCAAGAGCTGAAGCTGAAAAAGAGAGGGATGAGGCCGAACAGCATGGGTATGACGTCGACGTTGCTGAGATCGAGGAAAGCTTCCAAGCTGAGGTCCCAGTAGTATGTCAAACATACTGTGCTCAGACTTAGGAGGAAGCTCTCAACCGAGCTGGGATCGAGTCCTCTTCAAAGCTGAGGAAGCCTGAGAATATTTATTTCCCCCCAGCAATACGAGCCCCAGGTGCTTCTTCCCAACAGCAGAAGGCCTCCTCAGCTGCTACTGAACTGGTTAAAGAAGCTCAAATTCAGGATCCTTCTCTTACTGATCAGCAGAAGCAATCTGAAGTACCCGAAGTGGTGAAGGATACCTCCTCGACTGGAATAGCAGAGGGAACCAAAGATGGACAAGCTTCTCAAAGCTTTGCTCAGGACTTGGCTTCTACTGTGCTGCCTACAGGGGAAGCTCCACAGGAGAAGGAAAAAGGGATCCCTCCTCAAGAAACCAGCAAGGCTCCACAGCACAAACTCCAAATAAAACTTAACAAATAGTTTATGTAATTTTTCTTTTAATTTAATTTTTTCTTCTTTGAAAACACTCCCTATTGTGATGTGTACTTTTCTTTCCAAATTTATATGAGGCAGTTTGGTTTTATCTATTACTTGTGTAATTCCTTGCATAACTGTTCTTTACTTTTACATTATCCCGTGCCACGTAGGAATAGAATTTGACACTACAAGGAAAAACTTAAATTTATGTATGCCAATTGAGGACCAAAATAGACTTTAACTGTGAACTTATCAGCTTTACCAAGGCTTGTTTCATATTCATTTAAGAAATGTCCATACTGAAGATAGTCTTCCAGACAGTTAATCTCTGGAGGCATTAACCACCCTAAAACACTTTAAGTGATGCTCATGGAGTTTGCCTTAATATACAATTCTAGTCTTGAGGATCCCACTTAACAAGCATTGATTTTTGCTAAGTTTATTGTGTAAACCACCTGTCATATCTTAGCTTCAATGTAATACTTCAATTAAGGTCACATTGCGTATTAATTTCCATCAAGTTATGGTCCAAAGACCTGACATAATTTAGTTTCTGTCTAATACTTCAATAGATTTCACAGTTGTATTAATTTCCACCAAGTTGTGGTCCGAGGACCTGACATGACTTAGTTTCTGTTTAATACTTCAATAGATTTCACAGTTGTATTAATTTCCACCAAGTTGTGGTCCGAGGACCTGACATGACTTAATTTCTGTTTAATACTTCAATAGATTTAAGGAACACAAGTAATAGAATTCAAGTTAAGTTAAAAAAGAGACATATAGCAGAACTGTTCGTATTAATAGTAATACATCTTTAAGTTGCTTACATTCCCAGGATGGAATACAGTTTTCTCGTCTAAATCTTCTAAGTAATAAGCACGTATTCCTGCTACAAATGTGATACGATATGGTCCTTCCCAATTGGGCCCTAATTTTCCCCAAGCTGGATTTTTGGTATTCCCCAAGACTTTTCTCAACACCAGGTCCCCTGGAACTAACGGCCTCAGCCTCACATTCGCATCATAACCTTGTTTCAGCTTATGTTGGTAATAGGCCAACTGAACCATCGCTTTTTCTCGTCGTTCATCTATCAGGTCTAGATTCTTACCCAAAAGCTCATCATTGCCCTCTAAGGTGAAAGTACTAGTCCTTAATGTGGGAAAACCCGTTTCGAGGGGAATCACAGCCTCAGCTCCATACGTCATTGAAAATGGGGTTTCTCCTGTTGACTGCCGGGGCGTTGTTCGATATGTCCAAAGGACATATGGCAACTCCTCCACCCATTTTCCCTTCGCATCATCTAGCCTCTTTCTGAGCCCACTCACAATGACCTTATTGACAGCCTCAGCCTGCCCATTTCCCTGTGGATAAGCTGGAGTGGAATATCTGTTCTTTATTCCCAGGTCGGAACAATACTCCCTGAAAGCCTTGCCATCAAATTGAAGACCATTATCCGAGATAAGAGCCTGAGGAACTCCAAATCGCATGATGATGTTCTTCCAAACAAACCTTTTGACATCCACATCCCTGATATTAGCTAGGGGCTCAGCTTCAACCCACTTCGTGAAATAGTCTGTGCCAACTAGCAGGTATTTTTTATTCCCTATTGCCTTAGGGAAATGACCAACAATATCTAAACCCCATTGCACAAAAGGCCAAAGACTAGAAAGAGGGTTAAGAACTCCCCAGGCTGATGGATATTTGGAGCAAACCTCTGACATTGATCACATTTTCTAACATATTCCTGCGCTTCTTTTTGCATGCCTGGCCACCAATACCCTTAGGTGATTGCCGAATGAGATAAAGACCTTCCTCCAGTGTAACTCCCACAAATCCCTTCATGCAGCTCCTCTAGAAGTGCCTCCGATGCTTCAGGGTGCACACAAAGCAGATATGGCCCAGAGAAAGAGCGTTTGTACAACTTTTTGTCCTCGGACAGCCAGAACCGAGGAGCTTTTCTTCGTATCTTGTCAGCTTCCAATTTTTCCTCGGGCAGTATACCCTTTTCAAGGAATACCATTATAGGATCCATCTAACTAGGCACCGAGCTGATTTGATTGACCTGAAGAGACTTCTCCGTTATTGGAGTGGGTGTGTTTAAATCCTCAACAATGATTACCCGAGGTAAGTTCTGCGCCGAGGAGATAGCAAGGGTGGCCAAAGAATCCGCGTGTGCATTTCCGCCTCTAAAGACATGGGACAATTCAAAAGACTCAAAATCTACTTGCATACGCCTAACCTGGCTCAAGTAACCCTGCATCCTGGTATCTCGAGCTTCTAATTCCCCTTTAACCTAGCCCACAACCAGTCTTGAATCCGAGAACATCTCCACTGTTTTTCCACCCAGCTTCTTAACCATCGCCATTCCCACTAATAAAGCCTCATACTCTGCCTCGTTGTTAGTCGCTAAGAATCCCAACCTTAAAGACTTCTCGATGATAGCCATTTCAGGAGATATTAGAACCAGCCCCACTCCTAACCCCCTCTAATTTGCTACTCCATCCACATACACCTTCCAGGGAGAGGAACGTTGTGAGGAAATAAGGCCAACGGATTTTTCATCCATGCCATGCGGGCCTGCTCCTATTTCTTTAGGGCCTTCAGCAAATTCGGGCACCAGGTCAACGAGAACCTGACCCTTCACAGAAGTACAAGGCATATACTTAATATTGAAAGCCCCTAGGATTGTGCCCCACTTGGCAACCCTGCCAGTGTAGTCTGCACTCCGAAGTACTACTCTGAGTAGATACTGAGTCAGAACAACTACAGTGTGTGCCTGAAAGTAATGGGGAAGTTTCCTTATAGCATGCACCACTGCCAAAATGGCCTTCTCCAACAGTAGATAACGTACTTCAGCCTCATGAAGTGACTTGCTCACGTAGTATACTGGCCGCTGCACGCCATTATCCACTCATATCATAACAAAACTGATGGCATAAGTGGCTATCGCCAAATAGGCGAAAAGAACCTCGTCCACTTCAGGACTTGACATGATGGGTGGCCGAGACAGATATTCCTTGAGTTGCTGAAATGCCAGGGCGCACTCCTCAGTCCACTCAAACCCTTGCCACTTGTGGAGTAGAAGGAAGAAAGGTCTGCACCTATCAGCCGACCTGGATATGAATCTGTTTAGCGCAGCGGTCATCCCAGTCAACCTCTGGACCTCCTTGGGATTCCGAGGTGGTTACAAGCTGTTTATGGCTTTAATTTGGTCGGGGTTCACTTCAATTCCTCGGTGGGTCACCATGTATCCCAAAAACTTCCCAGAGCATACCCCAAAGGAGCACTTGGATGCGTTCAATCGTAACTTATGCTTCCTCAGAACCTCAAACGAGCTAGTGAGATCCGTCACATGCTCGGCCACTACCTTACTCTTTACTACCATATCATCAATATAAACCTCTATGTTTTTGCCCAACTGTGGCTCAAACATCTTCGTCATCATCCGCTGGTAAGTTGACCCTGCGTTCTTCAAGCCAAAGGACATTACCTTATAGTGATAATTTCCATTGGAAGTGAGAAAAGCGATCTTCTCTTGATCACCCAGTGCTAGTGGGATCTGGTGATAGCCCTGAAAGGCATCTAGGAAACTCATCCGAAGATGACCTACCGTTGCATCCACCAGCTGATCTATACGGGGCATAGGGAAAGGATCCTTTGGACAGGCTCTATTAAGATCTATGAAATCAACGCACACGCGCCATTTTCCATTTTTCTTCTTCACTACATCTGTGTTTGCCAACCACTGAGGGTAGAAGACCTCTTTGATAGCCCCTGCCTACTTAAGCGTGGTCACCTCATCTTTAATAGCCTCGGCATGTACTCTGGACGGACGCCGAGGTGGCTGTTTCTTCGGAATAGAGGAGGGATTGACATTCAAATAATGACAGATGATATCTGGATCAACTCCTGGGACTTCATAGGCATTCCATGCAAACACATCGACGTTTCTTCTTAGAACCTCAACCAATTGCTCCTTCTCCTGTGAAGGTAACAGCGCTCCAACCTGAAAGTACTTATCTGGATCATCACCAACATTCATCCTCTCCAACTCCTCACACTCAGCTTCCTCAGCGGTTGTGCTGAAGAGGGTTCCTAGATCCCTTGATTGCTATAAGTCATCCTCGGCCTTGGCCGATGTACCTATCTCTGGCCGATGCTGAATAGCCGCTATCATGCACTGCCTTGCCATGGCTTGATTTCCCAATATTTCTAACACTTGGCCACCTGATGGATACTTCACCTTCTGATGAAGAGTGGAAGAAACTGCCCCCAGGGTATGCAACCAGGGCCTCCCCAAAATCGCCGTATAAGGAGAAAAAGCGTCCACCACAATGAAATCCACCTCCACCATATCTGAACCTGTCTGCACAGGTAATCTAATCATACCCAACGGAATGACCGATCTACCCTCGAAACTCACCAACGGGGAGCTATAGGCTGTCAGGTCTTGGGGTGTCAAATTCAACCCCCTGTATAGGTCAATACATCACCTCGGCTGCGCTCCCCTCATCAATCATCACCCTTCTTACATCATACCCACCAATCCTAAGCGTAACCATCAAAGCATCATCATGTGGTTGTATGGTTCCTCTCTTGTCATCATCCGAAAAGCCCAACACCAGTGAGGTGCTCAGTTTTGCTTTCTTCGGCATTGAGCCTGAGCCCCCATCTGAACAATGAGACACAGACAGTATTCTGGAGGGACAAGACCATGTTCTTCCTGGGGCAGCAAATATAACATTTATTGCGCCCAGGGGAGCTCTCGAAGAGGCATCTCCTCTAAACGTCAACCCTGTCTGACTTCCTCGGCCACTGGAATGGTGCAGAAGGTGGGTCAACTTTCCTTCTCGGACCAGCTATTCCAAGTGGTCCCACAGGTTTCTGCAATCCTCAGTAATATGCCCATGGTCCTGATGGTATTGACAGTATAGGTTTTGATTACATTTCGTAGGATTCCCTGCCATTCTATTGGGACGTCTGAAGAAAGGCTCGTTTTTTATCTTCTCCAGAACCCGCTACACTGGTTCTCAAAACACAACATTAACCGCCTGGGAGTTAGCAGATCCTGACTGCCCTGCAAAGTCTCTCCGAGGTTGGTTGTTGTTATACCGATCCGACCTGAAATCCCTCCTCTCCTGAGGGATCACCTTGGACTTTCCTCTACCCCGTATCTGATCTTCTTCTATCCTTCTATACTTGTCAATTCTGTCCATAAGCTGTCGCATGCTAGTAACAGGTTTACCAGTTAGGGAACTCCTCAGATCATGCTCAATTGGAAGTCCCTCCTTAAAGGTATTAATGGCCACATCATCATTGGCTCCATCTACCTCGTTGAACATTTCCCAATATCTATCAAAATAGGCTTTCAGGGTTTCCCCTTCTCGCATAGACATGGATAATAACGATCCCAAGAGCTGGACAACCCTCCTACAGGTAATAAAGCGAGCACCAAAAGCTTAGGTGAGCTTCTCAAAGGAGTCAATGGTATTCACTTTCAAACCGTTAAACCACCTCATTGCTACTGGCTCTAGGCTTGAGGGAAAGACCTTGCACATCAGGGCCTCGTCCTTAGTATGAATGGCCATCCTCTGACTGAAATGGCTAACATGTTCCACCGGATTTGTTTGACCGTTGTAAATGGTGAACATTGGTTGATGGAACCGCCGAGGAAGATTTGTGTCCTTAATGCGTCGCGTGAAGGGTGATTCAGAGACTTGACTCAACGCTTTGTTCAGAGCGTCGTTCCCTAAGCCCTGCCGAGGTGGACTCTCATGTTTTCATTCGCGGTGGTGCTCCTCACCATAAGAAAAAGACTCATTGGGCGGAGTTCTTGACCTCCGTCTGTAACTGGTGGCATTTGACTCCTCAGAAGAGTCCTCAGAGTTGTGAGCCACACGCTTTCGTCGCTCGTGTCGTAATTCTCTTTTTAATCTGTTAATCTCCTGCTGCATGCCTCTATCGTTTTTTACGTGGGAGACATGGCTTTTCCCATGTGAATGATTTCTATCAGGGTGGGTTGTTCACGTACTTTCCTCACGATCGTCTCTCTGTTCATGGATTACCAATGGATTACCGTGCTGAGAGCCCCTGGACTCTGCCTGATGTGGATTAACATCCACCTGCAGTGGGCCTGCCACTGGGTGCTGTGGTACTCCCTCTTCCATCACAAACTTTGCACTTGTCTTTCTCTACAAATGGATCAAGCTCTCCCCACAGACAGCGCCAATTGTAATGACTCAATTTGGATTAGACCCCAAAAGAGGGGAACGTTTAAGCCCAAACAATAAAATTTCTACAGAGCGGGTGTAAGAGCTAAGTCCAATTGGTAGAAAAAAGACATTATCGTTCTGCAATAAAGGAAGCGTCAAATTAGTTTCAACAATATCTTTTCTTCTCGGCTAGGTTTTCAGGAGATATCTTAATGGGTACTCCAGTGTTTCCTTTCTCTCCTTTCTTTTTCTGCCCCTTTTCAATGTCATATTCTTTCTTGCTATATACTGCATTCTTTTTTCATTCTAGCCGTACATGTGTAGATTTTAATCTGGGAGCTTCTTTCCGTCCCATCCAGCACGTCCTGGAACCTTTGCTTAGTGGCCATAAGGCTGCTTGGTTACTGTTCAGGTATCACCTCCACATTAATGCGGCCAGAGAGTTAGTTGGGAAGCATTTAATGTGGAGGTAGCAGCTTTATGAGATATTTGCTACCTTTTTCGGTTCCTACTTTGTTGATGTTTACTTTTAGTTCATACGTAATTTTGTAAAGGACCTTGAGTACTAAAATAGTTACATTCACCTCGGACCTTAGTTCAGAGGTAGACCTTATCCTCGGACGTAATTTGGGCTATTACACGTAACTTACATTTCTTTGTATTATAGCACTCTCAAAATAACACTCTTTAACCATCCTCGGACATGTGAGTGTCCTCGGACTGGGCCGTTGGGCCACAAGCCCACTCGGACAATAGGCCCCACAATAATTATGTCCCAACAATAATTATATTTTTTTGTTATTTTAAGTCTAATTAGTGGTATTTTTAGTTTATGGCAAAACATTCTAGTAGTTTATGAGTTCTTGTCCAAATTTCCCATTATAGATCGATATTAACCCATAACATAAATTAATTGTAACACGTGTTTTGCTTAGTGGCTTAAACCATAGAATTAAGGGACACATACCTACAAGTATTGATCAACATACAAATAGTCAAGATTGTGATCGAGTTGAAGATTCATAGATCTGAATGAATCATGACATCTCAATGGCCAAACTAGTCCAAATCAAATAGTTTGTTAAAAACAAATCACTCTAAAATTAAGTTTGATTTTATTTCAAATAAAGAAACAAATTTATGGTACTAGCTAGTAGCTACTCAAGGAGAAGGAATATCGTACATATTAAACCTTATAGTTTTAGATAAATTTCATTTGAACATATTTGTGTCATGTGTGCTTCAAACAACATTAGAAGGATAGCAACAAAAGGTTTAAATGGTTGCTCTTTTTAAAAAAAAAAAAAATTTGAGGTTCAAATGAAACTAGTTGAGAGCTTAAGGTTTAAGTGAAATCTACCCAAAACTCTAAGAATTGAAATATAATTTATCCAAAATATTATTAAATTTAGAGATATATTTTCCTTGAAGAAAACCAAATGCTTCTCTTTTATGAATTTTTTTCTTTTTCTTTTTCCTTTTCCTTTGTGAGGTACCACCCATAAAAACTTCATACACCTATTCACTTTTCACAGGTGTGGCTGATTCAATGGAGGGGAATTCTATTCAGGATCTCCTGCAACACCATAATGAGTGAGAGCATGTAATTATATCAACTACAACTTCGGCTCAATTTCCATGTCTTTAATGTCAAGTTGAATGACTAAATGCAAACCACCCCCTCCGTAGCTCAGCTTTCACACTGGTGGTGGTCCCAATGATTCTTTAAAACCTTTTTCTTTTTTGCTGAAGATTCTTGAAAACCCGTTAACTTCCACTGGAATCTCCAATAATGCCTCTACCGGCAATTCATGGGGTTTCACATGAACCATAATCTGTGTACAGTATATACCAGCCAACAGCTGGCTTGGTCCACCTAACAGCTATGGTGGTTCAATCAGATTTCTGATAATTACCGCAAACTATGTAAAAGAATCTCAACACTTTTTTTTTTTAATCGTGTAATTCAATAGTTAGGAGAGGAAATGATTTCAGCCCTAGCATCTTTAATGAAGGACTTGGTTTAGGTCCAATGCATCCAGTGCACTGAACCCGATCAGATGGTGACAAGTGTCCAAAAGTGGACACGTATCATCTCAACAGGCTCAGTGCCACTGGACACTAAACCCAACTTAAAAGTGGCAATTAAACTATAAAACTTCTAACACACTCTTCTCCCTCTAAACTTAGGCAAATTACCATGTCCTTTTTAACTTTGAGCTGTATCATTTGTGAAAGGCTGGTTTGTAAAGTTGGGAGTTCTTATGGGCCAAATATGCCTTCCTTCCAATTAAAAATGATCCATCTTAGGACAGCCTAATCCAAGTTCAACATCCAAACCACCATTGTGGCACATGGGACAATTGAAAGTATTGCTAAGTGGCGCCATAAAAACGCTACCAGCGAGGAGATGCTCCTAAAATTCAAAGTCCCTTATTTCCCACTGAAAGATCATCCACAATTAGGGGTGGCAAAATAAGCCCAAACCCATTTGCCCACCCAAACCCACCTACTCTAATTAAACTCAAACTCACCCAATTATTAGTTGGGTTAAATGGACATCAACCCAATTAAACCCAATGATTATTGGGTTTTAACTAAAAACCCATTGAGCCTCATTTAACTCAAAAAAAATATACACAGATTCAACCCAACCCTTCTCATAACATTTAAAAAAAAAAAAAAGCCCTCAGACGTTTCATTTTCCTTCATTTTCTCGGCCTCTAAACACCTCTCTCTCTCTCTCTCTCTCTCTCTCTCTCTCTCTCTCTCTCTCTCTCTCGGAGTACAATGAGGCACAACAAACACAGCACAGAGACCACCGAGTTTTTTCTTTCGCCGATCTTACCCAATCGCCTCAAACCTCTTCAATCTCCCACAGCCCCTCCCGATCTCGCCTACCCAGCGCCAATCTAACCTGCCAAGTGCCGATCTCACGTGCCCAGCGCAGATCTCTCAAAATGCCTTTCATTTTTTTTTCTTTCTTCCTCCACTCCTCACCGATCTCGCCTGAGTTTTTCTTTTGTGGCTGTTTGTTGATTTTCTTGGCTTGGGTTGTTGTGGGTTTTATTTTTGTGCTTGTGGGTTGGCTTTGAGATCAGAATTTCAGGCTTCGATTTTTTTTTTTTTTTTTTGGTTAATAATTAGAGGTTGGGCTGTGTTTGGTTGTTGAGAAAACGAAGGAAAATCACAGTTTTTCTTGGCTTGGGTTGTTGTGGGTTTTTTTTTTCTTTGTTTTTTTTTTTTTTTTCCCCTAAAAGCAGAGTGGAGATTAGTGATACTGGAAAAGGGAACCAAGAAAGTGTTAGTTTTCACTTTAATGGCTTTTTGATAATTTTGATAATTGAATAATTGAAATTTTTACTTTAATAGCATTTTGGTAATTTTGATAATTGGGTGAGTTGGAGTTTACTCATAATAATTGGGTTGGATTCAATTTGGGTTAGAAGCAATTAATTAAATGGGCTTTAATGGGTAAATGAGTTTTATATACCCAACCCAATTATGCCCACCCCAAACCCACCCATTTGACACCCCTAGGACCACAATAAATTATAGTTAACAAACTACTCCCTAAGAAGAGGAACTGGTTATGACCAATTCCAATTCTCAATTCTCATAGCATAAAAATAGGACAATTTATTCTACAGAGTGTAACAAACAAAATAAAATGCTCATAAACGGTAGTAACACTTAAAAGGGTAACATCCATATGTAACACACGTATAATCTCTTAATTTATTTAGTCATTGTTTCAAAACAACCAAACCGACACCCACACACGTGATAAACAGACGAGAACAAAATTTAATTGTAAATAATAATGTGAATAACATAAATGGATCTGAGTTGCAACACCTACTACAAACAAAGCCGTTTAGGCCAAACTAATGTCAGTACTTTAAAAGCCTACCAAAATTGTCTCCATACTGTTCAACAGTAACATTCACGGCGGAACACCCAAAAACAGGATATAAATTAACCTAAGAAAAAATAAAGCATCTCATTAACCAAAAGCTTCTCACAATTTCAGTGTCTCTGTCAAACTTCAGCATCGCATGTAAGATCACCTCAATTTTCTTCACCAACACCATTTTCAACATTCTCACCATTCTCAACATTCAAACCATTCTCAATTTTCTCAGCACTGCACCCAAAAGAAAACAAATTAATAATAAAGTAAAGGTAGTCATCAGGTTGCAGCAAATATGTAATGAAAGCAATATGGAGCAAGCTCAATAATTCTTTTCTTCTGAAACCCCAGAATAGATATTCCCTAGTTTTCTAGTTACATGCATTTAAAGTGGTAATATCTCTCACACTTGACATATGTATTACAAGGGGAGGGGGGGAGGGAAATGGCAATGCATAATATATTGCATATTTGCATAGATGTCACGAGCAAGGTTGTCCAATGCCTGCCCTACTTTATCCTGCTACATCAACATCAGAAACAATTACAACACCCCACAGTTTTCATTATGAAAAAAACCAACCAAAATAGAAGTCATCAACTTCTTATAATCATGAATCTTGTAAGGTTCTCCAAAGATACTTTCAATTTAGAGCTGAAATTTAAATACTTCCAATCCGTATGCATGTGAGTATAAATGTAAGGATCAACATAAAGAGGTGTATCAAAGAGCCAAAAACACAGGTTGTTAGCTGAAAAGTAGATCATTCATCTTTCATGCAGCAATGGTGCAACAGTTCACAAGAAGACACAATAGGCAATAGCTCAAAAGGCAGAACACATATGTTGAAAACAATGACAATTGTTTCACATTATGACCGGCCCATACAGCTTACAATTTTCACCCTCTACAATACAAAGATTTAGACCATTCATGTCTCCATTTCTCCTCATGTTACCAACGTGGGTCAAATGTCTCAAGAAGCAGTAAAAGAAGAACTAGAAATTGTCCCAGAACAAGAATGCTTCAAAAACAACCTTAACCATTTTCTTGGTCCATTAATTAAATGCAATGCATTCATAAGCGAGCAGATGTAAATATGTAATAAGAATCCAGAACCAGAGTTAGCATCAAAAACCATTGAACTAAAAAAGGTGCATAATTTCTGACTGTTGACACTTGAAAGCAATCAGCAGCACCAAAGTGACAGCAGGTATGGTCAAAACACAAACATGTCTAATACAACAGACGACATGTCAATCTTCAAGATAATCAATTCATGAACATGGCGTGTTGTACTTTTCGCATACAATAGCATCTTATCCCTCAAACTTTGGTTCACCAAAACCCTAGAGGCTCTCCTCATGGTTGCCAAAGCTCTTATCCTCAAAACCAATACATTGCTTCAAGTAAGTCACTAAATGTTCTAAAAAAAGGGGAACCAAGGTAGGGGTGGAATACAGCCAGAACAATATTAGAATGCATGAACCAACTCTCTTCAATAATTCGCATAACCTCCTTCTACAAACAATTAAGTACGTTATAGAGTATGATTTAGGATAGAACATAATGGCAGGAAAGAATACATGTAACCACCCTGATTAGTCTATTGACATCTATGGCTGACACCGAAGTTTTGGGACTAAGTCTTGGTTGTAGTTGTTGTAACTTACAAACACGGGTTTTGAACCCACAACCTTAACCTCCACCCATTCTTATGGGAGAAGGGAGCACCACTTGAGCCAAAGCTCATCGGCCTCTCCTCTCTCTCTCTTTCTCTCTAAAGAACTACTAGAGCAAATGAAACTAATACTTTCTAATGCAAACTGAGCTGGAAAACAATACTTATACAGTTCTACCAATCAAACAGTAAACAAGCAGTACCCAAAATCTATTTCATTCACACAATTCAAACCAATTAAATAAAAACCAATATGCATCAGAAACCAAACAAAGTAACAATCTTTCACAATTCATTGAACTAAACCAATAATAGCACAATTCAACAAACCTCTGGGGACGACTCTCCAACGGTGAGTCCGGCTTCCTCCAAGTCCTCTCAGTCCTATCCTCAGCCCGACCATTCCCGAGCCCGAACGACCTCCTCCTCTCCAACTTCTCTGGCGCAGTCTCCTTAATCTTCACAGCCTCCAGCTGCTCATCAATCTTCTTCCAATCCTGCCCTTTCTCCGCCAGCACATCCTCCCTCGGCCTCGCCGCCCCAAACGGATTCACAGAACGCGGCGCAGCCGCCACCGGCACAAAAACCTTCGACTCCGTCTCCTCTCCCTCCTGCTTCTCAATATTCACAACAGGCAAAGTCCTCGGCTGCAAATTCAGCCTCGGCCTATCGCCACCAGCAGCCACACTCTCCTCCTTCTTGTTCCTCCCCCAATTCTCCGACGAATCCGCGCCACCATTCGAAGCAAACCCCACCACCTTCCTCTCCGAGCTAAACCTCCGCCCCTCCGCCGGCACAAACGCCTTGCTCGATCCCCAATTGTCCGAATCATCCGCCCGCGACTGCGAATTGAAGAAACCCCCTCTCTCTCCTCTCTCTCCCCCTCTCTCTCCTCTCTCCCTCCGATCGAAACCGTTGCTTCCGAACGAAGTTTTCTTCGCGGCGCCCCAATCGTCGGTCTCATCAGCCCGAGACGGCCCCAACGGCTCCCGATTCGACTCCCGATTCCTCCTCCCCTCATCGGAAACCCTAGAAGACCCCCAGCGAGAACCCGAGTCCCCGTTGCTCGAGCCATAAGATCTGAACCCGCCGCCGAGCCGGGTTCGATCGCGCTCGATTTCTTCATCGGTCCGCTGGCGCGGTCCAGTAGGGAGAGCCAAAAGCTCCTCAGTCGTTAAACCCTTCGGCTGCTGATGAGACTGCTTTTGCTGAGCTTGGCCCGGCTTGTAAGTACTGAACTCGGCCAAAGACAGAGTCTGACCCTTCTTCTTCTTCGACTTGGCCGGAGCCGAAGCCGCCGCCGCAGAAAGCGAAGGAAAATCCGCGAGCGGCTCGGCGTGAATCGCGGAATTCTGCTGCTGCTGCTGCTGTTGCTGTCGGAGAAGCTCTTCCTCTTCGTGTTGCTCGGCGTCTAGAGCCCACGCGCCTGGTTTGGCCCATGGAGACACTGTTGCCGCCATTGTTGCGTGCTTTTGCGTGTTTGTTCGAAAGATTTGGGTTTGCGTTTGCGTTTTCGTTTTGGTTTGTTGATAGCGGAGAGAAAAAGGAAAGGGGTTTGGGGGTTTTATATATAGTGGGAGTGGATCGGACGGTAGGCAGTCAATGTGGGGAGGTTGTGATTTGGTTGATGGAATGGACGGTCGTGATGTGGGCTTTTATGTCTGCGTAATCTTTCAGAGGATGGAAAAGTAGATTCTTGTTAAGATTTTTTTAGTTTATTTTTAGTTGTATGGAGTCGAATAAGAACATTCGGTTTGATTTTTGTCCTGAACAACAATGATCAAATCTTTTTATTATTCTTTTAGAAAGAAAAATTTTTATTACGTAAAGTGATAAAGAAAAAAAAAAGATTGGGTTAATGTATGCTCTTAGAGCATTCTCATAAGCTCTCTCATAAAAAATATCATTTTAACACATTAAAAACCTACTTTATCATTTTAGCACACCATTTTACAATATACCATTTATCAGATGTTCTATTTTTCCCTTCTATACATTAAAATAATATTTACACTACATTAAAATAATATATTAAACTCCTCCAACAACAGCAACAACAACAACAACAATAACTCCTCCACCACTGCCGCAACAACAACCAGTGACCACCAACAACCACGGCCGCAACAACACCGACAGCCAACACTGGCGCAAATTAACATCCACCAACGGCACCTTAAAAAAAACACACACACACACACAACCAGGAAAAAAAAAAATCCACAACAACCCAAAAAATAACCACCATAACTACCCAATAATCACCACCACAGCCACCAAATTGCCGCCACAACCACAGTGCCACTGCCACAACTAACCCACAAACCACCACATTCACAAACCTCAAAACCCATCCCAAATCAAACAAACCCACAGCTCAGGCGGCGAGATCGGCTTCAGGCGGGAGACGTCAGCGGCGAGATTGGCTTCAGGCGGGAGACGTTAGCGACGAGATCGACTTCAGGCAGCTTCAGGCAAGATTGACTTTAGCGGCTTCAAGTGGCTTTAGGCGAGATCAGCTTCAAGCGGCTTGAGGATGAGAAAGGAAGAGAATGAGAGTGAAGAGGGAGCTGTGGAGGACGACTGTGGCTCCGGCGAGATCAGCGGCTTCTGCGAGATCATAAAACAGAGAGAAAAGAGCAAAAAAAAAGGGAAAAAAGGGGAAAAAAACCGGTGAACCTGATTTTTATAGATCAGTGATGATAGAGATGAAGTTGAAGGGAGTATGTGAGACAGAAAGATGGCGGTGTGAAGCAGAAAAGAGCAGAAGGGAGAAGAAAAGAGTGTTTGGAGAGTGGAGATGGTGAGGCAGAAAAAGAATGGCTGAACGTGAACGTGAAAGAGGAATTGTTATTTTAATCCGGATGAGAGAGAAAGACAAATAAAATAATAATAAACGGAAATGGCATTTCAGTTCGTACCATGCCAAAAATAACATCGAACTGTAGCATGTCTTAAATTTTTAGCACATATAACATACCTGATGAGAGTTCATTTTTGTGTTTGGTATGTTAAATGTGCCAAATATTTAGCATTTGGCACATTTGAGAGACCTGATGAGAGTGCTCTTATCTTATGCCACATATTATTTATCTATTTTAAGAAATTTTTAATGAAAAATTAGTAAAAAAATTATCACTTTTTTATTTTTTCATAGAAGGTTTCTTAAAATAGTTTACTAATATATGACTTAATGACATACCTTAGCGAAACCTAAGAAAAAATTATAGTTCTATGTGTAAGTGATAGGCAATCACTTTTAACCTACCACGATATAGTTGTAGCCAAAAGTTGTAGAATAAATTGTGGTCCTAAAAGCACTAAAAACAAATGTTTATTTTTTCACCCTCTTTTATATTTTTATTTTTGTGCTGTGACAGGTCCTGTAGGGACAAGATTTGTAGCCTAAGCTCAAAAGATACGGGATGTGAGCCCAATAAACTCAATACAATGAATTTGTAGACAGTGGGTGAAAGAATTTGGCTGTTTGTGAAATAAGTAACAGTTAATCAAGATTTTAGAAGATGAACCAGTACAAAAACATGCTCGAAACTTGAATAAACTGATGTCCGAAGAGATAAATTATTGTCTGAAAGGCTAATATCATTCTTAGAGATACAGTAAATTTTCCTTTCTCTTCTTTTTCTCTTTTCTTTCGATCCCCCCTTCATGAGAGGTCTCTTACATTTGTATAGTTTTCTTTCAAACCATCTTCATCGTACACTTGTTCCTCATCTAAACATTCACTTGAGTGCATGTCCCATCAGGTAACTTCTTTGATTCTTTATGAGTGGTGGCAGTTGAGATGACACTATTCAGGGGTCTTCTCCACATAAATGCGACCAGAAAAGTTGCTACAAGGCATTAAATGCGGTGGTAGCAGCTTTTGCTTTAGAGATTTCTCTATTCTTATCATCTTTATACGTGTATGAAGTTTATCCTTATCGTTGGAACTTCCTGAAAATTCACCCAAACTGCCCAGGTATTAGCTTAACCGATATTCTTCAAGTCCGAGGAGGATACACTCCTCGAACTATATTCTTCTATCCATTCCTTACGTGATTCTCCACTCTGTGGCCTTTTCTAATTGTTTACTCCTCCTTGGACGTACCCACATCTTCAAATGGGGCCCAAGGCCCAATATACGAATTTGGACTTTTATCCCCACAGGTCCAATCTAGTACTATCTCAAATACTATTTGGGTAAGATATAATAAAATTGAATAGACTTTTTTTTGTGTCCTGTAAAGATTGAAATTCATTTTCTTTCCCTTTTTAAGATTTAAGATTGAGCACCAAAAAAAAATTGTAATCCTCTCCTTTTCAATTTATTGGTTTTTTTTTTTTTTTTAGGTTTAAAAATAGTTATCCACATTCTTAAGTGTGGATGTTTTACAACCCTTAATTTTTCTTATTATATTAACATTTAAAAAAATATTTATATGTATATATATATATATACTTATTATGAATTATATATATATATATATATATATATATTGTTAAACTTGGTTGATGGCAACTCTAATATAAAACAAGAGGCATTTTAAGGGGAGAAGAATGAGGAGTATAGTAGAATTGGCTAAAAATATGTTAATTTTGAGTCAAATCTATTCTATTCTACTCTACTCCCCATCTTTCCCCTTAATCCAAACGGATCATAAGAATATCATTGCGGGTTTATTTATTTATTTAGTTAATAGTTGTGTCATTTCTAATTAAAACTTTTAAAAATAATAATAATACTTCTAAGAGGTGCTCTAGATAGACTTCAATCCACAATTTTTTTAGTTTAGGAAGCTCTTGATTTTCAATCTTTAAGATGAATGCATAATTATAAATTCAATCAATGAGTTGTCCAAGAAAAGAAGTTTACTCAACGCACTTCTACTATATTGTTATCAATTGCTTATCCATATGTTGCACTACCCACCTCCTAAGCATCGGATAACTTTGTTACCTCTCTTACCCATATGTTGCACTACCCACCTCCTAAATTGTCTAAGGCTATGCTTTGCTTCATCAAGAATGTGTCCCACTCTAGATAGATTTGGTTTGTTGGATGGATGCTTACACAATTGTTGGAGAATTACATCCCAAACACCAACATTCCCAATAAAGCTTATTCCTTAAGCTAATGTATTTGTTTTTTTTTTTTTTTTTTCCTTTTTTTTTGGTCCAATTAACTGATGTTATAAGGCATTCGATAAGAAAGTATTTAATACAACATGCTGCAATCACTTTTTATACTTTTAAGACACATCCATGCGTTGTCACCGTCCCTCAATCCCATAAAATATGAGGTTATTTTAGTATATTTAATACAACTTTAATGGATACCATCTTTTTAATGAAAAAAAAAAAGGCATTTTATTCATTCACTTGCATCACATCATGGTGGAAGTGTGAAAACCACGCAGTTCAGTACATCCATTATCCTATCACTCAAAAGGGTCACATCTTCTATTTGTGGGGTAGATATTACCCAAAAAGTCGGCAAATTTCCTGCCCCTCTTACCTACATGACGCACTTCTCACCTCCTAAATTGTCTATGGTTGCTCCATTGCTTCATCAAGAATGTCCCTTCTTAGATGTGTT
This sequence comes from Quercus glauca, assembly GCA_023736055.1. Classification (NCBI taxonomy): domain Eukaryota; kingdom Viridiplantae; phylum Streptophyta; class Magnoliopsida; order Fagales; family Fagaceae; genus Quercus; species Quercus glauca. The sequence goes on along the minus strand of CM043325.1, from coordinate 56,355,106 downwards.
CGGTTCTTTGGTCACTCACACAGTTGTTAGAGAAATTACCTTCTAGACTCACATCCCAAACAACATTCCTGACAAGTGACAAGTAATTATTGCTCCCGCTACTGGAATTGCTTCAATTTCCTCTGCATCATAAACCATCCTTTCTTACTTTGCTCAAAGCACCTATTATTAATTTATTTGCAATCCTTTTTCATCCCTTATAACCACACCCATGCTAAATAGAAATCACCACATATCTATTTTATATCATTCATCTCAAACTACTATGAGCACTTGCAGTCATGCTAAAAAGCTAAAAAGCTATTTTTAGCACCACTAAAAAGCTATTTGGAGCTGCAATGGAACTATAGTAAAAAAATTTGGCTTTTTAGCTACAAAGATAACTATGCACTGTAGCTCAAAGATAAAAAAAAAATATATATATATATATATATATATTATTTTATTTTGTGTTCACACTGCTGGTTAGAATATTTGTGGTATTTTTTTTATTTTTAGTAAGATGTATTATTTTATTATAGTATATATATTATTTTATTGTATTGAAAGCTAAAATAGATCCACTGCTGCAATATGTGAGTAAGTAAAATAGATAAAGTAACTTTTTGTGATGCCAAATAGCTAAAAATATAGCTCTACTGCTGTGGATGCTCTAAGTTCTTGTCATAACTAACCAATAAGACAATGAGATCATATCACATCAGGCATTGCTATTTGGAGAGTTCACAATGGCAAAGAGAAAACCATCATCCCCTTTCTCATTTTCTCCGAAATCCAAAAAGAGGGTAAAAGGTCCCTTTTTTTAATAACTTTTTAATATAAAATAGGAATGAACTAAATTTAGAACTAGCAATCTATAAGCTTCAAAAACCTCTTTGTTTTAAGCAACTTTTGACTACCACCTTTCCAAAATTTAATCTTGAAATTATGCAGCTAATCAAGAGAGAATTGAGATGGTGTAAAACTTGTCATGATTAATTTTACACTTAATCACAAATATATTGCTTAAGATTTCACAAATTAATGGAGTCCATTTTTTGTATCAAGAATATATGCTGAGGTCACCTTAAAGGAGAGGGCAAGGGCCACAAAAGACAGTTTAGGCCCTTTAGGGACTAAAACATTGCTTAACCGTTAATTTGGTACCCAAATTTTGTTCGCTTTGTCATGTCTAGCTCTGAACGTGAACTTCTTCTCCACAAAAAACAAAAAACAAAAAACAAAACAAAAAAACAAAAAGCAAAACAAAACAAAAAACAAAAACAAAAACAAATAAAAACTGTGAACAATTTTACAGTCAAAGTATGCACCAGCGCATCTACCACCAACAAATCAAGAAATGGGTCAAGTTGAGTTTTTGCCAAAATTTGAAATTCGCAAAGAGAAAATTCCTGCAGCCTAGTCCATGAGAATGTATATCATGCATCGGGCATATGGCATGTGCATTATCTCTCTTTTAGTCTGTGGATCTAACATAAAATCATGTGATCCATATGTTGTAAAAGTAAAGATGCATATATATTATATCTATAATTATTGCTACTCCGCCGCTTTAAAGTTCACACCACAACGTGATGTATAATCCTAACAAGCTCATCCAGTTGGTTTTGCCAATTCAATTGGCATGTATTCGATCCTTTAACTATGTTAGTATTAATTAATCGATCGCAATACTTTCTGCTGAAAATTGATCAAGTAAAAAACACTAAATTAAACAAACTCAAAAGTGAAAAAAGAATCGAACGAGATAAACCCTCAACTGAACCATCAATATGTACAGCAAAAAATCATGAACTGTTTATTGTATATGATGAAACCTGCCATGAGCTCATTTTAGGTATCTCCACTTCTGCTGAATGCTGATACAGATCCAACCCCCATTTGAGTGAAAAAAAAAACAGTGCGTCACCCATAGATTCAGGCGTTCCATGGACCTTGTCCCCTGGCTTCTCATGAACAAGGGAAGATATGTTGCAACCAACTATTGATATCCCAAGGTCTGTCTAGAGATAATGGAGAGCTCGTCATTCTGCACAAGCAATATCTTAACAAGTTGCAGGTTTACTTCGGCTGTGGCCTGTGGATAATTTCTCTTGCAAGAAAAACTCATTGTTCAAGACCTTCTGAATTACGTATGGTGATCAAATGTTCATCTTCAAAACTCTTCACTGAATCCCCATGAACATACCACGTTACAGTCCCTGCAGTTAATAGCAAAAGTACCATCATAAACTAAAGGCTTGATGATGACAGGAATATGTACAAAATTCCCAGACCTGTGAGATACAAAAATAGAGAAAAATATACGCCCAAGAAAAAAAAAATAATCATACACAAGACAGTATTTACGTGGTTCGGCAATTTGCCTGCGTCCACAGAGTTGCAGAGATTTCACTATTCTCAGGAAAAAAATACAGAGTGCGGCAGTACAGTTTTTCTCTCTAAAAAAGGACATCGAAAAAACCTTAATCTCCAAAACAACATTTTTTATATCCTGCGCACAGGATTCACAATGGGCTACAAAAAGGGGCCAAAAAAAAAATTACAGCTTGGGCCTATCAGCCCAAGCCTCCACTCCATAAACTAAGACTTAGAAAATCTCCCATTAAAAACTGTAACAACATTATTTCAGATCGAGTCATAATCCGGATCAAACGTAACTATGTTCCACAAAGCCCAACAAATGAGGCAAAAAAACCCCCACTTTGCAAACAATTATGAGTTCTTAGTCTATCTTTAAGATTGTACGGAGCTATAGCTCTAGAAGCGTTTCATTTAAAAAACAGGCACAATAGTTTTTTAAGGTATTAAGGATCCCAACAAATGAACCAGAAAAAAAGGTAATAATAAAAATTATTACAGAAAATCAGCACACCATCAGTTGCTCCATCCAGGATAAATTCTATGATTAAAACTGGTGTAAAAATTATCAAGATTAGGTAGGTAGATAATTGGCCACACTGTTAATGAGCCACAAAAGGAGATAGTCTGTTATATTATTCTACCTATAATAATAACATCTGCAGTTCTGAGATAACATTCATCACCCAGACAGGCATGGGAAACCCCACAACAAATCAGGATCTAGCCCCAGTCCAAGACAGCAGCTTAATCCACAATTACCGGTTCCAAAGAAAGAGGACAATTAGATGAGGGTACTACCCCATTGTAGTCAAATAAGTATTTACCTATATATATCTTGAAGATTACCCGTAACTCTAAAAAATAATTCAGTCCTGCTCCTTGACAAACGAGTACATTTAAGAAGGCACAACAGGACCCACCATCCACACAAACTATAGGTGCAGTCATACCCGAAAAATAAATTTTATAAAAAAGAAAAAAGAAAAAAGAAAAAGAAAAAGATGAAAATCCTCTTTCTAAACAACTCAGAATTACCACCAGGACCTTAGGTAGGATAAAAAGCTTGCAGCCCATAAGCAATAATTGGGTTTCTGTAATCTCAAAAGGCCTCCTTGTGAGGAATCCACTCAATATGCTAATCCAACCACTATTTCCAACGAAGACAGGGAGTCTGTATCTTTACTTGTAAAATACACACTATGAATTTTCTACTATCCAGGTCAGTTTCTCTCTTTGGTAGGGTTTAATATCAGACCTGGTTGGGATCAAATGCAGGTTTCGTCAGAGTCAAAAAAATCAATTGGCATCAGTCCAAGGGTGATATAGATTATGCAGAAATCAAGTTTCATTTCTGACATCCTCATGGTTTGTGCCAACACGTATGGTCTAATGCTTGTATACTTCTTGAAATTGTCAGTGCTTAAGTTTTACTAAATCATGTATAAGGGTTTGAGTTATTAACATTAAATGGAGTTCCAAGGAGATATTGAAAGGGTCACATGAACATATCAACTATGATAGATTAGATCTGTATCAAATCAAAGGTAATAAAAGCATTTTTAGAATAATTAAGTTAAATTACCTAGAGCAGGACGTGGCTCCTGTTCTCTGGTCGCATGAAGTATGATTGTTCCTGAAAGCACAGTGATGAATCCACATATCTCAGAGGCAATGCTGCTGACAGTCTGACCTGACCAATCCTGCACAATATACAAGAAGAAAAAGATTACAGCTCACCATTTCTAAGCATTGTATGCAAATTATAAAAGCATCATGTAGCATCAGAAGCATATTTCGGGATATGTTTGAGATATCTACCTTGAACATTATGGCACTAGCAATGATAGTCAGAGTTGTGAACATTACATAATATACTGGAGAAACAATTGCTGCATCGAATGTGTCCAATGCCTGAAATGAAGATGCCAGAAACATCAGCAAACATGAGAAACTGGCCCTTTCATTTGGCATGGTATTAAAAAAACTTCTACACAGACTTGGACTAAAAGAAAGCCTGAAAACCAATTTATATTGATGGAATAGCCATCTAAGTAGCATACACTATTTAGAAACTTAAGTTTCTATGAAGTGGCATCAATGTATTCAATATTTTGCATTAACAGAGGTATGATTTCACTGGAAAACCTTAAGGACAAGGGCAGACAGGTGCATACACGGAATGACTAATTGGAGCCAACTTACAGTCTTATGTGCCCAATTTACACTTAAATTTGAAGGACTGAAAATTGACACAGATCATTAAGGCTCCAGACATATGACTCATGCCGTTAAATTAGCATCCAAATATAAATACGGTTGAAAATTATGAATGCTTGATCCAAGACTCCTGTATTCAGTGACAACCTTATCCCCAATCTTTAGAGAGGCTAATTTCCGAACTCAAAGCCATGACACATTTGCTTGGATGAACGGTACTTGCTATAACACCAAGGTTGTCTGACCACTACATTCTAGCTTGAAGACTTTAATAAAAATAAGGGTAACATTCAAGCCCTCTCCAAGGGAAAGCAAGTAATCAACTTGGATTTGAAATATCTTATATTTAATTTTTCATATGCCAAATAATTATAGTATGCACAGTAGGTAGAGATTTGATTTCCTAGCACGAGATAATTAGTCACTCCAAAAGCAACAACACTGGTTTTTACACGTACAGATATAAATCCAACCAGAGAATAGTACCACTGCCAACAATGATAACACCATACTCACCTTGTTCAGGTAATTTAATTGTGTAATGACACAGATGACCGCTACAGTGAAAAAAAACCAAGTCTGAGGATAAGCTATTTGACTTACTCCCTCCAATGTAAGCTTAATTGCAATTCCAATGGCCTTTATGCTTACAACCTGAATCAAAGTGCAGGAAGGTTTCAAAGATAAATGATTAGGATGGTATTAAATTATTAACACTACATTGTGAAATTTAAATGCCATAGGAGCTTGATGACATAGTACGATATATAATAGATAACCTTTTGATAAAAAAAATTAAAAAATAAAAATAAAATTTTACCGTAAGTGAGCCCATTAAAGAACAAATTCCCAAGTAGATTAGTATATTTGTCTGCCCACAGCGAGGTTCAAAGTGCAAAATAAAGGCCAGCACTATTGAAAGTGAAGCTACAACATATATTAGAAAGGCTGTTGAAAGAGAAACGGAAAGGAAAAACAATTAGTAATCTCAAGAATATAAACAGTCAATCACAAATAACATCGAAGATAGAAAAAAAAAGGGGTATAAACTCTAGACACTCACACATTTGTATATACCTGGTTGTGTCGCCAAGATCCAGATTTCTTGTACAGAACTTGGAGTGTGCTCCTGAGGTGCATGGATTACAATTATAACTGATCCCACAATGCAGGACACACATCCTACAACACCCATCTTCTGCAGGCGTTCCTTCAACAAGAAGTGAGCCAAAACAGCACTGCACACATATTAATCAAATATATAAGCTATGAAACAAACTTCAAACAGATTCCCATATGAAATTACCACATATAAGAAAATCTCACATTGGCATTTACCTGATAATTATACTCAGTGCACCAAGTGGGGTTACTAGAACTGCTGGAGCATAGACATAAGCCACAAAGTTTGCAACCTCTCCAACGATCACTATATTGTCCAGAAATATTAAAGTATAAGATCAAAGCTATTATACAATTCTGCCTACCATTTCAAAGAGGGGAAAGAGAGAGAGAGAGAGTAGGATTACTATTGCTATACTTACTTGTCACCATGCCTGCCCACCAAAGTGGCTCTAGCAAATAAGTATAACCTCCTACTCCTACATTAGTAAAGAAACAAAAGTCAGTTACAGGAAACAAAAGGCATACATAACCTCAATAAACTCTAGGATTGACAGCACATAACATAATAGTATTACAATAAGCTATTCAACAATACTAGCTTTCTATCTTTTAATAAGTGAAAATTTGTGTTTGATAATTAATTCAGAATTTTGCTACTGTCAAACATATTTTTTTTTATAGATATATTTTATTTATTTACTACTGTCAAACATATTGAAACTAAACCTTAATGCACTCCAAGTTTAATATCCTTTTCCTCAATTTATGAGAAGAATGGTAACTTCTGTTTAGCGTTTAACCCATCATCTTGTATATTTATAACATATTTTGACATTTATATCTTAAAATTTGACTCTATCAAACAACTATAGTTTAGTCACTAACAGTTCCTTATTTATGATTCACTTGAATAGACAGGCAACTAGATTTTTGGTTTTTCATAACTGAGATACATCAGGATACAAACAATAAACAGGCAGCACAGGAAAACGTTTTTTGGGGTAAAATGTCGAAGAAACATGACAACTACATAATTGCACGCAGTGAAAAAGACATTGACAACCTCATTTAGAAACAACAAAAACAAGAAAGTTGATAACAACAATTTAAAGAGAAGGGCATGGCTCCTATCCAATCCAGTGCTGAACTGGACACATGGTCCACATGCCAAAAAAAAAAAAGCAATGGCATGAGTGGCCCCAGAAAACGTACAGTTTTCATTCCTGTTCGACACTGGACAGATCAAGGACAATAATAGCAACAAGAAACTTCAAGCATTTCCCTCTCATTTTAACTCTCCTCCTCTTCCTCTAAACTTTCCATGAATCAATCTCAACTGGGTATTACAAAACAGACTACCCCAATAGCAACTGGGGGTTAATAGTTCAAAACCCATTAGAAGCCACTCATTGCTGCCTAACCAAAGCAACTGGCTCCAATTTTCTAATCACTCCGATAGCACTATCAGTGTGCTCAATATATATATATATATATATATATTTATTTATTTATTTATTTTTTGAAACATTTTATGTAGAAGAGGGGGATTTAAAACCTGGAAATAATTGTTAGAAACATGAGGAAATGCCATTTGACATTATAAAAAATTAAAAACAAAATTTTTTTTTCTTAGTTAACAGCAATTTACTATTTAAAAAAGAAACCCCACCTCGAAATTCAACAACTTTCACACTCTACATTTACACTCCGATGTGCCTGACAGTATTTCTCGGTAATTAAAATCCCAACACTACCAACTTCAATTAGTGAAAAAAAAAAACTGAATCTTTCTTTCCTATCAAATACAAAGATTCAAACTTCAAAAACCAAAATCAAACTAAACCTCTATATCAAGCACAAACACACACAATGCATCTAAAAACTAATACATTGAAATTCAATCCAAACTAAATTCACCGATTTCTCCGCCAAACAAACACTCCATAGCGATCCGATACAAACTTCAAAATACCCAATTGAATAAACAAAAAGAAGAAAGAAAAAATGACAAACCTGCACGAGTACCAGTGGAACCAGCTCGTTTAAGACCTTTCTTCTTCAAGATGAAGCTCGTCCCAATGAACACACTCGACGCCACCGCTAGTATCAGCCCCTTCGCATTGTCCGACATTCCCATCTCTCTCTCTCTCTCTCTCTCTCTCTCTCTCTCTAGGTCAGAGAAGAATTAAGCAAAAGAATCAAAGTATAGCTTCAATTTTTCCCGCCAAAAAAAAAGAGAAACCTCGGATACCCTTTACCTTAAAAACAAAAAAAAAAACAAAAAAAGAATTTCTGTATTTTTTTGACTTTGATGAGTTTCTTTTCTTCTGACTTTGCAACCCGGCGACTCAGTAGAGAGTGTGACACAACGAGTTCTGAGTTTCTGAAACCCAATCAAAATAAATAGGAAAAAAATATAGTATATATTTAAATAAATAACATTGCTTTTTTATAGTTTGAGAGAGAGATCTAAAAAAGGTCTTCTACTTCTTCACGAAGCGAAACACTCTCTCTCTCTCTCACAGTCTCACTCTGAACTCAAAACTCAAACACAAACAACGCGTCGTGTACGTGTTGTTAGAAGCTTCCTCTGATTCCGTGTTTTAGCGGTTTGTTTTTCCCACTTTGCACCCGGTCTCCGCGCCGCTGATCTGATGCTTTAGCCACGTGGCAGGTTTCGTGTGGATTTTGATTTGTGCCGGAAGTGAATACTACGAAAGCGTGTGTACTTTACTATACTAGTACTACTTTTTGGTATTTTGCTTATTATTGCTAATTATTACTTTTTTTTAAGTACAAAAGGAAAAAGAGTGCAAATTAGGCGCCGATCGGGATTCCAGAGTTTAAGCAGGATAACAGTTTTTGGTATTTAAATAATATTATACATATTTTTACATATTTTTTTATTCATATGTATTTTTAAAAAATATAAACAACGTTATTAAAATAATATTACCAAACACCTCCTTAGTAAGTACAACTTGCCTAGTTCAGTTGAAATTTAAGTTGCTTGTTGTTTGAAATTTAACATTTTACTCACCTAAAATTAGTTCAATTAGATTTTCATAACTTATCTTTATTAAAAACATGACTAAATATATAATTTTACTCTACTTTTATGTCTTTCTCTTCTAAACATATAAAAAAACATAAAAATATAAGATAAAAAAATATCAAAAAGAATCCAACGAAATACTTGGATAATGAAATTTCAAATTACAGATAGACAACTTAAATTTCGACTAAACTACTAGGGGTAATGTGTAATTTGCCAAAAATAAAAAATATATAAAAAAAATTGTTTTTTGTAAATTTTGAGGTTAGTCTAGTCATGATGCGGTTCGAGGCTTCGAGGTCACTGTTGGCCCATATGATTGTTGCTGATTTTTTTTTTTTTTTTTTTTTTGGGAAAAGATTGTTGCTGACGTTGTGAAAAGACCAAAGTAACCTCTCTAGAATATAATAAATATATTAAACATATTTTATTAATAATATTAATAGCTAAAAATTTTTAAATTAAAGGATTTACAGAGCAAACTCTATCTAATTTATTAAGAATTTTTTATTTAATATCAAATTACTCATATTAAAAAAATTAATAAGTTGTAATTCATTTATTTAAATTTTAAAGCTTCTTAACCAAAAAAAAAAAAAAAAGCATTTAAAAAGTTCTAATTCATTTATTTAAATTTTAAAGCTTCTTAACAAAAAAAAAAAAAAATTAAATCAATATACCACAGTTTAGCATTATTTGTAACTCTAAAAACCAAATTAATCACAGGAAAAAAAAAAAACCAAAATTATATATATATATATATATATATAAAGTAAAAAAGATCTATTTCATTCTTGATTATTTATTGGACAAAAATTTTATGCAAACTAAGTGGCAGAAATTTGTAAGCAATCCACTACATGACTGATAAATACACTAAGTGTCTGTTTGAAATCCGCTTATTTTGCTGAAACTGAAAATTTTTTACTAAAAGTACTGTAGATAAAGATAAAAGTTAGCTAAAATAGTACAGTGAGACCCGTAAATAGTACCAAAAAGTGCAATAGAACACATAAATAGTAACAAAAATAAACTAATTTTTTTTAATTTGAAGCCAAACGCACACTAAATTGCATAAAAACCTTGCTCTTATTTATTTCATCCTTATATGCTCTAATAACAAGTAGAACGACAAGGGGAAAAATACACTATAATATAAGTAAACATTTTTTTTTTCAACAAAAAAATAAATAAATAAATAAACATTTTTAAGGTGGCTAGTAGCTAGTGTGTAGAAGAGGATAGTTTTGTAATTCCAGTAAAGCTCAATGACAGCGTAAAGCACAGTATTGTCCATGATTGCATGCACAAGAAAAGCACAGACATTGGGTTTGGGTAGAGGCCCTTTTGGTTTCCCCAATGGCTGTCTCTCATGCACTTGCCATATTGGAGACGGTGAGAAGTGAGAAAATATTTAATGACTATAATCTATAATAATGGACCTATTTCTTTGTTGCCAAGTATAATCATATTACCTTATCAAAAAAAAAAGTATAATCATGTTACCTTTGCTCAAAAAAAAAAGTATAATCATGTTACCAAAATAAAAAGAGTATAATTTTATTAATATTCGAATTTTGTATGATTTTTTTTTATAAGAAGATTCTTACTTTTACTTACAACAAGTGAGAAAGATTCCATTTTTTTTTTTTTTTTTAAGTGAGAAAGATTCCATCCATGATCTTTTCAATAGAAGAGACAGCAATACCACTCTTGTACACAAAGACTATTGATGAACTTGGTGTTGAATTGGAAGAGATGGGTCACACATTTAAAATGTCATATCCATCTCCATATGGGCATGTTCAAGAAACACTTGTAAAGTTGCAATTGTCTAGTACCACAATATGTATAAGGAGTTTTGTTTGTATAATCATGTATTATTATTATTATGTTTTTTTTTTATAGTTAAAAATACTATTTACACTAATATGTTGTTCCAGCATCTCATACCCAACATTTAACATGAATACAAGATTCATCAAAGGAGAAGACATGGATATATACACACACTGTAAAGATTCAATCTCACTGTAATAATATACACACATATATGTATATAAACATACATACATACATACATACATATATATATATATATATATGACTAGTGGGTGACAAAGTCAAATTATATATATATATATATATATATATATATCCTTTATAAAAAAATCAAAAAAGGGAAGAGGAAATTTTTCAAAATTTAAAAGTTTCTTTGTATTTGCCAGTAGGAAAATAGATACTTTGAAAGTTATCAAGCATGATTTATCCTTCTAGTCTGCATGCCTTGAAAAAATTATTATCTTCATCTCAAATTATTCTATTTTATGGTTTAAATTAAACCTTACAAGCCTAAAGGAAAATCTAATATCAATTATCAAGTCATTTAAATTTATAAATAAGGTAACGCCATAAGTTTTGTTACATAAAAGAAATAAAGCTTTAACTTTAAAGTTTAAATAAGGGAGGTGATATCTTTCTACTCTTTTTTTTTTTTTCTTTTTTTTTTTTTTTTCTTTTTTTTTTGAGAAAAAGAGATGCGGTATCTTATGTGCTTAGTCCATAGATTAGACTACTCACAACTATGAAATTCGTGAACATGATAGCTATTCAAAGTAAAGAGAATATTATTTCACATAAATATGGCTTGTATGGTTGTATGAATCTGAATGACTTTTGTGAAATTAACTAAACAAATATATATTAAGGATCTCTATAGATAGAGCTACAATTTTTCTTTTTTCTTTTTTGAGAAGTTAAAGCTACAACTGATTGTTTGTAAAAGATTTTTTTTTTTATTACTGGTAAGTTACACACATTTAATAAGTTTATACATGACTTTACCCTCTACCTAAAACTTATAAAATGAAAAAATAATTTAAGAAACACGATTCCCTCCATAAATTAGACTGGTAAAGTAATAAACTTTTGCATCTAGTCAAGACAAAGAAAAACAATGCTTTTCAAGTTTTCCAAACATCGAATCAAAAAAAAGCTATTTTTGACACAATAAAGTCACCGATCGAGTTGCTTTGAGTCCATTCAGCAACTTTGATTGCACTTTTCTTCTACATCTCTTTTTAGATGACAAAGAACCACATTGCACAACCTTGTATTCTTTATAAATCAAGAAAGGAATCTAAGACCTTAGTTCCAACTTCTTTAGCCATGTAACCCACTTTACCTATTGAAATGCCAGTGAAAAATTTCAGTCAATTTTAATAATTCAAAGATTCCTGAGAAAGGTTAGGGATGCAAGGAAGAATGAAAAGGAAGCTTCCTTTCAATATTATTGCTTGGAGGAAGCTTCGTTTACAAGCATGCTCTAGTAGAATTCGATTTTTAATCTAATTCTCACAAGCAAGAGCAATCCTTGTAAATTTGAAATACTCCTTATGTCTATTATAATGTTTAGCTTGTTTCTTTTTTAGTACTCTCTTAAGTAATCTATAACTATTTCGTGTCCACTTCATGGAATGAGCCTCTCACATTTCGTGGATCTTATGCAACAATGAGACCTACAACTTGTGAGAGGCTTGTTCCATGAAGCGTGCATAGGAGATTTTGTTGCCCAAATGGCTAAATATTCAATATTTAGAACATTTTAGTTGATTTAAAATATAAAAGTTAAAATACTATTTAGATCTTTTAAGTTTTGCAGTTGCTTCTAAATCGATTTCTTAATTATTAGGATTTGTAAATTTGATTTTTAAGTATTACAACAATATCAATACACCTCTTTCATCAATATTTATTGAAATAGCCTTGTTGAATAAAAATAGGAAAAAAAATGCATCTTTTTTAGGTGGTTTAATGGTGAAAATGTGACAAATCATGGTTTTGATGGGATAGGCGCATGGGCATTGTTAGGATAATAGGATGTAAATTATCAATTGTACAAAGTTTTAAAAACTGATTTAAAAACGACTTTATAATAAGAGAATGTAAAGTGAATTTTAACCAAGAACAAAATGTGACTCATCCCCTAAGCAATCCAAGTTAAAATATGCGCATATGATTCACACACCAGGGAGGTGGGAGCCACGCATAAGTTCTCATAACTAACAAGGCTTTACACACCACAAAAATGTAGAAACAGAGCATAGGATTTAAAGATATTCCACTGCTTAGTGCTTACACCTGACGGTACTGTGGACCGTAAATTAATAGCGTCCACAACCACAAACCCTCTTCATTATCGAAGCCATTGGACAAAAAGTTCAGTATCAAGTTCACCATCACCTAAAAGTCATTCTCATACTGTCTTGCTTTTATCTCAAATGGAAAATGCTAGTCAAATTATTCTACAAATTTTTAAGTTTCTTTACAAATTATTAATGTGGTGATTAATTATTGATATGTAAAAAGAATGATGTTATTAGTAGGCTCAAATGAGCACTAATAAAAAATTTTCTTATCAATTATTTGTAAAAATATTGTAAAATAATTTGTGGATACAATATTACTACAATTATTTAAAGTGTCTTGCTCCTATGTTCAATGAGCCACTTCCAAACTAGTACTGTCTGCCTAGACCAGTCTAAACAACAAACCGAGAACAATTGAGAACTAGTCTCCATCATAAAAGAATAACTGTACCATTGGCGCAATGATTACCTCATAAATATAAGTGTTTATACAGTATGAGGGGTAAAGGCCGAGATTCAAGTTTTCAAGAGAGAACTTCACACATATACACTTAGATTATGTTAGAGTAGAATTTTCTATCTTGTATAAAATAAATATTAAAAAAAAAAAAGTCTCCAACATAGGAGGCCTAAAGGCCCTAAACTATATGGACCAAAAGGTCCCTGAGGCCCATACACGCTAGATAATATTCAATCATATGATGTAAATGTCCTCTCTCGAGATATCTAAAACTCTAACTAATGTGAAGCTTTTAAGCCCATCTGTTTATTCAAAAATCATATATAAACTAAAGAAAATAATTAGATAGTAAAAATTACATAATAAAATAGATAAAAAAAATTATTGTAAATAACATGACAAATGCACATAATTTAAAACCTACTTTTTATCAAAAAATCAAAGACAGAAGTTGATTACACAATTAGTTACAATAAATAATTAAACTCATATTAAAGTGTTTTTTTTTTAGTACTGTAATAGAGTTTTAGTATATAATACATGAATATAAGGTTAGTGAATCTAATTTTTTAAATATAAGGTTAGTAATTAATAATTAGCATAGGTATGAAAACGTAAAAAGTTTTAGTATTAGTGTTTTCTATATATGGAGAGAGAATAAGTTAATCAAATAACTCATTAACGAACTTGAGCTTATTCGACCAAAAAAAGGAAGAGAGAGTGGGGTGAGCCAAACTTAAACATTCAATCTAATTTGATAATAAACTCAAACTCAGCTCATGTTTGAAGTAAAATGAAAAGAACTAATCTTGAACTTTTAATAATTGACTTGACTCATCAATAACCATAGGTGCTCTAAATAATTCCACCAATATTATATGAGAAACACAATTTATCAACCACAGAAGAGAAGAAGAAAGAGGAGCTTCTATTGGGAGGAGAGAGAGAGAGAGAGAGAGAGAGAGAGAGATAATAATAAGGAGAAAGAGCCACTAGGAATGATCATGCAGTGCGTATAAATCCCAAGTACTACGTAAGTAAAAATGTGAATGAGAAGTCCATTTGATAGAAGAGTTTGAGTAATGTTATTTGTAGTTTTTTGAAATACGTGTAGGTGAAAAAGTATATGAAAATGTGTGTAATGTTGTTTAAAAATTGAAAATGTGTTGTTTAACTACTCTACATAAGATGTTAAGATTCTAATTTTAGGCTCAACTCACCATTTCATGGTTTTTGATAAGTTAAAACTTAAAAGGAGTTTCATGTTATGTATATATTTGTTGTCTTTATTTGGTTCTTAGAAAAAAATCATAGCAATGTGAAAGAAAATTTTGCAATCAGTCCCTTTGGTGGTTCATTCTCAAGAATTGAAGTGGCTAATTTGCTATTAGTTTAAAACTAATAGTCTTTAGTGCCAAACATTATTAGAACCAAATGTAATGCAAATGTCGTTGACTACAACCTAATTTGATATTGTAGTTTTTTAGATTTAATTACAAGTCCAAAATTCTATGGAAACTTAATAGTTGAATGAATTTTCAAGCCTTTAATTTCTTGAAAAGTGGTGATTGTTCAGTGGCAGCTCCAGGAATTTTCTTTAAGGGGTCGTTAAGAAACGTAAATTAAATAAATTTTAATAAAAAGAGAACTTAAATATATTACGTAATTGAAAAAAAAAACACAAATATATGAAATCTTATAATTTCTTTCTACAAAGTTTTCATATTTTGAAATTTCCACATGATAATTTATTATTAATTGTCAATGTAGATGTGACCATTTTATTTTATTAAGTTTGTATAACATATTTTTGTGTAGTTGTCATTATTTATTTGTTGTTATTTTTTTATAAATTATCGACCCATGTAACCATACTCATTTATATATATTAAAAAAAAATTTATATATATATATATATATATATATATATATTTTCAACTTAGGGGTTCATTTGAACCCCTAAATTATAAGTGCAGCCACTCCTCTGATTGTTGCGTGTCAATGTATTATACCATTACACAAAAACTTGCAACTAGTTTTTTTGGGTTATGTTAACGAGTGTCTTTAGAATGAGTAATTCCTAATAAATCATTTTGCGTAAATTTTGATACCACTTTTATCCCAAAAAAAGAAAAAAAAAAAGTTATCAAAATATTAATTATTTTTTTCTTTTCCCATAAAACTTTTCTAAAATAATTTCTCTAAAAAATTTTCTTAGAACATCCATTAACTTTTCTCACGAAAGTCCATATGATGACTTCATTCACGTAAATGAAACCACCTCATCATCATTATCATTAAAAGAAAATGCTAACGAGGACTCTTAGGGTACTGGTTAATAATCTATTTAAAGAAAGTTTTTATGAGAAATGAAAAATAAGTAACTAATATTTGAGTCATGCTAACGAGTGCCCTTAGGGCACTCTTTAAAAATTCATTTTAAGAAAGTTTTGACATCACTTTTATGAGAAATGAAAAAAAACTATCAAAATATTAATTACTTTTTTTTCTTTTTCCATAAAAACTTTCTTTAAATAAATTTCTAAAGAGTGTCCTAAGGGCACTCGTTAGTATTTCCCTTAATATTTTGACAATTTTTTACATTTCTCATAAAAGTGGTATCAAAATTTTTATAAAATGAATTACTAATGAGTGCCCTAAGGGTTTGGGCACTCGTTAGCATGACCCATCATTAAATGCATCTATACTTAAACACGGGTTACAATCTAGTAAAAAGTAATAGCTCATAAAGAAGAAGAGATCAAAACCATTGAGACCACAATTCAATGATGGTCATATCCTTTCACAAAATAAAAAATTACAGGGTGATTGCAATTTTAAGGAGGAAAAAAGTAACACCAACGAACCAATGATTGCGGCAGAACAACACTTATTTGGGCTCATGAAAAAGCCTGTTCCTCCTTAGTTTCTGTTAATGCATTTCCTTTTTACCCAAAAATAATAAAAAAAACATTTATTTGCGCTGAAACAATGAGCAGCACACTAGGGGAGACCACCACAAACATGTAAAGGTAAAACCACGCAATTTCCTACTTGATTGTCTGGAAAAGAAAAAAGCCCAACGTGTCCCAGCAACAACAATTATATTCACTCTCGATCCAAGTCTGTAGACAAAGCCCCAACAATTCCAAAGCTAAGGTTAACATAAAAATGATCCAATAGGAATATTGAGGATTCAAACTATTAAAGTCTAAAGTGTCATATTATGGGAAAAGCAGACTTACATATTTGAATTAGCATCACTGAGTAGAACTTAATTGTTTATCTATCACAAATGAACAAACTTTGATTAGTAATAATGAAGTTTATACTAAAAAGAAAGAGAATTGCAACGGGCACAATATTTTTACAACACTTTCATAATAAATTTTAAGTGGCAGATTGTTATGAGTTTTTAATTTGAATTCACAACTAGAATTACTTTATTATTTACATGTAATAGCTCGTAACTTAGAAACTTCAACAAAAACTTTTTTTTATATTCTATCTAAAGATTCTAAACAATGATGGAGAGAGGTAATGTTTTTTCTACCTCTCTCTCTCCATCACCTTTTTTTTTTTTAATACAGGAACATTACTATTTCCAGCACACTTAATTTGTAGCCTCTGCTTCTACATTTTTCACGGAAGTGAAATGTAAACTCAATATGATTTTTTTTTTTTTTTTTTTTTATGAAAACTTTATATGAAAACTAGCAAATTCCAAATGCCACGAAATTCTATGATATGTACACGATTTTTGGAGAGGGAATAAAAATATTTAGAGAGAAGATATATAATTTTGGTTGCTTTTAATGAACCACTACGGTACGTAATAAGAACCAAAAAATAAACAAGGAAAAAAAGTTTTGATTTGACTATATAATCCCAACCTTTGGCTTTGGAAACCAATTTGGATCTAATTTCAAAATAACTTCAGCCATTTAAATACAATTAAATACAACTAAAACAAAGTACCTAAAATAACGGACCTACTTCTCCGAAACTTATGGCACAATAACTATACTCCTATTGGTTATTTTATATTGTAATGGCAATTATTTCTTTGTATTTTTATATATTACCATTTCAAATATACACTAATTTTAGTATAAAAGAGTATTTCAAGTTTGAACACTTAAGGAGAGTCAAGGAAATTATAGGGTCTACCAAAAATTTTTTATTGAAAGTACTATTAATAAAGGTAAAAGTTAGCTGAAATAATACAGTAAGACCTATAAATAGTACCAAAAAGTACAATAAGACTCATGAATGACAAAAATAAACTAAATAGTAAAATAAGCTAGCTTTTTAATTTTTGCCTAACACACTATTTTCAAAATTATAACCAAAAAAAGAAAGAAAAAAGAAAAAAACAAACAAACAAGGTCAAGGAAAAACATAGCTTTTTATTATACAAGTTTGTTTTAGACTAGCTTAATTATAGGCAAGTATTTTTGCTTTTTTGCTTTTATGTATAGCTTTAATAACTCTTTTTCTTTTTTTCTTTTCTTTTTTTTCACTTTTTTCAAAGTATATGGATGCTTTTAACACAATTTCAACAGAAATCTAAATAAGTTATTCTCAAACGTAACAACTCCAGTAACATTATTCCATAGGAAATTAAAAAACACAAATAAAACCAAAACAAAAATAAAGTATCCCCAAATCCAAAGCTATTTTTTAGCAAAATTGCACTAACCTTTCTTAACAGAAGCATTAATTCTTTGCCGTCTTGACCTCACCAAATGCGTGTTACGGAGATTGGTGAAGAAATTGTCATAATAACCTGGCCCAAACTTGTGACACAGCCGAACCGTAGGTACATGCTCAACAATCCAGGAACGTGGTCCTTGCTCATAATCCAGACTTTCTTCGAATTCTTCTGATATCTCCCAAAATCCTAGGCTTTTGAGGTTTCTTAAATGCTGGATTCCAGAGGGCACCTCCTTCAGTTGCGGACTAGGCCCAATATAAAGATATTCAAGAAGGGGTATTGCTCCTTCATCTATAATCAACGTCTTCAATTCATCCAAGTGCCTTAACGCAAGTTGATTGAGTTTTGGAAACCATCCTATCTTAAAATGCAATTGCTCTCCAATGTATGCCTGGAATGAAATGCTAAGGTCCCATAAGTTAGGTAGATTTTGAAGGGCTTCTAGTGGGTCGTCATTCAACCTTGACCAAAATATCCTTAATCTGACTAGATACTTAAGTTTTGGGATCCAATAAGGTAACTTCTCTAAACATCCCTTTATGTGGAGGCGTTGAAGAGATTGAGGTGGAGATGAAATAGATTGTAAATCAATTATATCATCTTCGTTTATGGATGTTACATCTAGAGATTCAAGGTGATTCATCTTTTCAATAGAGGCACCCAAAGCTCTCATGGTTTCCTTTGACAAGTTTTTTACACCTAGCTTCCTCAATTGTTTCAACTTTCCCAGCTCTTTAATTAGATCAACACCTCCATCATTCAACTCCACATGATACAACTTTTGCAAATCTTTTAAACACCCAATCCCCTTTTGTATCCTTATCCCTTTTTCTGTAGCCATACTTAAACCTATTTTCATGTCACGATGGTAGGCTATAAGATGTCGCAACTTGTAAAGCTTGTTAATCTCTATTGGCATTTCAGACACTAGTGACTGCTTTAGATCTAACGTCTCCAAATTTTGTAACTTTTCTATGGACTTTGGAAGCATTTTTACTTTGGTATTTCTCAAACTTAAATACCTTAAGTGAAATAAACTCCCCACATCATCAGGAATGCAATCCAATGGAGCATCTTCGAAATCCATTACTTTCAAAAGCTTGAAATTAGCAAAAAATGTACTCATAAAGGACTTCGGCAATTCATCAAGATTGAACAATAAAAGGGAATGAATATAAGTGTCCTCAAATCCTTTCATTACATCATATGATACTCTATCTACCGACATGCGTCGAGTTTGTTCTTCAAAACTAGACTCTTGTAATGATAGAACATGACAAAAACTCAAATCCTTCATCTTTTGGAGGATGATCTCACGCAAGAGATCATGGACTCGGCACCGTCTAACTTTTTTGTCAAAGTTAACCTCTGAAACTTGAACTAAGCTTCTGTGGATTAATTCTATCAAGTATTCTCGTGCAACCTCTTCTAATGTTTTACCTTCAATTTCCTTCACAAAACCTTCAGCAATCCATTGTCGAATCAATCTTACACAATTAATAGAGTAGTCCTCCGGATACATACCAAGATATAAGAAGCAAGATTTGAGGAAGTAAGGAAGGTCCTCATAACTTAGGGATAAAATCTTGTTAACACCAGCAAGATGTGGATTTCTTCCTAACTCAAAGCCAAGGCTATCATGCAAGATTTTCCATTCAAAGACAGTTTTTTCTTTTGTTGACAAAAGACCACCTATGGCAACAATTGCAAGTGGTAATCCTTTGCACTTCTCAAGAATGTCACGAGATAATTTCTCCAAAAATGGGGGACAATGTCCTCCAAATTCAAATTGGAATGCTCTTTTGCAAAAGAGCTCCCATGCCTTACTAGGTGGTAGTGGTTGCAAGGTGTGAAAATGAACATATGAAGATTTTTTGCAAAAAGTAGCAACATCCCACTTACGTGTTGTGATCATTATCCTAGGACCTTTTTTATTATCAGGTAAAGCATGTTCTATCTCTCCCCAAAAATCAATTTCCCAAACATCATCAAATACAACTACATACCTTTTGTCTAGTAAATATTCTCTTGCTTTGCTAATTACTAACATCTTGTCTGCTGAGTCGATTCCCTCAGGAGGACACTCCTTTCTTGCCTCACAAAATTGTTTTATCATGATCCTTAGTAGATCCACCATGTTGTATGACTGAGACACTGCGATCCAAGCATGACAATCAAAGTGTCCTCTCACCATCTGGTGATCGTAGACTTTCTTGGCAAGAGTGGTCTTGCCCAAACCCCCCATTCCCACCACCGAAACCACAGTACGGTGAGATTGTCCTTTTACCAGCCAACCAATCAATTCACCTCTAGGAGATTCAATGCCCACAACGTCAGCATCGTCAAGAAAAAGAGAGGCCATTCGAGGGTCATGCCCCCTAGCATTCTGAGCACCACTGCTTGATCCTTGACCAGTAGATTGGAAGTCATATCTTTCACTTCTTTCCTTGATTTTCTGCACTGATGCTTTGATCTTCTGAACCTTAGTGGCTGTTTCGTGGTGAGGTATTAACATTGTAATTAAGCGAGCAGATTTTTTGAGGAAACCACAAAACCCCTGATGCCGATGGGGATGAGGACGATGTTGAGCCATCTCAAGCAAGTACTCGTCCATGAAAACATCCATGCGGAAAGCTACTTCTCTTACTTGTTTCACCCAAGTTTTGACGCCCTCGCTCATGTCCTCCTCTGCTGCGGCCCTTGCATCTGCGTCCTTGAGGAAAGACTGAATGCTCTCCAGTTCATCTTTGATGTCAGCTACTTCTTCATGGATGCCTCGTAACAGTGTTGCTTCTTCACTCAACAAGGAAATCAGCTTGTCTACAAGAGGGGATATTGCCGCCTCTGCCATGTAGCCTATCTTCTTAGCCTCTCAACAAAGAGCCTGCTTAGCCAAATTTTAGCAAAATACACTCGAATCAGTCCGCATCAGCCTCAATAGCCTAATATTCAAACTAATTTTTGAACAATACCTTGATACAAGAAGCGATGGTCCTGTTCACTCTCTTCTTCCTTCGCGCCGGAACATAAGCCTCTACCTCAAGCTCAAGCTCAAGCTCGCGATGGGTGGTGCCGATGCGGACGGTGGTTGTTCAGTCACGATCTGGTGGTGGGTCTAGATTTTTTTGAGGAAAAATTTTGATTTGGGTCTGTTTGGCTTTGAGACGTTGAATGGTTGGGTTGATCTATGTTTGATCTGTTATGTGTGATGGTGGATCTGACTGGGTTGATATTGGTTTGATTTGTTTGGGATTTCTTTTTGTATTGCTTGATTTTCTGGGGTTAGATTTTTCAGTTTGGGAGATTCGACATTGCTACTTGAATTCTCGTGTTTCTGGGTTTTCCTTGTTGACAAAAGGGTGGTTGTCTTTGGGTGTTTGTTGCCTCTGCTGGTGAAGATTTCGGAGATACTACGAAACTGGGGAAAAGACCTGTAGTAGTTGACTTTTTTTTTTAGAAAAAGTTGAAACTTGAGACTGACGGGGTGAAAAAAAAAAAAAAAAAAAAAATATATATATATATATATATATATATATAGTGATAGGCATTGAGCATTAAAATTTACGTAGTTGTACATTCTAAAAAAAAAAAAAAACTGAAGTGTTGTTCGTAAATAATAAATTAGTTACAAAAGTATTCTCATTAACTTTCTCAAATTTTTAGCTAAATTAACTCAAAAATTTTCACTTTTTATAATCTAACTATCTATATTTTAGTCTTTTTATCCCCAAAAAAAATCTATCTATATAATTTTTATAAATATACATTAGTCTCAAGATTTTATCACAATTTGAATTAAATATTATTTCTTTTTTTTAATTCATTTATTACAATTAAAGAAATTCACATCCAACCCCCAACCAAAATTTTTTTTTTTTAGAGACTAAACAAATACACAGGCGAGTGGGAGCCAAGATTTAATATCACACAACTTACTATATACAAAAGTCAGTAACTTTTGAATGCTGTGTGAAGTAGGGCTGTCCACGGGTCGGGCCGGATCGGGTGGGGGGCAGAGGAACCTAGACTTGACCCGCCGGAAAATCAGTCGAGTCGGTTTCGGATGAGGAAGAGGGTCGGTCAGGCCGGTCGGGTTGCCAGAATAAAAAGAAAGCATCGAATCTGAAAAAAAAAAAAATAGTTGTCGGAATCTAGAAAACTTGCCGGTTTCTGGAAAAAATCGCCGGATTCTAGAAAAACTCGCCGGATCTCCTCGAATCTAAGCTTCATATCGCCGGATCTCCTCGAATCTAAGCTTGATCTTACCAAATACAGTCGAAATCTAGCCAGATCTCCTCGAATCTAAGCTTGATCTAGCCAGAGTTGGCTGGGTTTGTAGATAAATCGGTCGAGTCGGGTGGCTCGGGTTTTGGAGAAGAAAACCGCCAGTCGACCTGTCAGCGGCGGGTTTTTGAAGTCAGGACCCGAGTTCGACCGCCAGAGCAGTCGGATCGGGTGGTTCCGGGTCGGGTCCGGGCGGGTGGGGCAGGTTGGGCAGGTGGCGGGTTGATCTGGACAGCCCTAGTGTGAAGGCTTTAAAGCTGTATAGGGACACACAACTAGGCGATGTGAGATAACCCACTTCTTTGCTTTTTTTTGAGAGACTAAACACACACACACACAGGGGAGTGGAAGCCAAAACCCCCAACAAGCTAACAAATCCCTTTGACTGTGTCTTGTCAACAACAAAGCTATTAAAGGACCGTGGGGGCCTGGGCCCCCCAAAATTTTTGAAAAAATTAAAAAAAAATAGATATCTTAAATAATTTAAAAAATTTTAAATAACTTTATGATTTTGGCCCTTATACCTCATAATATACATTGTCTACCCTTAAAAAAAGATTTGTGACCACCCTAAGTTTTTTTTTATGCTCAATAAAATTAAACTTCAGTCCATAATTTAGTCCACTTAACAATATATTAGGCTCTTTCAAGCAAAAAGAAAAAGCCTAAAAACAAATGCACATTATTATTCTACATTTCATACAAATAAATAAAAAAAAATATATATATATATATATATATATATTATATATGGCCCCCCAAAGATAAATTCTTAGCTCCGCCACTATGTCTTGTATCGCCCACAAATAGTTTTACAACTCTGCAACTCTCAGTTAAGAGTGTGACTTGGCTAGTTTTGAGCTTTCGAAACCCAATGAAAATAAATAGAAAAAATATATAAATATATATTAAACAACATACATTATTGCTTTTTTATAGAGATTTTATAGTTTGAGAGAGAGATCTAAAAAAGTCTTCTACTTCTTCACGAAGCGAAACTCTGGCACAATCTCACTCTGAATTAAAAACTTAAACAACGCATCGTGTTGTTCGAAGCTTCCTCTGATTCCATATTTAGCAGTTTGTTTTTCCCACTTTGCACCCAGTCTTCGCGCCGCTAATTTGATGATTTAGCCACGTGGCAGGTATCGTATGGATTTTGATTTGTGCCAGAAGTGAATACTACGAAAGCATGTGTACTTTACTATACTAGTAGTACTACTTTTTGGTATGTTACTTATGAGAAAGATTTAGGTACAGTACTTACGTGTTGTTCCTTAGATTTCCTTCTTAAGATTTTGCTATGTGAATTTTTTCTCATAGAATGAAAGTGTATGTTTTAATTAAATATTCACATGACTAAATTTTAAAAGGGAAACCTAAGGAACAGCACCTAAAATTTTATACTTAAGTTTTGTCCTTTGCTTATTATTGCTAATTATTTTGTTTGTTTTTGTTTTTTTTTTTTTTTAAGTACCAAAATAAAATTTATTTTGTTTTTATAATTTTTGAGGGGCAATCTAGTTAATGATGTGGTTGGAGGCGTTGAGCTCACTGGCTGGCCCATAGGATGTTACAAAAAGACGACATTACCCTCTCTAGAATTTAATAAATATATGAAATATATTTAATTAATAAATATTAATAGCTAAAATTTTAAATTAAAGGATTTAAAGAGAAAACTTTATCTAATTTATTAAAAAAATTATTTAATATTAAATTACTCCTATTAAAAAAAGTAATAAGTTCTAATTAATTTATTTAAACTTTAAAAAACATCTTTAAAAAGAGAGAAAAAAATTAGCAGAGGATATTGATTTATGAAATAATTTTAAAAATTATTTTTGAAAAAATAAAAAAGTAACTAATTTTTTTGATAATTTTTTATATTCCTAAGAAAGAGGTATTAAAGTTTTCTTTAAATAATTCATTAACAAATGTTTTGTTTTAAGAATATAACCTTTAAAAAACATAGACATTTAAATTAATATATTAATATTACAGTTTAATATTATTTATAACTCCAAAAACCAAAATAATCATTGCAAAAATTAAAAGGAAAACCAAAATGATATATATATATATATATATAACGATCTATTTCATTCTTAATTACATCATGTCTACATTATTTATTTCATAATTATAACATTAGGAGATGGGGTAAAAACCAATAGAAATATAGGAAAACATTTTTTAGGTGGCCACTGGCTAGTTTGTAGAAGAGGATAGTTTTGTAATTCCAGAAAAGCACAAGAAAGCACAGTATTGTCCACGATTGCATGCACAAGAAAAGCACAGGCATTGGATTTGGGGAGGCCCTTTTGGTTTCCCCAATGGCTCTCTGTTTTGCGCATTGAATTTTGACCCAACCCGCTACGGTGGGTTAAAAAAAATTCAACTTAATCTAATCTATCATATAAGTTCAATTCATCTTACCTCAATCCATATAGGTCGAGTTAGGTCAGGTTAAATCCATGGGTTGGATATTTTTTTTATTACTATTATTATTAAATTGAGCAGAAAAAAATATATCACACCCACAACCTGAGTTGATAAACAAAATATACATTAATATATGAACTAATATTTCAACTCAATTATACATTAATATATGAACTAATATACATTAATATTGACTTTTATATAAAATAGGAGGAAGAGGTGATTATTTTAAAAAAATTATGAATTATATAATATATAATTTAAATATATATTAAATATATGGGTGAGTCGGGTCGGGTTTGGTGGGTTTAGAATTTTATGACCCAAATCCAACCCGACCCACTATCAAAAAAATTTTGTCACCCAACCTAATCCACCAAGCCCTAAAAACCAACCCAACCTAACCCGGCAGGTTGGGTTGGGTTGGGTAGGTTTTGATGGGTTGGCGGGTTGGTTGTACACCCTTACTTGCCATATTGGGGGTAGTGAGAAGAAAGAAAATATAATCACTATAATCTATAATAATGGACCTATTTCTTTGTTGCCAAGTATAATCGTATTGCCAAAATAAAAAGAGTATAATCTTATTAATATTCAAATTTGGTATTGAAAGCTCGATTATGAGTTAAAACACAAGAGCTTGTTTACACTAGACAATAAGTTGGAATACACAAATAGCAAGAGACCCTCCAAACCTAATCTATCCAATGTACCTAAGCTTTCCAAGCTCCTACTCTAACAAGGCTTCTTGGAACCGTATCTTGTCTAGCTTTCCAGATCCCGCAATACGCCCGATTGCATCCGCTAAGTCTCATCGGCTTCTTTTGACAAATCCCCAAAACTTCCCAAGTTCCAAAATACTCTCTACACTCTGAATAGGTGTGAGTTGTATTTTGGTACAAATCTCCTCTCAAAGTATGACAATGGAAGAGGGAAGAAGAAGAGGCTATAATGATTTCTCACTAAGGATGAGTAGCTCTCTCTCTAAAAGATGGGTATGTGTGTTGTAGAAAACCTATCTAGAGTTTTTCTCTCTGAATGTCCTCTTTTACATTTGTGGGTAATGAGTGTATATATAGTATGGGTGAAATGTAAGAAAGTCACACTTAAAAATCCTCCAGGCAGAGAGTTTCGTGGGTATCTCACGAGAAGGCCTTACGCGTGAGACACTTGCAAAATTTCTAGACTGGCATGACTCTTCTGCTTCCAACATGTGCTTCTCACGTGGCTCTTTTGTGGGTTAACTTCTAGTGAGACACTCGCGAAATCCACTGATTCTTCATTTTATACTCGATTCTTCACTAACTTAATACTAAACCCAATACAATAAAATCCCACAAAATACAAAGAACAAAATTAAAGCAATTACAACACTTTTTGTCATGAAATAAAGCCAACACAAAAAATATTTGTAAATCACAACTTTAGAATCTCCCCATTTAGCTATTCTGTGACAAAACACCCTATAACAGACTCTAGACTTAACGTGAGTTTAGAAACAATGGCAAAACTCACTCACACCTAAATTTAGAAGCTGTGATGAACTTGGAACATGTATACCTGCAACCTGAAACACTTGCACAAAACGCATTAGACTTTCAAGGTAAATCAAGTGATAAAAGGACAAATATAATGTAACAAGTAAACATACGATTAAGTAAACATGTTGTAAAACATATGAACAACTTGATCAAACACAAAACAATCATATGGAAATGACCACAATGATCATATAGCAAAGTAAATGATCATCCAAACATGCAATCAATAAAGCACAATAGCATAAGGATGTATGCATGTCCAACACATAAACACAATGTGATAAGAGCAACAAAACATAAATACTAAATGTAACTCAAAGCACCATAAAACAACGAGAAAACAAGCATAAGGTAAAATAAGACAAAACAAGGTTTTCTAAAAAAAATTTATTCTCCCTCTTAGTATATGCATCTCTCTTATGGCTTTTTCCCCTACGAATGTGCACGAGGTAGAATTTCTTCCCCTAAGTATGTGCACATAAGTCATATAGAAATGACGAAACACACTGAAATAGGTATGATTTTTTTTTTTATAAGAAGATTCTTACTTTTACTTACAACAAGTGAGAAAGATTCCATAAAAATAAATAAATAAATAAAATTTAAAAGTGAAAAAGATTCCATCCATGATCTTTTCAATAGGAGAGACAGCAATATACAACTCTTGTACACAAAGACTGTTGATGAATTTGGTGTTGAATTGGTAGAGATGGTCACACATCTAAAATGTCACATCCACCTACATATGGGCATGTACAAGAGACACTTGTAAAGTTGCAATTGTCTAGTACCACAATATGCTAGTAAGGAGTTTTGTTTGTATAGTCATGTGTTATAATTAAAAATACTATTTACACTAATATGTTGTTCGAGCATCTCATACCCAACATTTAACATGAATAGTGAATACAAGATTCATCAAAGGAGAAGACATGGATATACACACACATACATGTGTATATAAACATATATATGAATATATGACCAGTCGGTGACAAAGTCAAATTTTAACCCTTTTTGGGGAGTGTTAAATTAACTATTGTCCCAACAAATTTAAACAATTAATGGAATATGGTAAATTTAATCATTTAATTACATACTTCTAACACTATTTCTTATGTGTGTGCCAAAACTACTTTTTAATAGGTGAGGCTCAACACGTGAGAATTTAAATGGAAGGTAGAGTGAAAGAAACAAAGATCGAACTTAAAATCTCATGCTTTGATACCATGTTAAGAATATAAAGTGAGAGAGAGAAAAAGTAAATAGTCTATCTATTGATGTATATTTTGTATAGATAAGACTGTACAATAGAGAGTCTTATATAGACTAAATATGTGTGAAGTAAAAGTAATATGAGTATACTATAAGTACAGTATACTAGGTTAAGCCCAATGGGTTAGGCTAGACTAAGCTATATACTAACAGGGAGGTATTAGCAAAATTATATATATATATATATATATATATATATATATATATATTCTTTATAAAAAAAACATAAAAGGGAAGAGGAAATTTTTCAAAATTTAAAAGTTTCTTTGTATTTGCCGGTAGGAAAATAGATACTTCCAAAGTTATAAAGCATGATTTATCCTTCTAATCTACATGCCTTGAAAAAATGATTATCTTCATCTCAAATTATTCTATTTTATGATTTAAATTAAACCTTACAAACCTAAAGGAATATCTAATATCAATTGTCAAGTCATTTAAATTTATAAATAAGGTAACGCAATAAATTTTGTTACATACAAGGAATAAAATTTTAATGTGAGATGAGAGAAGTGGTATCTTGTGTGCCTGCTCCATGGAGTAGAACACTCACAAGTCACAACTATGAAATTGGCGCATAAGATAGTTATTGGAAGTAAAGAGAATACTATTTAACATAACTAAGACATGTACAGTTGTATGAATATAAATAACTAAAGGAATATATATTAAGGATCTCTATAGATAGAGCTACAATTTTTTTTTTTTAATGAGAAGAAGTTAGAGTTACAATTGGTTGTTTGTGAAAGAAATTTTTTTATTTTTTTATTTTTATTGGTAAGTTACACATTTAATAAGTTTATACATGACTTTACCCTCCACCTAAAACTTATAAAATGAAAAACTAGTTAAAGAAACACGATTCCCTCCTCGATCCTTGTTGATGATTGCAGGAAGTTTCTGCTGCAGATTCCTCAAGCTAGGATGATTCACTGCTATAGAGAGGCAAATTGCTGTGCTGATGCCTTAGCAAAGATGGGAGCTAGTTTATCTTCTATTTGTAATCGTTTTATTTCCCCACCCCCTGTTGTAACCCCCTTTTTGTTAGCTGATTCACTGGGGACAGCTCGGACCAGGATGGTCCCTTTTGTTTCTTGTAATAGTTCTTCCTAGTTAATATTACTTCCCGGTTTACCAAAAAAAAAAAAAAAAGAAACACGATTCCCTCCATAAATTAGACTGGTATAGGAATAAACTTTTGCACCTAGTCAAGACTAAAAAAAAAAAAAATGCTTTCAAGTTTTCCAAACATCGAATGAAAAAATGCTATTTTTGACACAATAAAGCCACCGATCAAGTTGCGTTGAGTCCATTCAGCATCCTTGCTTGCACTTTTCTTCTTCATCTCTTTTTATATGACAAAGAACCCACATTGCACAACCCCTATATTCTTTATAAATCAAGAAAGGAATTTAAGACCTTAGTTTCAACTTCTTTAGCCATGTAACCCATTTTACCTATTGAATGCCAGTGAAAAATTTCTGTCAGTTTTAATAATTCAAAGATTCCTGAGAAAGGTTAGGGATGCAAGGAAGAATGAAAAGGAAGCTTCCTTCAATATTATTGCTTGGAGGAAGCTTCGTTTAGAAGCATGCTCTAGTAGAATTCGATTTTTATCTAATTCTCACAAGCAAGAGCAATCCTTGTAAATTTGAAATACTCCTTATGTTTATTTATTATAATGTTTAGCTTGTTTCTTTTTGAGTACTCTCTTAATTAAGTTATAATTATTTTGTGTCTACTTCATGAAGTGAGTCTCTCGTACAACTTGTGAGAGGTCCATAGCTTATGAGAGGCTTGCTCTATGAAACGAGTATAAGAGATACCGTTACCCAAATGGCTAAATATTCAATATTTAAAACAGTTGATTTAAAATACAAAAGTTCAAATACTATTTAGACATTTTAAATTTGCAGTCGCTTTTGAATCGATTTCTTAATTATTACAATTTATAAATTTGATTTTCAAGTATTACAACAATACCAATGCATCTCTTTCATCAATATTCATTAGAATCTTGACATCAATTGACCAAAAACGTTGTGTTGAATAAAAATAGAAAAAAAAAATGCAACTTTTTTAGGTGGTTTAATGGTGAAAATGTGACAAACCATGATTTTGATGGGATGGGCACATCGTTAGGATAATAGGATGTAAATTATCAATTGTAAAAAGTTTTCAAAACTGATTTAAAAACGACTTTATAATGAGAGAATGTAAAGTGAATTTTAACCAAGAACCAAAATGTTACTCATCCCCCAAGCAATCCATGTTAAAATATGTGCACATGATTCACACACCAAGAGTGGTGGGGAGCCACGTATAAGTTCCCATAACTCACAAGGCTTTACAGGCCACAAAAGTGTAGAAACAGAGCATGGGATAAAAAGAAATTCCACAGCTTATTAGTGCTTACTCCTAACACTGTTGACCGTAAATTAATAGTGTCCACAGCCTCAAGCCCCTCTTCAATATCGAATCCATTGGACAAAAAGTTCAAGATCAAGTTCACCATCACCTAAAAGTCATTCTCATCTATCGACTTCCACTATCTTGCTTGTATCTCAAATGGAAAATGTTAAAGCCACGAACTATTTTACACAAACTGTTGGTGCGTTTAGATACCATTTATTTTGTTGAAAATTGAAAATAATAAAAATAATAATTTCTAGTTACTATCCACACTAAAAAATACTGTTCATATGCTTTGATGCACTGTTCATGTTTCATGAACAGTGCACCAGGCGCTGGTCCCAAAAAAAATAATAATAATAAAAAAGGCTGAAACGCAAAACGTCCAGACATGGACGTGATCCAAACGCTCACATAGTGCTTGATTATTAGTAAGTAAAAAAAAAAAAATTGTTATTAGTGGACTTTGATGAGAACCAATAAAAATTTGTCATATTAATAATTTGTAAAAATGTTGTAAAATAATTTGTAGGTATCTTGCTCCTAAAATTCCATGAGCCACTTCCAAACTAGTACTATATGCCAAGACAGACCAGTCTCTGTTTTAAACAACAAACCCAGAACAGAACAATTGAGAACTAGTCTCCATCATAAAAGGCCTAAAGGCCCTAAACTATATAGACCACAAGGTCCCCACGGCCCATACACACTAAATAGTATTCAATCATACGCAGTAATTCTCTCTCGAGATATCTAAAACTTTAACTAATTTTGAGGTTTTGAGCCCATCGGACCTTGCTTTTTTTAAGGTCCTTTAAAGATGCAAGGTTTATTCAAGATTCAAATATAGACTAAAGAAGATAATTACATAGTAAAATTATATAATAAAATAGATTAAAAAAATTAGTGTAAATAACATGACAAGTGCACATAATTTAAACCTACTTTTTATTAAAAATCAACGATTGTAGTAGATTACAAAATTAGTTAAAACTTAAAACAAAGAATTAAACTCATATTAAATTTCTTGAAATTTTTAATAATTTAATCATAATTGAAGTAATAAGATAATTTTTTTAATACTCCGTAATAGAGCTTAATCATATAATACATGATATAATATAATGCCAAATGTGAAAGTTGAGAACTCTTGAATAATCTAATCTCTAACCATTTTTCCCTACTCTAATCTAATCTATAACTAATAGTACTTAAATAGATTGGTTTCCAATCACCATTTGCAATAATTAAAATTAAATTATTTGGTAATATAATTGTAGCTATAGTAGAATTTTAAATTTCTTATAATTATGTAATATTTTAGTTTTATCCTGTAGGGACTCAAATTGTCTTGGACCCTGGACAATAAAATTTGTAGAGAGCGGGTGTAAGAGCTAAGCCCAGTAAATAGAGAAAGACGTCGTTCTGGCGCGGCAGGAGGAATTCCCAATGTCGTAAGGGACGGATGACTTCTCTATCTTTTCCTTAGTGGTGTCTTTTTTGCCTTTCTTTTTCTCCTTCCCCCCCCAAAAGTCCTCTCCAAGTATTTCAATTTCCTCTTATATACTACTTTCCCGGTGCGTCTTCACCGTACACGTGTAAGTTCCCTTTTGGGACCATCTTTCTGTCCCATCCAGCACGTCCCGGATCCTCCGCTTGGTGGTTGTAAGGCTGCTTGACTGTTGCTCAGGTATCACCTCCACATTAATGCGGCCAGAGAGTTAGGTGGGATGCATTTAATGCGGAGGTAGCAGCTTTTTAGGAGATATTTGTTACCTTTTCCATTTCCTCCTTTAATCAATATTCATTAAGTTCAGTTTACATGTAATTCCGTGAAATTTCTTGGCAGCTAAGATAGTTACACCTACTCCCAAAGCTGGTTTACGGATTGAACCCTATCCTCGGACGAATGATTGTCCTCGGACGAAGGAGCATACTCGGACGGATGAGTATCCTAGGTTTGGGCCGTTGGGCCGCAAGCCCACTTTTACGGACTCTGTTAGTTTTTCGGGCAACTGGCCCCACATATCCAAAATAAAATATCTTAACAATTAGTAAGCCACTTGCTAATTAGGTAATATAATTCCATTTAGAGAAAACTATTTTAATAACTAACGAAATTTAGCTACTTATCACATAGAAAAAATAGCTGCTTGGTGCAATAATTGCTTATAGGACCCAAATTTATTATATAGTATATGAAAATTAGAACTAAGATTGGGTTGTGTAAATTTTCAAATAATTTTTTAAGATAACAAATCATTATAAGCAATTTATTGCTAATATAAATTCCATCTCATAATAAAAACTACCTATATGTATATTTATTTATTTATTTTAAATATAAGGTTAATGATCTAATTTTGAAAACTTCATGGACCAAAATCTTTCTATATAATTAACATAGTTTCAACTATAATTAGTAATTA
Source organism: Quercus glauca (assembly GCA_023736055.1). Taxonomy (NCBI): domain Eukaryota; kingdom Viridiplantae; phylum Streptophyta; class Magnoliopsida; order Fagales; family Fagaceae; genus Quercus; species Quercus glauca. Next base: position 56,322,634 of record CM043325.1, on the reverse strand, counting down.
ATAATTAGCATAGGTTTATGAAAAGGTGAAAAGTTTTGGTCTTAGTGTTTATGGAGAGAGAACAAGTTAATCAAATAACTTATTAACAAACTCGAGCTTGTTTGACCAAAAAAATAAGAGGGGGCAGGGGGGAGCATAACCGAACTTAAAGATTCAATCTAATCTGGAAATAAACTCAAATTCGGCTCATTATTTGAAATAAAATACTAATTTTAAAGTTTTAATATTTAGCTAGACTTATCTACAACCATATGTGGTCTAAATAATTCCACCAATAATATACGAGAAACACAATTTGTCAACCACAGAAGAGAAGAAGAAAGAGAAGCTTCTAATCTATTGGGGAGAGAGCCACTAGGAATGACCGTGCAGTGCGTATGAATCCTAAGTACTACGTTAGAAAAAATGTGAATAAGAAGTTAGGATGTTAAGATTCTAATTTTAAGTGCAAAAGTCAAAAGAAGTAAGTAGAACGGTAGAAAGAGAAGCTATTTGCAAAATCTGGTTCTTGGTAGTGCAAACAAAAGCCGCAAACAAAATAAAAACAATAAGTCCAGCCAAAAACAAAATTTCAAAAAAATTTCACAACCTTTTAGTTTACATTGTCAACATGATTTATTGCGACTGATGCACACTTTTTATTGGTGTCATTTTAAAATTGATATTACTTCAATCTCAACAAATCATGTAAAGACTTATAAAAAAAGTTGAAAAAAAATAATACAAAATTTCTTAGCATAAGCCAGAGAAAAATGCTCTTTAAATAAAAAATAATAATAAGTAATTAAGCAAAAGGAAAATAGAAGATAAAAAACCTTTATAAAGTGTGAATTTTAAACCCCCCTCCAGTACATTGTCTCTTCTCGTGTCTTGAAAGCGTTAAGTTTGATTTTATGTAGACTTATCAAATAGTAGATTGATACACAACTTGACTCATTCAAACTTGATTGACTTAGGAGTAAATTCTAGTTTAGTCCGCCTTTTTTCTTTAATCTCAGCTAAGCCAACATAATTTTTATATCTCAAGCAATTGAATTCGAGTTTTAGTATACTTTCTCCAACGTTATGTTTTAGCTTTTAACTTTGAGATTAGTCTACTTCTCCAACGTTATGTTTTAACTTTATGTAGGGTTTTAATTATTTTATAGCTTATGCTCAAATTGTGTTAACTGTTAACCAGTGCTTTAATATTTGCTAATAAACATTTTTTAAAAAGTTTGATACTACTTTTCTGAAAAAATATAATAAGTTGGTAAAAAATAAATCTATTACTTTTTCTTTCCTCATAATTTTTTTTTTTTTAATTTCCTCTAAAAAAATTTCAAAAAGAAATATTTCCTAAACCAATAGGGCACCCATTAATTTTTTTTTCCCTAAAATAAAATGTTACTCATCCTCATCCCCTAAAAATACCAATGGTACTCATCCCCTAAAAATGGTATTTCATGCCATGTAAAATCCATATGCTGTGGGTGCACATTCTTTGAGGAAGAAATGGATAAAACCTAATTATTATTGCTAAAAATATCTCATTAAATTATACGCATATGTTTCACACACCAACAACAACGGTGGGGCGCCACATTCCCAGTTTTCAAAAGCCACATCCACATACGCATAGAAAAAAAAAAAAGAGTCACGTAAATTATTCAACACCCCCTAATCCAATCTGGACCACACAAAACACTAACCAAACCCCATTAGGGACAAAAGTCTCAATACTTATCCACTCCCCGTCTTTCTTCTCCTAATTTATCCAACTAGTCTCCGAAACCCACCCCAATTCCAACAACCCCATTTCCCCCAAACACTTAAAATATCTCACAATCCCAGAAAACACAGTCCACTAAAAGCCAGTCCCTGGGCCCAAACACCACCTCCTTTTTATTGCCATTGCCTCCTTAGCACATTACAAAATTTAATGACAATAAAGGGTCCAACACTCCAAATTTATTTGCTCATAAAACACTAATAATATCCAACTTTGGATCATTTTCAATTGACCCAAATCAATTTACAAATCAGATCTATATCATCATCTCATCCACAATCAACTTGCAAATAATAACAAAGAAAAAGCAGATTAGAGGAAATAAAATTTTCACAATAACAACACCTAATCTTATTTAAAGGTAGCTCATCATTTATCATATAATATAAAAAGGTTTCAGAACCACCATATCATCAAAGGATAGGATTATAAAAACCCAGTTCTCACAGACTCCCCAGAGAAAAAAGAAGAGAGAAAAACCATAAGCACAACCCCTAAAACGACACTGACACTGAGAGATAAAAACTAAAGAAGGCAGTAATAAACGACACCCCAATAGATGAAAACGACAGAGATAGAGATAATATTATTTGAGATAGTTAAAATCAGCTTTTTGTTGTTGACTTTTTTCAGATCTAAGAGAGTTGACCACAGTCAGCGACGACCACAGGCTTCGAGGTCCTCCCGGAGCTCGATCCGACCTTCTCCACAGCCTTCACGACGTCCATGCCCTCAGTGATCTGGCCGAACACGACGTGCTTTCCGTCGAGCCACTCGGTCTTGGCGGTGCAGATGAAGAACTGAGATCCGTTGGTTCCGGGACCGGCATTGGCCATGGAGAGGATTCCGGGGCCGGTGTGCTTCTTCACGAAGTTCTCGTCGGCGAACTTGGCGCCGTAGATCGACTCGCCTCCGGTGCCGTTTCCGGCGGTGAAGTCGCCTCCCTGGCACATGAATCCAGGGATCACGCGGTGGAACGACGATCCCTTGTAGTGGAGCGGCTTGCCGGAGCGGCCTGCGCCCTTCTCGCCGGTGCAGAGAGCCCGGAAGTTCTCGGCCGTGCGGGGAACCACGTCGGCGTAGAGCTCCATGACGATGCGGCCAGCAGGTTGGCCGCCGATGGTCATGTCAAAGAAGACCTTAGGGTTGGAAGCCATCGGAGCAGAGATTCGAAGCTTTTTTTCTGAGAAAAATAAAAATTTAGGGTTTCGAAGAGAGAGAGATGGATTTTAGGGTTTTGGGGATCGAGGAGTTTATATAGGGGTTAAAGGAAAGGATAGGAAAAAGGGAAATTAATTTGGGCCGTTGATTTGTAACACGTGGAGGGATCGATATGGGTTTCGGTGTGACTATAGTTAGGTTAGTTTTGACTAGGGTTAATGTGAAAGGGATCCAAGGATAAGGTGGTATATGCCTTTGTCATTATGGGAAGGGTAGGACCGTAGACTTTATAGAGAGGATGAATTAAACGACGCCGTTTAAGGGTACAATTGTCATACTAAAAAGGTTCTTCAATGCATGTTGCCACTTGGCTTTTGATTTTTATTTCTTTTGGGGCCACTTGTTGCCAGTACATTGGTTTTGTAACTTTTTACCGACTACAAGTATCTATATGTTTTTTTTCCCTTTTTGCATTATTATAAAATTATTGAGAAATAAAATTTTGAAATTTACTATCTTTGTAATTGGTCTTATCGAGTACACAAAAGTTAGTGGTTTCATTTTATTTTTCATTTTAATCTAATCATTAGAAGGTCAAAATGTAATTGTTTAAGAAATTTGGGAGCCTAAAGGCATGTTTGTTAAATGTTTTTTCCTCTTATTTTTTATTTCTAAAAATCATTTTTTTTTATTTTTTTAGAATAAAAAATTTGTTTAGCAATTCAAAAGTAATAAAAACATAAAAATTATTTTCAAATCATAATTTGTGAAAGAAATAAAAAATAACTAAATGACCGTTTTCAGTTTATAATAATAAAAGCACGTGCTTGTTTAATGAACACATCACAGTTAATGAGATAGCATTCAACTCCTAACAACAAAAAGTTTTTTTTTTTTTTTTCTCTCGTAAAGTATTTTCTCCTCTTTTCACACAAAAAGATATCTCATGTGCTCATGAGACCTTTGTCAGTGATACAAAGGGTGTAAGCGCATACACAAATATTTCCTCTCATACCACACATTTTTTTTGCTCAACATGACAAGGAAGTAGACTAATATCACCGTTTATCCAAAAAAAGACAGAAAGAAAAGACAATTATCTCACCTGGGTAAAAGAGCTAAGGGTGTAGGCTGGTACATTGGTTTTGTATCTTTTCACCGACTAAAAATATTTATATTTTCCTCTTGCATTATAAAAAGGCAAATGTTAACTTTATACTATTTTATAACTAGCACGGTGCTAGTTAAAGATGCACTCTTCATTTAGAAAGTTGTAAAAAGTTGTAAAAATGTGTAAAAAATAGTATAAAATTGTAAAAAGTTAAAGACAAAAAAATGTAAAAAAGATGTTGTTAACAAGCACCGTAACCCGTTAACACAATCCTTACAAAAATATTTAAAATAAAATTGCAGTTTACTATCTTGTGATTGGTTTTGTAACTTTTCATCGATTTAAAATATGTAGGGGCTGTTTGATAACGTTGTTCAAATAACGTTGTTTGTATTTGTAGGGACTCGAATTGTAACGGACCCTCAACAATAACATTTGTAGAGAAGTGGGTTCAAGAACTTGGCATCACCGAAATAATCAATGACCGGTATAAAGTTTATAACGAAAATTGATGACATGAGATCCATTGGATTCTCAATGTCCGAATTTGGCTAAGTGTTTATGAAGTTTCTTTGTCCTCGGCCTAGGCCGAGGATCTCTCCTTTCTTTTGTTCCTTTTTCTCCATTTTGTTGGGAAGTCTCTTAATTATATATATTGTTTCCTTCTGTTAATCTTAGCCGTCTATCTGGCAATAATCTGAGCCTCTAGGCATAGAGGATTGTCCCATCGCCTGTATTTGCAGGCTTTATGTTATTTCCCAGCCGCCTTTGCAGGTTTTAAAATAGTTGAAGTGACTGATACTTTAGGGTTTTCAGGTCACCTCACCATTAAAGTGGTCAGAATGTTGGTGAGATATATTCAACGGAGGTGGGATATTTTCCCTTTAGTGAAGTCGGTGTGCCGAGTACAGGTCATCCTCGGCGCGGGCTTTGGGCGTCCTGGGTTCTTTCCCATTTGTCCTCGGCCTTAGTACTATCCTCGGCGCGGGCCTTGGGCCGCATGTAGTGGGCTAGCGTGGTTAGTGCAATAGGGCCCCACAATAGCCCCTCAAAATTCTGCTGCACGTCCCCTTGGGCGGGGAGGAGGATTTTAATTTCCTCGGCGCCTTTTCTCGGCCTGTTGGGTTTTACCGTACCGACAGTGTTATCGCTACTTCAGCTGTTTTTGCAGCTTTCTTTTTGTGCAAAGGGTTGCCCGAAAATGGTTAGGCTTGCGTCGTTCGTGCTATAGCACTCGATTTCTTATGGTTTTTGTCCCTGATGGGACTCGTTTATTTGGCACCTGGAAGGGACTTGGCTTCGCCTCAGTTTTTAGCTCATGACCCGTACAAGAGCCCTGGTTTCGTTCAGCGTTTGTATTGTTTCATAGTGACTGGTCCCCATGTAGGTTTGGGTCCGAGGACCATACAAGACCTTGGCTTTCCCTAGCGTTTTAGTTTTCATGATGAAACGTTCTTCCTGAAGTATCTGGTTTCCCCAGAGGCTTGGGTCCGAGGACCATGCAATGCCTTGGTTCTGTCTAGTACCTAGTTTTCTTGTTTTAATCATCTGAAGTATCTGGTTTCCCTAGAGGCTTGGGTCCGAGGACCATGCAATGCCTTGGTTCTGTCCAGTACCTAGTTTTCTCATTTTAATCATCTGAAGTATCTGGTTTCCCCAGAGGCTTGGGTCCGAGGACCATGCAATGCCTTGGTTCTGTCCAGTACCTAGTTTTCTCGTTTTAATCATCTGAAGTATCTGGTTTCACCAGAGGCTTGGGTCCGAGGACCATGCAATGCCTTGGTTCTGTCCAGTACCTAGTTTTCTCGTTTTAATCATCTGAAGTATCTGGTTTCCCCAGAGGCTTGGGTCCGAGGACCATGCAATGCCTTGGTTCTGTTCAGTACCTAGTTTTCTCGTTTTAATCATCTGAAGTATCTGGTTTCCCCAGAGGCTTGGGTCCGAGGACCATGCAATGCCTTGGTTCTGTCCAGTACCTAGTTTTCTCGTTTTAATCATCTGAAGTATCTGGTTTCCCCAGAGGCTTGGGTCCGAGGACCATGCAATGTCTTGGTTCTGTCCAGTACCTAGTTTTCTCGTTTTAATCAGTTTTATCTACTTATCCGTAGCCGTTTAATTTTACATTACTACAATTTACAATAAGCATTAAATAACCATGCTTTTCAAGCAGGGAAATAATAATAATAATAAATGTAGGTTGGAGTTGGTGGAGGATAAGACCTTGCCGTGTCTTACTTCTTCGTTTGGTGGGATTCTTCAGATAACGAGGCGTCTCCTGGGTTGTCCGAGTGACGCGTTCTGACGCTTCGGTGTCTTCTCGTTTAATGAGGCGTCCCCTCATTAATTCCGGCCATGGATCTACGAGGATCTAACGGCTGGCACGCCCCTTGGAAGTTGGGGTGGCATTATTGCCTCCGAAAATTTCTCCCTGGGATTTGTGGCAGATTGGCACTCATCAATATCTCACCTTCTATATAAGACGTTTCCAGGGCAACCTTCTCCTTCACACTTGACAAACGTCCATACCAAATTTCTCCCAAAAATACCTCCCCAAAAAGGTTCTGCCGAACATAGCCGCCTGAGCCCCTACGAACAAGTTGGCCCTTGGAAGGGGCGATCTTGGGGATGCAAAGCCCCTATCAGGAGCCGAGGATGGCACTCCAACCCTGGCCGCTGCGCTGGGATGGGTGTATGGGAGATCCGAAGATTCTCCTTCTTTTCAACCTAACTGGAGGAGGAGCCCTCCTCGCCGTCTAGAGGAAGATCCAGGAAGAACGTAACCACCTTCCCTTGGGTATGGGTCATTGGACCCCAAGCCGGTTGCAGTGGGGGTGGGAGGGACATCAGGCGGAACCCGGAAGCGGAGCCGTCCTGTGCCGCGACCTCTTCTACCTCCTATGTAGCCTTCCTTTCTTCTAATCCTTCTTCTCTCTTCTCTCTTTTGCTCTTCAACGAGCTTTCTTCTTCTCTTTCCTCCTCTCGTCCTTCACTTCTTTTCTAATATTTGTTCTTCTGCCATCGTTGCTTTCTACCATTTGTTCCTCTGCCGGCTTTGTCAAGCGTCTACCTTTGTAGTTAGCTTTAGAACAAGCCCCACGGGCTTCACTTGTAAGAGATGTAATGAATTTTTCTTTATGTATGAATAAAAGAAGTAGACTTGTTTTTACTCTCTCTATTTTTCGCACATTTTTGCTTTTGTGATTGTTGATTTCTGAATGATTGTTGCTGTAGTAGAGTGTATCGTTTTTAGTAAATTGTTTTTGAAAAAGTTGCCCTTGATCTCTTTACACCGATCGCTGTACTTGCCAGTGCACAAATTCTACCCCACGGTGGGCGCCAATTGTAGGGACTCGAATTGTAACGGACCCTCAACAATAACATTTGTAGAGAAGTGGGTTCAAGAACTTGGCATCACCGAAATAATCAATGACCGGTATAAAGTTTATAACGAAAATTGATGACATGAGATCCATTAGATTCTCAATGTCCGAATTTGGCTAAGTGTTTATGAAGCTTCTTTGTCCTCGGCCCAGGCCGAGGATCTCTCCTTTCTTTTGTTCCTTTTTCTCCCTTTTGTTGGGAAGTCTCTTAATTATATATATTGTTTCCTTCTGTTAATCTTAGCCGTCCATCTGGCAATAATCTGAGCCTCTAGGCATAGAGGATTGTCCCATCGCCTGTATTTGCAGGCTTTATGTTATTTCCCAGCCGCCTTTGCAGGTTTTATAATAGTTGAAGTGACTGATACTTTAGGGTTTTCAGGTCACCTCACCATTAAAGTGGTCAGAATGTTGGTGAGATATATTCAACGGAGGTGGGATATTTTCCCTTTAGTGAAGTCGGTGTGCCGAGGACAGGTCATCCTCGGCGCGGGCTTTGGGCGTCCTGGGTTCTTTCCCATTTGTCCTCGGCCTTAGCACTATCCTCGGCGCGGGCCTTGGGCCGCATGTAGTGGGCCAGCGTGGTTAGTGCAATAGGGCCCCACAGTATTTTTTTAACAGCTTTTTTCATTTTCTATAAAAGTGATGTTAAATTTTTTTTAAAATGGATTCTTAACCAGTGCCCTAAGGACACTTGTTAGCAAGACCCTTTTTAAAAATACGTAAAATAGTGTATGAAAATACGTATAATATTGTTTAAAAACTAAAAACATGTATTTAAACACATGTACCAAACAGACCTTATATTTTCCTTTTGCATTATGAAAATATTGAAAAATAAAATTGCAATTTACTACTATCTAATTGGCCTTATCTACTCCACAAACTTTTAATGGTTACACTCGATCTTATAATGCCTTATCATTTTAACCTAATCATTTAGAACGTCAAAATGTAATTGTTGAAAATTTTTGATGGAGCCAAATCACAATGAGGTAAATTATTTGTTTATAAAATGCATAGCCCTAACTGTTGCCAAAGCACGAGGGGTTAATGAAATTATTTTAATCTTATCCTCGATTGAAAACATATGAGATTTGTAAAATGTATAAATTACTGTGACCAGTACAATAATTGGATTGTTTGAATACTAGGCTATCTTAAAAAATTCTCATATCACATTAAAGTGTCTCTCTCTCTCTCTCTCTCTCTCTACTTTTTCCATTGCTAAAAGTGACATTATTCCCCAAATGCACTGTACACCACTTTCACAAAGCAACAGGATTCCATCCAGAAAATTGTATAGTTTCTTCATATGATATTTCCCTCGTGAATGGCCATAAAAAACGTGAGTATAGGAAGTTGTGATTGACTGATATCAGAAGTTTGCAAGGTGCCATTTCTGAACGGAGATTGAACAATGACCGGACCACTGAAACATTCCATTATTAGCGTTGCAAATAGGCCGAAGTTTCTGTCCAGACTCCAGTGAAGTAGACACTAACACAAGCTGAGTCCTCGCAAATATTACACCAACATATTCTCATAAAAGATGGTCACATCCAACAGGAGAATCAACCACTATATTAGTCTGCAAGAACTGAAAGCAGAATTTGAACACTCACAAGTCACAAGAAACCAGAAAAATTCCTCAATTATGTGCGTGTGTTATTTCTTGCCCAAGAATCCGATGTATTTTCGTGGCAATTCATGCTTGCATAGACTATCAAAGAGAAATAATAATAATAAAATAAAAGGTCACAATCTGGAGTGAGAACCAAGGGACCCTCTGACAAGATTTCATTTCTCCACGAAACGACAACAATCATGTATGGAGACAAAAAATAATTAAGTGGCCCATCAATGAAGATGTCTTTCTCAAATATAGGGTAGTCCTTGGAATCACAAAAAAGAGTGGCTAAAGAAAATGCCATAAATATATAAACATGTCTCCTTTCTTCTTTTTCTTTTTTTAATATTTTTGTACACGCATTCTTTTATACATTCAAAAAGATGCAATGATGTTGAAAATTGAAATATCTACACAATTTTAAGCCTACAGAATTCAACATTATCCACAATTACTTTTACATGAAACCCTCCGACTGTAACAGACGTGGATAGACAAATGATACTATATGCTTCAAGGACTTCATTGATGCTTTCAAAAAAGCATGGCTTTCTGTTGCTGCATGAACCGAACAGTGACAAAAGTTATAATTTGCAACCAAACCAAACATAAGAGTAATCTGATTATCAGAGGGATGAAAAGATTAGTACCTCTTATCAACAATTTCAGATCCTTGGAAAAATCCTCAACTCGCCCTAATACAGGTCTTATGCCACAAATCTGTAGAACACAAAGTTCCAAATACAAAGCCATTTCCATTATTTGCAGCAATAGGCAACAGACACCCTTGATTTCAGAATGAACCCGATCCGTTTTGTTGGCCTCACACAGTTCAGTAACAATAGCAATGGCTTGATCCTGCATTGAACATGTCCAAAAAGAATGATCTCCGGGTTACTTCATGATTTTAATTTTATATATTTTTTGTCAAGAAAAAGTATGCTAACAAATGGAACACATCAAAACCTTGAACCAAAAAGCTTATAAATCTTTAACATTCCATTATGTTGAGACAGGACATAATGCAAATAAAAGAATACATAGCACCATACCTGTAAACCATGTAAAATTTCTGGCATTGGAAGCTCAGGAAAATGAGCAAGATCAACAAATCCCACCTCCTCTGCCCTTCTAGTAGCACCCTCAGCTTGTAAAGAGAGGAATTTCAGAATAAGAAATGTGATTCTGTAGATCTGCAAGGCAATAGCATCAGAGAAGTACGTTGGAACAGTATTTGCTTGATCCTTGGTTATCAGCGCAGTTGAGACAGCAGTGAATTTCTGCTTTGACACACAACCAAGAGGTGAAAGAGCAAACCATCCATTTTTACTTTTGATAAATGGTGCTTTCTTGCACAAATCAAAGTCCTCTTTGAGGGTAGGGGGACACAAAAGAGGGGCGCCTCTGATGGCTGAGTCTCCATGGTGTTGAGTTCCCCGGCTTATAAAGGCCAAGAGATGGATACTTTTCTCTCTTAACTGTGAATCCATTTCTTTCATGGCCTTAACCCATGAATTCCAATGCTTTGCTAGCACACACATTAGCATCAGGGTATGCTCTGTTTCTTCAAGAGCAGCCAAAGAAGTTTGTGTCCTTTGAGCCCTAGGTCTTTTCTTGTCAGGATCATCAGACGGAAAGTCTGGTGCATTGAGATAATAGGAAATCATGTAAGCTTTCTCTGAAAAGAAATACGGTATCACATTGTCCACAATATCAGTGCAAGTAGAACTGCCTCCTAAAGATTGAATCATAGCCGTAACCACGGCCAAGCCAAGTCCCCAAATGTGTTGAGGCTTTTCAATTTTGTCAGATGAGTTGGAGATACTCCCCTCACCATTAATTGAGGAAGATCCCCCATCCAAGTATTCAGAAAACAAAACCCTCAGAGAAGTAAGAAAACCCGAATTAAGAAGCATCACAGCACCTCCTTTAACACGTGCAAGGGTCAGAAAGAACTTCAATAGTATGGGAATAGATGCAAAAGAATTTTTATCATGAAGCTTCAGAATTACATGCTGCAACTCGAGATGAGTCTGTATGATTGGAAACCAAGTGTCAGGTGTCAAGAAACTTCTTAATATGAAATCCATAATCGTCAGGGAGAGGGTGCAATGCTCAGCAGTAGTAATGTAGTTGCAGAAAATGGGCAGTAGCACAATAGTTGCATTTGAAATCTTAGCCAAGTCTTCCACAGATTCCATGTCTGTCACCCCACCTAAAGGTGTATTAAGGCAAGTAAACTCCAAAGTTGAAAGAACCAACATAAGTAATAGCTCCATTGTTGTGTTAACCTCTGTAATTGATTGCCTCAAGTCACTCAACACTTTAAGACCAGAACCTGAGGTTTTTAAGACAAGTGTACAAGCATGCAAGGACAAGCTTTTATGTGCAGATCTCATAAGATGGAGAAGTAATTCCGCCTGGGCCGCTAGAAAACAAAGGATATCTTCAGAGACATCCAGAATTGGAGCTAATGATTCTACTGTGGCATAGAAACATTGGCATATATGATCTATACATGATAAAACGAGTCGATCAGGGATCTTTCCTCCAATAGTTTTTCTCTCTGTTGACTGCATGAATAGGTAAAAGTGAATTTAATAGTCTGAAATAGTGCAAATTTGCAAAAATTAACATTGTGGTTTTTCAAAATACAAATTTGAACCGTGAAAGCTATACATCAAACCAGGCATCCATCAAGGCTTAACACATTAGGAGAATCAAATTTAGGTGTCCACAGCAGTAAGCAAGAGGAGTTTCTTTGTATGTTAATACCTAAGGTGTGTATTATATAGAAATGATTTCACTTTGTTGAATACCAAGATGTTTCTCCATGGTGTAGAGTCTTTAGAATTAATTATTTTCGTGCTTCATTTAACATTACATAATTACCCTAGGCAATTATGAAATGTAACTTGTATGGAGCATGAATTCACAATAGCTTACTGGTAGAAAGTGAGGAAGATCTAAATTGCAGAATTATTATAATCTCTATGTTTCTATCTTACAGGCATCAATTTATATTGGTTACTACCAGATCCTTCTAAAAATTTATCCCACACTCCACATAAAAAATGATGGGTGATAGAGCAGGACTTTACTTTTCAAATGTCTATAGGCCCTGGTGTCTCACTCACATCTGAATTCTCAAAGCATCACTTTTTACAGAAAAACAGGATAATAAGGACTGATGTTTACTACAATTAATGTTTTGATCACATGCTGCAAAACTTCCCAAAACACCAAAAATTAAGTTGCACAGGAGAAAACAATCCCTCAGAATATATTAGACATAATATTTAATGAACATGATCATGCTTTCGCGTTTTACTTCTTAAAACATAAACATTCAACCCTTTGCAAATTTGTATGTTTTTCTTACTAAATCCAGCCATTGTTATGTATTTCTAACTTTGGAACTTAAATATAAAGGGCATTAGAGTTCTGATTACTCACATCATCCTCATAGACAGTTAAAACACTTATTAATGCTTTCAATGCAGAATGCTTTGAACTTGAAAGCAATATCATCGAGTTTGCATCCTGCATGCAATGCAGCATTGTTTCTGCAATTGTTTTTGATGCTTTCCATTCTGAACAATCCCACATATCTAATCCCATATCTGATCTGAGGCGTTCGAGGTCAAACAAGTAGACATCTTTGGAAGTTGCAAAAAGGTCATCATCATACTTATGATGATAAGTCTGCAAAAACTGTGATTCAACAAGATACTGATGCAGTTCTTTGAATGCTCCAGGAGCAATTTTACGGCCTTCAAACTCTCCTTGTAATTGATAATAAAGATCACTAAGAATTAAAGTCTTTAGCTCCTTCCCTTCACTGGAAAAAAAAAAAAAAAAAAAAAAAAGATTTGTTTTTATGCTGCATCTAAATACAATACTTTGTGTAAGAAGAAATACCAGGTGATATGAAATATACAAAAATCTTGTCTTTTAGAAAAAAATAAACAAACTTCAATATTCAATAAGATGAGCCAAAGAACTTAGCCTGAAATTAAAATGCTCGATGTCATGTCAATGTCTAGATAATCTCCCCCAGCCTTAATCAGTGGAAAATAGTTCAATTCTCCAAAGAAAATTGGGAGTGCCAACAAAAACCAGATGTTACAGGTGGATGTATCTATTTAAAATTATATACCTAATCACGGCAACATCGAGAAACAATCATATACATGATTTTACACACACAAACAGAACCACAAGGGAAATAAGTTGCACAAGTAATCCTCACATATATATTAGGTATATACTGCACACAATAGAATCACATACACATGAAGGGTCACAGGTCGCTGCCAAAATAAACTATAGTAAACTTCAGTATAACAGGAATAGTTCTAAAATACAACAGATAAAGAAATTTTCCTTCAAAAGTTTTTATGAAATATACAGGACCATTTTGAAGGTTACAAAACATCTATAGTTGCGAGGTTTTAATACCAAATTCCCCTCCCCCCAAAGCCGGCCTTCTTTATCATTTCATCACTTCTTAAAGTAGTAATTAGTAAATTACAATTTTATGCATTTAGATCAGAACTATATGATATTAGATCAGAACAAGATGATTATCCAAATGCTCTACCTGTAACCACGCTGAGAATATTGAGCCAACAATTCAGGAAAAGCAGGCTGACAGCTCAACTGCAAACAGGAAATCACAAACAAACTAAGAGTTAGATGTTAATCCCAGATGATGATATGAAAGAAGAAACAACTTTTAAAGAATAAACCAACACGAAAATGTCAGAGACAGGACCAAACCTTTTTTGAAATGACAAGGATCTTCTGAAGTAATGATATGGACAAAGTTCCTGAGTCATTGGTTGCTAGTCTACCCATCACATGCACAGTGAACAAACTTGCAGCAACCTGTAAAGTTGTGACTCAGTACAACAATTCTCTCAAATTTTAAACACATAGAAGATAATATCGAAAGGCTGAAACAAATATTGAGGAAACATACCACTCATGCACGCTAAACCATTATACAAACAGAATAAGTAAGTCAAGCACAAATATTTAATAACAAAAAGCACTCATATAGTTGCCTGAAGATTTGTGAATTAATTGAAAAGTCAACTGTTACAGCTTATGTCATAAGTTCTTTTAACCCTAGCTCTGTGCTCAATACATATAAAAAAAAAAAAAAAAAGTTCAAGAAAAGGGAAACTAGTATGCAGAAGTAAATAATACAAACAGAATAAGTAAGTCAAGCACAAATATTTAATAACAAAAAGCACTCATATAGTTGCCTGAAGATTTGTGAATTAATTGAAAAGTCAACTATTACAGCTTATGTCATAAGTTCTTTTAACCCTAGCTCTGTGCTCAATACATATATAATGCAAAAAAAAAAAAAAAGAGTTCAAGAAAAGGGAAACTAGTATGCAGAAGTAAATAACCAATTCTCAACTGCTACTCTGTCTAAATTAATATATTATAATTAAAAACATAAAATTGGAAGTAAAGATCACCTTTGCACGGAAGTATTTTTCATTGTCATATTCACAAGAAGAATATGACTTGATCAGATTGCCTAAAACAGAGCTCTCACACCAGCTTGACACAATATCTTTTGTAGCTTTTGATTTTTCAATGTTTATTGCATTTTCTATCCTGTCCTTTGATTCAGCCGTATGCTTTACAAGTGATTCAGCATGTGACAATTTTTTCTGCAGGAACATCTCATACGAAATTATTTCTAATATTGTAGATTGGCATCGATATTTGTATGCCAAGTTTAGCCCCCCCGTCTCAGTCAGATTTTCTAGTGGAGGATCTTTAATGCCAGCAATTAGTGAAATAGTGTTGGACAATTGCTTCCAGAAATTTTCAGAGCTCCTCAGCACCGACAAAATTTGTGTATACTGAGCAGCCCCTTGCCACAAGGCCTTGATTAAGTTAAGTATATTCAACAGTATCCGGGGATTGCTGAAGATAATAAATGAAAAAAAAAATCAGCAAATTAAATGTAAATCTAAGAAAAGATGTAACCATATAAATCTTGTCAAACTGAAGCCGTAAAATATAACAATATAATAATAAAAAGACCAAAAAAGAAACCAGAATAAAAATTAAAAAGACCACAAAATATATACTTGTTGATCAGATCATTAGCCCTATCAACATAGTGCAGGAGTGCATCTACAAGACTTGAATTCTTGGAACCCTGTGACCCAGCTTCTTTTGCTGTTTGCTTCAAAGTATCAACATTACTATCCTGGACAGCTGTACTCTCTTTAGCACCAAATACATCAACAAGAAAAGCAGGCTGCAGAAAGGAATCATATATTAGGAAACAACGCTAGATAAAGCAAGAATAATGAAGATCATGGACTAAATTAGGGGAAAAAAAAATGAACCAAATGATTACACTAGGGGCATAGCTTGCCAACGAATGAGCTAAACTCAGTGAAGAGAGGAACAATTTTTCTTTTACACAATATTCCCATATACGTACAGTTTATAAGATCTAAAGTGTTAACAAAATTCCTAGTGAGTGGATGAGTGCTTTAATACCTATTTATAAGAACAAGAGGGATATTCGAAACTATAGAAATTACCATGGAATTAATCTTATGAGTCACACTATGAAACTTCAGGAAAGAATAATCGAACATAGGTTAAGACATGAAAATATCATAGAATCAATTTGGTTTTATGCCAAGATAATCTACCATGGAAGCTATTTTCTTACTTAGACGTCTAATGGGAAAAATATAGAGAGGCATGTAAAGATTTTCATTGATTTAGTGAAAGCATATGATAGGGGGTCCCCATAGAGGTTATGTGGTGGATTTTGGGAAAGGAAGGAGTTCCTCTAAGTATATATTAAATTGATTAAGGATATGTACAACAAAGCTGTAACTAGTGAGTGTGAGAACAAGTGGAAGAATCACATGTGAGTTTCCTATCACTATAGATTTGCATCAAGGATTAGCATTAAGTACATACCTCTTTTCACTAGTGATGGATGAACTCATAAAATCGATCCAAGAGGAAGTCTCTTCATGCACTTTTTGCAAATGATATAATTTTAGTAGATGAAACTAGAAGTGGAGTTAATGCCAAGTTAGAAATTTGGTGAAACGCTACAGAATCTAAAGGCTTTCGATTAAGTAGGACTAAAATAGAGTACATGAAATGTAAGTTTAGTAAAAACTAAAACATAAATAGAGGAACGGTAAGACTTGATGGTTAAGAGATACTAAAGGCTGACAGATTTCAATATCTTAGATCAATAATTCATAAAAATTGAGAGATTGAAGAGGATGACAATCATAGGATAAGAGTAGGGTGGATGAAGTAGAGAAGCGCATCATAAGTATTGTGTGATCATAGAATACCTATTAACTTAAAAGAATATTTTTATAAGACTAAAACGAGCTATGCTCTATGGCACTGAATGTTAGACTATTAAGAAGCATCATATTCATTAATTAGCATAGCTGAAATGAGAATGTAAATGGATAAGTGAAAATACACGGAAAGATAAGATTCAAAATGAGGAAATTCACATAAAGATAAGGGTAGCTCCTATTGATGAAAAGATGAGAGAGAATCACTTAAGATGTTTTGGTCATGTTTAGAGGAGAGCAACTGATGCACTAGTAAAAAAGAGTGAGTTGATCCAAGTTGAGGCTTTGTTGTTATTGTTGGTGTTGTACTACAGTTTATAAGCAGTTCAGTATATAAGCTTTGACTTCGCTCACAATGTGCCAAAACCACAAACTGTTTAACTTTGTCAAGCCTAAAAAAAGTTTATATAATAATATAAGGAAACATCTGATCTGAAAAGACCAGAACATCTTTTTTTCTTTTATTAGTAAATTATGCAACCAATAAGTCTTGAACCCATGACCCCACCCTCCAACCCATTGTTATGGGGAGAAGCAAGTGTGAGTTGGGCTATATAGCTCATTGGCAGATCAAAACATCTTATACAGAGATCCATGCTATCTTACAGAATCTATTGGATCTACAATGTTTTAAAACCCAATAAGATTACTGTTTAATCTAAATATATGTATAGGTAAAACCCTGTACGTTTATAACCCATTGTTATACAAGATAATGATAACAGAGAAGAATTTAGTTGTATAGCAACACCACCAGAATAGATAAGTACAACATAATATTGTTGGGACCAGTCCTGAACAAATCAGATTGAATTCAGAGCCTGTAAACTTGTTATCCCATACACTTACAAATTAAATTCAAGCAACAAACACTTTTTAACCTCAAAATAGTATACAAGTTATCAACCTGATAATGCGCTGCAGAAGTAAGCACATTTACTGTGGCAACGAAGAGATCTTCATTACACACTGACTGCTTAAGTAGTATGTAGCTTATAGAATGCCTCAAACCTACAATCTAAAACCGAAAAGTAATCAAAATTAAATTAGAAATTACAAAAAATTTATCTGGTCAATTAAACATAGAGGGAAGAAGGAGAATAAGCTCAAAATGTAAACCTGCTTATCATCCAAACGAAGGCATGCACTTCCAACCAAATATTGTTGTAAATAATCTGCCATGATCAACAATACTGACAGTACCCTAGCAGCACCAACTTGGATTGCCTGAATGTACAACGCAAAAAGAATTCAGTAAAGCTACTCAACAATAAAGTACCATATGAGATAACTTTGATGAAAACAGAAGAAAAATGAATCTACAGAAAAACATTGGATTATTTATCAATGGTTAGTCAACATAGAAATGCACAACTAAAGTCATGCAGGAAACACAATCAAATAACAACAGTCATGAAACTCCATGTCCAATCAGTATAGACCATCGGAAATTACATGCATACATAGTATATGCACAATGCCAAAATCCAAGTGGCAGGAGATCAAGGGTGGCTTCACACATACTTCTGGGGTTTAAATGAACCCCCTTGAATTGAAAATATATATATATATATATATATAATTTTTTTTACTAATTTAATTTACTCTTAAAAATATTTTTGCACACCTAATCATAGATTAACCAAGGCCAAAATCAAATAACAACACAAATCAATCCATTCCAAAACTAAACAACACAAATCACAGATCCCTCTCTCATGAATCTCGTCTAAACAACATAGAGTCGCTCCCTTTATTATAAATTTATATTACATGTGTGGGTGTGTATTTGATACTAATTATGTGCGTTTATTTTATTATTATTGTTGTTGTAATGTTATTTGTGTGAATATGTACATGTATGGTATAAATATAATATAACTTTATATAATTTAATAATTAGGAAATACAAAGGGTTTGTTACATGTGTGTGTATTGTTATCATGTTATAATAACTTATAGTTAGGGCAGTCCACGACCCGCCCGGACCCGAAAAACCGCCCGGAACCCGATCATCTTCACCCGAAACCGCCCGATCAAAGCTTAGTTTCGGTCGGACGCGGGTCGCCGGCGCAAGGACCCGAGACCGTCGGTTCAAGTTGCAGGTTGGCTGTCTGAGAAACCGACGAACCTGACCCGCCCGATGAGTTGTTCTTCCCTCGTCAAAAATCACGACTTTCAGCCAAAAACCAGTAAGACTCTTAAGTCCGACGATATAGGTAGATATCGGCTAGATCCATCAAGATCTCGGCCTGATCTATATAGATATAGGGAAATATCGGCCAGATCTGACAAGATCCGGCAATATTTCAGCCAAAATCTGGCCAGATTTCGCTCCACTCCAGCAAAGCCGAAACCGACCGATATGGACCCAAAACCAATATGACCCAAACCGGCAGACTTGAAACTCAACTCGAGTCGGTTACGGGTTAAATTTTTCCCCACCCGATGCATTCGGGTCGAGTCTGGGTTGGGCACAAACCCAACTCGGCCCGACCTGTGGACAGCCCTACTTATAGTTATAAATTTGTGATTCAAGAAAAAAATAGTAAAGTTAGTGATTGTTAAAGCATACGCTTAGTGTATTATTTACGTATGTACGAATGAGTGTAATTGTGTGGGCAAGTGGGTCGAGTTTTTTCATTTAGTTTAATATTTTTATAAATAAAAAATGATAAATAGATAATGACAACTGCATAAAAATAAAAAGAGACCACATAATGCAAACATTTTCCCACAAATCTTTAATTGGATGATTTGGATGAAATGCGTAAAAAAAGAAAGGCAGATAAGGAACTAATTATACGTATATAAATAAATAGATCTTCAAAAAATACAGCAAATTTTTGTTATGAATATGCAAAAACACATGACGTGCAGGGATTCAAATTAATTGCATCATTTAATAAACAGAAGATTAATAAAATACTAAGAGAGGGAAATAAAAATGTAAGCATGATTACTGGATGAGCAAGGACAAAGCACATACAGGGCTGCGAAAATATGATATTAAGGATGTAACAGCATCAACAACGGGAACTGGTTTGGTTGTACATGACAGCACTGCTTGATGAAAGACAGAAAGGCTGGAAGATACATCCTGGAAAATAAACAGAACTGTTTTTCAACTTTTGTATTTCAAATTATATGATTCACAAAATCAACCACAATAATTTAAACGAGAAAAATATCTACCACAGATGCGATGCGGATGATAGATTTCCAAAATTATAGTGCAAAAGTGAGTCATGTGAACTTGAGACAGCAATCTTTAAACAAAAACATATTACATCTATTTAGCATTATTACAACAAATACAATATGAAATGCTACTTCAAAAGTCTTTCCAACTTGGCATGCCAATTTCCCAGTCAGGAAAAGAAGCCTTTAGCATGTCAATCAAATTGCAATCATCGACACTTATATAGATACCTTTGAAAATTTGGAGAGCATGATGAACAGAATATCTAATACAGAACCTATAGCAAGCTGTAATCCTTCAATCTCCATCAATTCAAAGAGACGGCTAACATAAAGATTCTGCAGGAAAAAGTTCTCACATTCGTTAGGAGATTAGAAATATAGTTTTTCATGGATGAGTAAAATCAGTAGAGACAGAACATGGCTGACCTCTAAGGATTGTTTAGTTGTACAAATAATTCGAAAGAGTGTGCCGTGGATAGAAGAATCACAAAGTAACATATCCTGGATAATATCGCCCAATCTTTCATAGTATGCAACTGATAATATGCATTTTTTCATCACTTCTAGCACCTAAAACAGTAAACATATCATCAACATATCATGTTATTTAAGCAAAGTCTGCAACTAATCAGACCCCTTTAAGAAGTTCACAACAAACCAGGCATAAGTAGGACAATTGTGCAGGCAATAGGACTATTTAACATGTATATGTCAAACCCACTATTAGATTTATGGTTAAGTGATTAAATTCACCATTTCCTAATAGCTTAAGCTTTTGGGACAATCGGTAGTTTAATATGGTATCAGAGCAGGAGATCCTGAGTTCGATCCCTGGCTTTACTATACCTCCCATTTAAAATATTAAATTCCCACTTGTTGGGCCCCCACTTATTAAGGGGAAGTTTAAGCTCACAAGTAAGGAGGAGTGTTAGATTTATAGTTAAGTGATTAAATTCACCATTTCCTAACAGTTTAAGCTTTTAGGACAATCGGTAGTTTAACACCCACATTTAAAAGAAGACTTATTTCCAAAGTCAAAGAAAAAGACAGACATAACTATCCCCAAACGGGCTAGAGCTACTTTTCATTGTCACATAAACAAACAAGTGTCACCAATACCAATGATTTTGAAAGCCAGAAAAGAGATGTGGCTAATACACGTACAATATTTTTGTGATTGCAATTTTATACATCATACCCTGCAAGATAACTGTTGAAGATCTTAAAAGTTTAAGAACTCCAATGTTCATCCAAATTGGTAAATACAACTACATTGACAAATCAAGCATGAAAGAATGAAACTATGTGGAACAAAATTGAAAAAGAAATATGCAAACAACAACAAAGCCTTAGTCCCAAATTTTGGGGTCGGCTATAGATCCTCAACAAATTAGTCATGGTCGACCACATATATTCTTTTCCTCCATTCTATTCTATCCAATGTATCATACTAGTACATTAAGTGCTGTGATTCATCCATAATTATCCATTTATGATATTAGTTTGTCAGGCAAAAACTAACCAGAGTTTAAGGGAGAGAAACTATTTTCAAATCACATGCGCACCATTCAGATAAAAGATTCATCATAAAACAACTAGAATTTGAAATTTAATGGTAAATGCTCATAAGTAAAATTCCATTAGAGAAACGTAAATAGATGGATGAAACAAGAT
Organism: Quercus glauca; assembly: GCA_023736055.1. Classification (NCBI taxonomy): domain Eukaryota; kingdom Viridiplantae; phylum Streptophyta; class Magnoliopsida; order Fagales; family Fagaceae; genus Quercus; species Quercus glauca. The sequence continues at coordinate 56,301,324 of CM043325.1, read as the reverse complement.
GAACAGGAATAGCTCTCTGATCACTGTCACAACAAAAAGACAGTAAATCATGAGATAGAAATAACATGTGAACAACTGTTTAAAGAGAAAATTTGGCGGGAGAAACGAAAAGGTGAAAAGATGGACAAGAAAGGAGGGATATAAAAGTGCAAAGAAGGAAAGGATATTTTTTCGCTTCTATTTTTGGTATTAGGATGTAAAAGGAGGGAGAGGGGGAGAGAGAATCTTTTTGTGATTACCATAAACACTTGCAATTAAGGGATTAACAGGGAAGATTGGCTAAAGAACCCAAATCACTCATTCCTTCTAAGTTGTATTTCCAATTTTCCTCCCATCTTTTTTTTGGGGGAGGGAGTGGGGTGGGATTTGGACTTCAAATTGACTATTTTATTAGATCCTAATCTTGGCTAATTATCATGAATAGACCTTCTTGTATAGCCCAAAGAGAAAGCTTAAAATTTTTGCAGTTTTGATTGCTTAAGGCTACTTTGTTCTTGGACCTTCACCTGTCCATTTAGTAATATTTCTACCAGTCAAGACTCAAGTTAGCTATTGAAATATAAACAAAAATAAGATCCAAGTTGTAGCAGCTTCCAAAAAGGTCCAAGGTGTACCTTCAGTGTTATTTTCCAACGGACATACTTTACTTTGTATTTCCAGTACTCATGACTAACTAGGACATACTGCAGAGAGAAAACGATTAGAGCCAAGAGGGAATCATCCTCTAATCCTGTTTCCACAAGCTGCATGGTAAAGTCCAGCACTGCAAAGGTTTTGAATCATGCATATCAGAATCCAGAGACGAATATATAATGATCATCAACAGTTTTTTATAGGTAAGTAAAATTTATTATAAGAGGGCTATGTGCTCATCAACAATATTACCACAAAGACAGACTCAAATGATTTCAATAAAAAAACGGATAACATCATAAGCATACTAAGTCATCGCAAATAATAACATGAACAGAAGTTTCTAGATCTCAGAAGAGCAAAGTGAAGCAAGGAAGACTTGACACATCAATATAATTGTCAGCCTGAGACATATACAAGCACACACAGCAAAGAATGCGTGATTCGGCCTAGTTAGATCCACAAAGACTTTTTACTTATACACACACACACATATTTGATATTGTATTTCACATTTTCATGCTTATGAAGTCATGTTAGAGTAGAGTACCTAATAGACAAAGTTCATTAAAAGGTGGTTTATAAAAAGAAAAGCAGTGAAATTTGGAAGTTTTTATACATATACACACAAACATACATACATACAATAAAAGGAAAGGGGAGTTGTAGGGACAAATGTAAAGGCAATACAAAGGGTTGCAAAGAGATAAGTATTAATCGAGGACATACAATCATGAAAGAGTAAAATAGGGAAAAGAGTATAAGCATACAGAACAAACAGCAATGCTTAAAAAACAAAACAGGAGGTAAGTATAAACACACTAACAGCAAAAATATAAGAAGCTAATAGCAACCATACCTGATATGGCCAATGGGTGGTCGTTATCATTCTGCTCACAGTCAATTAAAAGCATCTTTGCCAATTTTCCAGAAAGTAACCATGATCCACTACAAAGAAAGAAGAGGATAAAACTAATTAAAACACAAACCATAAATCCAATTTTCAATTAACTAATTGAGTCCATATAAATTACATTAAACTGCACCCCTTACCAAGACAAAGGAAGCAAAAGATCAAGTCTTTGGCCTCACACAAAACAGAAGAAGAAAATTCCCATAAAAACGCCCATAGAGTTTATGGCCCAATACAACGAAATGGCAAGATAGTCCACAAAAGCAAAGCCATAAAGCTGCAATTAGGCCACATTAACCAATAACCCTTACATTCCAGTATAAGGCTTGGAGTCAAGAACAATACAGCTACCACCAATTACAATATTATTCATTATGCACTTAAAGTAGCCATAAGATATATGGCAGTAAAGAAGGCCCAAAAAATGTAGGACAAATAGATTAGTTAATACATATATCTGTATGTGTATATGTGTGCGCGCTTCTATCATGAAGAAAATTCAGCCTCATTTAATAAAGAAATAAAACACCTCAAAACCCATGCAAAGATAGCGTGGCTAACATTTTGACAAGGTAAATGAAAGCTTATGTATAGCACACTCAAGGCTAAATTTTGACAAAATATTTAAGTCAAATTAAAAAAGAAAAAGATTATGAAGGACTTCAGACATAACAACGGAAAAGGGAAATAGTATAAGCCACTGAACTTAAGTAAGTATGCAATTCTGCACAATCTCATCTTTATATTTTGGCAGTTGAATCCAAAAGGCAAAAGGTTTAAGCTAAAGGATTCACCTTGATGAACTATTACTGCCAATATCACGGATACTTGTCTCTAAAACCAGATCAAATATATTTGCCTTTAGAGCCGCCGCAGAAACATGAGAAGGAGAACTGACCAGGAAAAATACATATTAACAATTAAGGTTGTAGTATATGTGTTTCAGTTTATAATCATAAACAATTCATGTGCAAAGCTTAATTTGTAATGAATAGAGGAACAACAGATTCTTCCAAAACATCATATTTTCCAAATATCATTATATATATATATATATATATAAATATATAAATAAACCAATCACTAGCTGAAGACATGTTTAATACATGTAGGGGTCTTGCATACCATTTTAACAACTTTCCTAAGATCTTCACACCCATGGACATCAGAGCAGCACTATTGGAATTAGGAGACAGATTTCTGACCAAAGTGCAGATGATCTCAACCGCCCTGCAGTGAACACAAAGACAACCAACTATCTCCAAATTAAAAAGAAATATAGCCATGAAATGCAAAGCACCAGAAAATGAACTCAGGAAAGGCAAAAAAGAAAAGGTAAAAAAAAGATCCAGATTGCCTAATTACCACACATTCTTTTCCAATGTTGCAGTCATGCCAGTTTCTGGCACATGCAATAAGCTGCCAGTCTCCATTAAAGAAAAACACACATCCTACATATAACAAATTGAAGGAAAAATTCATGACAATAAAATAGAAACAGGAAAAAATAAATCAAACTATTGAAAAAATAAAAATAAAAAATACTACTGCTTGCCTCATAAAGCATGAACTTTATTTAGCACTAGGACCCTTTTCCAATATGTTTATCTACGGATCCAAATAAACCAAGCTATGCACTGGGCTGTTCTCAACTCAGTCAAGCTAGACTTGTTCAAGCCAAACTGAGGCAAACATGTTCAAGCTCAGTCCATCATATATGTACGGGCTTTGGCTTGCTCAGCACAACAGATAAGCCAAATGTCTGAGCAGGAACATGGGTGTCATGCCAAAAGAAATCAGAACACATGTTCTTGATAGGAACCAGAAGAAGTAATGGAACCAACATCTCCAAGATACCAGAGGCAGAGCCAACAAGGAACAGCAAGCAAGAAACATAATGATAAAACTTTAGGAACCAAAACCAAACAGCAATCTTTATAAACTCAAAAAAAGTTCATGGTCTTTTTATTACACTCAGAATTGCTAGAATGAATATAAGTTACACAAAAATATAAATTCAGAACACAGTTTCAGGAAAAATAAATGCAAGGATTATTTAATAGAAGCTGGGAAAAAAAAATGGTCGACGTAAAGAATGCCTGCAACAATGAGAATAAAATAGAGTCCAAATTGATAAGTAAACATCAAGATTATAAAGTCAGGAAAGGGAAAGAGGCAAAGTAAAAGACAAAGCTGAAGTGCACATAGTGCACTATTTTATTTTTTAATATTAACAAGTCACTTAAATGAAGGAAAAGAAAGGGTAGCCCAAGCACACAATGCAGATCATTTAAAATTTTTTGATTGGTAAGTTAGACACAAACCCAATGGATCTTGAACCCAAAACCTCACCCTCCATCCCATAACTAATAACCACGGGATGAGGAAATCCTATTTGAGCTATAGCTTATTGGTATTGCATATCTTTTACAATTACATATTCCAAATTGAACTTTAAGGATATAAGGAACATGAGAAAAATAAAAGACTAATCAGTATAGAAACTGTGGAAGAAAAGATAAACTCAACATGCCATAGCAATATCAATAAGCCCATCAAAATCTCGGTTTATCATTGTTTGAGGAATGCAAACAAAAAGGCCATTTCAACATTAAAACCATGCTAAACCAAATCTCAGTTCAAGAATGCAAACAAAAGGCCATTTCAATAATAAAACCATACTAAACCAAATCTTTCCAAGTCAACTTGGTAGCAAATCAAAGCTTGACAACAAGAAAGAAATAAACAAATTGATTGAATGAGTACAGTCAGCATAGAAAGCTGAAACTAAAGTACCAAAGTTGTCTAACAGCAACACCATAACAATAGAGCATATCAATGAACTTCATGTCTAGTACACTATATTGATAATAGAGGAATTTTAATGACTGAAGTGAATAAACAATAACCCAAATCCAGGCTTCAATAAATCAAAGTCTTATCAGATGAAAATAAGTATGAGAGGACAATCGACATTCAGGTTTATCCACATCCAGTACACCATCCAATGCAGCTTTTTTTTTTTCTTTTGGATAAATTACACCATCCAATGCCATTTAACTAACATTTCCATATAACACCATATAGCAACCAACAATCTCAGGCAAACTACAGGAGAATTATATAACAATCACCTAAATATGATCTAACCAAATTAGTTCCAAATCAAAAATTCATAAGATACCAAACAATAGCCAGAGGGAGTAAAAAAAAATTACCGTGTTAAAAGACACCATTCGACAAAGAAGGTCAAGAGTAAGAAAAATTTCCTCACTTTTGTCCGGATACAGATCCTGCCCCAATCGGAGGAGCAATACAAGCACGCCAGATTGTGTATACTACAAAAATAGATACATATGTCAGCAGAAAGAATTAGCTGATATGAAATTGAATTGAAAGACAATTGATCTAACTAAAACTTTTCCTGATTGAACACAGTTTCATAGTTCATTTTGACTTCTTTAGTAATACTATCGTATTACTGAAATCATCTCAACCCTACTAACTTCAGACAGTCACCTACACAATTGTAACATATACACAATAACAGTAAACTGATTTACTTTATTTTATTTTATAATTTGATAGTTATGATGGGAGAGGGAGTATTTGAACGAACCCTAGACATCTCCATTGGAAACACCAAGACGTGTCTGTTGAGCTAGAAGGCTCTTGGCAACTAAGTAGTGGTAAGTAATTTGATGGGGGAAAGAGTAACATCACCAACAGAGATTTAAGACTTTAATGTATAAAATACAACGACAAAACCTAAACCATCATGTTCTGAGAGCAAGGAAACAAAGCCAAGCAATATGTGGGAAAAAGATATTTGCAAAGTGATAAACAGTCATGTAAGATTAATGTGATGACATCAAGTGCATTGTGATGCTGTACCATAAAGATGATCACATAGCAGAACATGACTAAATTTGTGAATGGGTTACACTCTATTGCATTGTGATGCTGCACCATAAGCATGATGACAGCAAGTGCTTTCATGGAAATCAGAAAATATCCAACAAAACTTTGTTGTAAAATATGAATAACATCCTACATCTAATCCAGACGGATAGGTCAGTCACATCAGTATTAGTAGACTAGACCTTTTGAAAATACAACACAAAGACAGTATCACCATCATAGATTGGAAGCCAAGGAAGAAAGAAATTAGATATTCTATAGCAGCAACATCAAGAAATGCAGATTATAATTGTAATAAAATTATTGAAAACACTCAAAAGCAAGTTCAGATGTAAATTAAAGGAACTTTTTTGTTTCCAAGAATATCTAAAGGGCCTAACACAATAAAATCAGCAAACATAGATTAAAAATTTAAAACAATAATTACCTCCCATCGGACAAGAGCAGTATTCCCACCAATCATTTTCAAAACATGTCCACGAGTTTTACTAGGAATGAGTAAACCTTCAACTCCAGGAACATGCACTGGCAGGTGTGTTTCAACAATTTGAGAGACGTTATCCACCAGGGAATCACTACTAATCTCAAACAGAGATGATATTCCAACTGACTTGTCTAGGAAGTTATACCTGTTGGCAGAAAGAACATATAAAAAGTAAGTAGCAGTATATTTTTAAATAAAAAATAAAATAAAATAAAATAAAAAAAGAATCGAGAATAGAGCTTATTTAATGCTACATTGACAATACAGATATTCTACATCCCCATTAGAAAAGGGTATTTTATATGAAAGACGGATATACGAGTTGAAGCCAATGGGATCACCAAAAAAGTTTTACTTACGCGCATTCTGCAGGCCAAGTTCCTTCACAGAGGGATGACAAAAGGCGAACAAGTTCCACAGCCCTAAAGGGAAATTCACCCTCTAAGTTGCAAAGAAGACACCGAATAGGACCGTCAATAAAACTTTCCTTGTCCCAGAACTGAATACAAAGTGACTCCTGCAAAATTCAAGAGAAAAATCTCCAATTAGCAAACTGTGAACAATAGACTAAATGATTAGAAATATGAAGAATGACCCAGAAAAATAATAATCATTATACATCCAAACCTCGCCTCGATAAATTTTGTAAAGAATTTCCAATATCAAATTAAGGGTACTGTCCCCCATCTGCACCATTATGTAAATAGGATAAATTAGTAAAAGTACTCGGTGAATTCCTTACAAACTACTTGCAGATATCCATAAATAGTTACCTGAAGATTGATCTCATAAGATGCAATAAATGCAGAAATAAAAGTTCTTAAGACACTTCGATAGCCAGCAACAGGTCCCTGGGTAAGACACAGAGAAAGAAAGAGAAATCACTTCTTTTACAAAACCAATATATATACAAGAACTTGGATGGAAAGTGGACAAAATACCAGAACATGTAAGGAACAGAGTAAAGTAAATCAGATTCAAACTTTTTTGGATAAGTAATAAACTTTATTAATAAAGTAGGATATGTCATGCTCATGGTGATGAGCACTCTGGACATAAAAGAATTATAAAAAATTATGGGGGAAAAAAGAAAAAGAAAAAAAAAAGTGATTTTGTGAAATCTGTAAGTGTTGTCTGGCAGTATCTTCAAAATACCATCAGATTAAAACTTAACGTCAGACAATAGACTATATGTCTTCTTCTCCTTGGAATTAAAAAAAAAAAGGTTTATTATAGCTACAGGGTTTATAATGAAATAGACAAACCAGTCAACACTTAAAATTATGTGGGAAAACTAGAAACCAGTCACTGTAAAACTCTTGGAACTATGAACTCAGAATAACTCACATCTGATTCCTTCAATATATCACTTTGAAGGATTTCAAGAAAATAATTCAAGGATTCAGCCTCAAACGCTTGGCGTACATAACCAACATGATCAATCTCCTGGAAAATAAAATAAGAAAAATAAAATGGTCGTCATTTGCTTTTTAAAATAATAATAATAATAAATAAATAAATAAAGCAACAAAGTTAACAAGAGTGAAGGAAAAAACAACATTTTCATACGAGATGTACAAAATGCTCTCTTAAAGAATTACAATCGAAAAGAAAGGAAATCAATAAAATTTACATGAGTTTTGTAAAAGTGGATCCAAGTGCACAAGAAACATTTGCAATGTTCATACATCCTACTGTAGCAAACAATACATCAATTGACACATCCACATACCATTAGTACATTGTTTTCCTCCTTTCCTGGAAGTGATGAAATTAGGCAAAGAAACACTGCCCATGCTAGAATCAGAGGGCCTGAGTCTTTTAACTCAAATACATTGAAACTAGAAATTAATGCATCCATCTCTTGGACATCAGTCAAGGTAAAAACAGAGAAACCGTTCCTGAGAAATTGCAAAACAGGTATTCTAACAATTAGAACAAACGTATTTAAAGAACAAAGAAAAAGCGAGTCAAATTAAAATGAAATGTACTACAAAGGATACATAATTACCATAAGAACATCAGATATTATATAAAGATTTAGAGAAGCATGATATATCAAACTCATACAGATGAAACCCACTGAGTATCAAATAATCTAAATAACAATTACAACAGCTCTAAATATTACCACAAAATAGCAAATCAAATGAGGGAGAATAATATCAAATTGCATAGTTTCCAGTTACAAGTAATAGTCTAAAAAGCATACACTTCAAATTGTCTGTTATACATCTAAGCAAACCCAATCCCAACTGCCATGGAGAAATCTGCCGAGATTTTCCATTTCATGACTAATTGAACAAACTCAACCCTGATCAAATAATTAGAGAACCAACTAATCTTGGACAGCATCCAAAAACTACTACTAACTAATCGACATTGGTGGAACAATTAATTGCTTTCCCCCAAGGCAAACACTGACACTAATGTCTGCCAACAATCTACAGTAGATAAGTTTGACACCAATGTAATGTCCATTTTGAATAAGAGCCCTCCATCTAAGTTTAACTTTCAACCAAAAAATAAAAACTCCCAACAGAGGAAGAATCACAGACACATATAGTAGATATTACATTTCCTTCAAATAATAAAAGTATCCATGTCAGCCATGGCGAAGCATAGATATAAGTATAGGATACAAGCTAGATTTGTATGTCATACAACACATACCCATAGACATACTGTACCTAAAACAGAGAGATGTCACCTGATTGTTGCAATTTCCTAAACATCTTTGATATGGCCTGATGTTATATGTGTATTTTAAAATCAATTAAGCTACAGCTTGAGAGAAGCTATGATATCCTTGACATAAGATCTTGGAGGAAGAGACTAGAAGGTCTCTCATTAGTGCCTCACACCTAAAGATATTAAATTCAATTAAGCATTTTCAATTCATTGACTTGAGACTCAATACACACATACCCATGCATAGTATTGCACAGTAATTGTGCTTGCATTTTCACTTCATTGACTTTAAGACTACTTTGTGCTTTTTATGCATATTGTAGTTTCTTTAATATAATTTTTCTGACCTATCCAAAAAAAAGAAAAATTACATATTACTAGGGTATTTGATGAATTTGACCAGCTTTTTTCTCTCCAACAGATAAAAGACTCCTATGAACTTTACACATTAACCCCAAAAAGATATATAAAATGTAACTAGCAAGTAACAACTAGGGAAAATACCTGAAAGGCATTTCATCATGAACCATCTGGAGAAGAATTTCCAGGTCTAGGGTTTCTATAAGGATAAGGAGGAGCTGAATTTTGGCATGATGAGAATAATGTAGTGCTTCAGTTGAAATAGCCAGCTTTCCAAAGTTACAAGTCCCAGATAAGATTTCCTGTGGGTTGATGTTACAAACAATGATTAGGATCAAAATAAAATGTATAAAACAACACTCTCATAAAGATTATGATATACCTTGTAGAGCGAGCACAACCTTTTCCAACTTTCACCATCACAGGTACAAAATGACTCATAATACGCTAGGAAAAGAATGTCTAAAACCAAGTTGTCTTCTATCAGTGTCTCCTCGGCCCACAAGGTAAAAAGGTCAACATCCTACAAAGCGTCCCCACAAGTCACGGCAGATGTTAAAAAGCCTAACTATGACAACCCATGGGATTAAAATGAGTAAGTAATTTTTTCCCATATAGAACATGGATGCATTGAAAATTTTTATCAGTTGTTGTCTATAGTCTATACTATATAGAATGGTTGGAGAAACAACAGAAACCCAAAAAGTTGCAGATATGTCATATGAGCACCATACCAAAATAGAATTGGACCAAGCCACTAAGAGAGAGTTACCCACTACATCAATCTTAATTTATTTATTTTCTTTCTTTCTTTTAGGCATGACATAAACTCACTAGCCTGGATGTAATGAAAAACATGAAAGATGAAGTAACACATCATTTCAACACAATGAACTCTATATGTTCCATTGTACAACTAACCAAAAAGCTAAGTCTAAACCAACATGTACCAAAAACATAACTCTGACGGAGTGCTTGTACTTACAAAGACCCAACATGGTAACATAATGAATTAATGTGTGCAACTCATATATCTATCATCCTGGCACCCCAATTACACAATTATACAGGTTTTAAAGTAAGCGACACAGGTGGACATTAAACATACCATCTGCTCAGGGTGACTAGATGATAGAAGGTCTTCCAGTAAGGATATTGATTTCCTTTCAAGTCCATCAGAAATCAGCTTTAGTACTTCCTCCCTAATAATTTGACCTTCTTTGGAGCCAGTTCCAACATATACTGCATCAAAATTAGTACGATTATCAGTATGGAAAGTCAAAATTCAGCACCTATATGCAATATTTAAGAACTTGAAGTTAAGTCAAAAAATTCTAGGTATGGTTCAATCACTCTATGACACCATGAAAAAAAAACAAATCTCAAAATTATAGAAAGGAAAATAACTAGGAATTATAAGAGCTCTATGATTTGCTTACAAGCATGCATAAGAATCCTCCTGGTACATTTCAGTAAGCACTGCCGTTCCATGTAATACTGAAGCAATATCTTCATAACAACAGCAAAAGAAGTCAGACAAGTGGCCAGCAATGAAGAAATGCTTCAATACTAGCATCTCATATATTTATGCAAAAAAAAAAAAAAATCACATGTACAACTCATTTCTACTAAGTTGAAAATATTGACATCAGTTGGATAGCCACATGAAAACCCCACAAAGACCTTTACACTCCCATCACAACTTGTATCCAAGATTTGGCGGTGCCCACATACAACACAACGAGAATAAAGGAAAAAGAAGCTACTAACCACATGAAGATATTCTTGAACTATAGAATCGGCACCTAATTTTTTGTCCTTTAGAGTCCTTTCGACAAGAATGTACGTTTGCACTTCATCTAAAGACTGAAACAAACAATAAGCACCAATATCGAATCAGTAATCAATGACAATATCTGATATATCATATAAACATCATGAAATTCAACTAATCCAACTATCATTAAACTCACATTCTCCTCAGAAAATTCACTTTATAGAAAACAATGTAATGAAAGACTCAATAGTGCAACAATTATAGCATTGAAGGCTAGGTTTAGCAAAAACTACAAAATGAGCGGCAAAAATTGGCAAAAAAAAAAAAAATCTCACCAAGTAGGAGCTGATACGCAATGCCTTTTCTTTCAATTCAGGTTGTATAGTCAATTGGCGATCCCCAATCTTCACTGTCTCTGAATTCAAAGCCTCCTTCGATTTCTGATTCGGTGACTTGAAGCGCGACACTGTGTCCACGAACCAACCTCGGTTTTCCTTCAACTTCTTCGCCTAAACAAAACACAAAGAAACTCAATTCATGCACATACACAATCAAATCGAGCGAGAGAGGATTAGGGTTTACGAGATTTGGAGGGAGGTCGGAGGAGAGAGAGGCGTTCTCGAGGTCGGAGAGGAGGAGAGAGAATGGGTCCCACCAAAGAGAGGCGTCGACGGACTTAGTGGTGGTCGCCATTGAAGGCGAAAGAGAGAGCTTGAGAGAGAGAGAGAGCCTAAAACCCTGGCAGAAGAGTGAAGAAGAAGAAAGAAGGGGTTATGTAATTTGATTTTTCGCGCTTTGAAAGGGAGCACTTTGGAGAGTCTGCGTGTGTGTGAGACTGTGAGAGTGAAAAAAACGCGAACTGAAAAAAACGCTAAAGTGAAAATGAAAATGGGAAAGAATTTTTATTTTATTTTGAGTAAACTACATATTTGGTCCCTAACCTTTATACCATATTTTAATTTAGTCCCTAACCTTTCGATTGTGTCAATTTGATCCCTAACCTTTTAATGTCGTGTCAATTTAGTTCTTGATGTTATATCTTAAATGAAAATTGCTAACATGACAAATGGCCAAAATAAAATTTAAATTTATTGTCTCATCATCAGAAGCTAATTTTTTGTTTTGATCATTAGGCACATCATAAATTTTCATCCAAAAAATTACGGTAGGGACTAAATTGACACAATACTAAAAGGTTAGGGACCAAATTGACACAATTGAAAGGTTATGGATCAAATTGAAATACAGTGTATAGGATAGGGACTAATTACGTAGTTTACCCTTTTATTTTTTATACAAGTAAAAATGGGTTACAAATTTTTTATATTGGTGAATTTTTTTGATAATTAGATAATTGGGGGATTTAGGCCCTGCTAGGTAATGGTATTTAAATAATGAAAATTGTTGTTTAAACACTATAATACGTATTTTTATACATTTTCTTACTCACATATTTTTACAATATTTAAACAACGTTATTATAAATTTTGAAAGATGCTACGTCTATAACAATTTTACAACATTTTTACAACAAATCACAGGTAGTTAGTAGTTATTGGTTCAAATTTAAAATTTACATTGAGATTACTTTTTTGCCCCAACAATAACAACCAGTAATAACCTGCCACTTATGATTTATTGTAAAAATGTTGTAAAATTATTGTAGATATATCATTTCTCATAAATTTTTTACCAAACGTGCCTTTAATGTATAGTTGTGCTAAGAGAAACACATGTTTAATTAATAAACAATTGAACAATTATGGTGATTCTCATTCCCTAATCCGATTAATTAGTAAATTATATTCATAATTAAGTTGGCTGGTTAGCTTTAAGTATCTGTTCCACTCTCAACCATGAATACCCAACAATGACAATAATATCATATGATAAAAATGTGATTAATAAGATAATATGTAACAACTAATCAATTTTATAATTCAATGATGAGTTAATATTATTTGATTAAAATGTGATCTGGAAATTGAGAAAGTAACATATCTTAAGGATTATATCTTCTAATTAATATGGCTTATCATGTTTGTTTGCTGATCTCTTAATTGATTAAAGATATTTATTTTATTTTATTTTTCTAGTTTTGCAAATTATTGGTATTCTCTTGGTTTGGTTAGGAATATAAGGTATGTGTACAATTGAAATTTAAGTTTGTGTTGTATGCATCATATATATATAAATAAAGTGTAAGCAAAAAAAAAAAAAAAAGAAGAAGAAGAAGAAGAAGATAATATACTGCATTACAGGTAAACCAATACCTTAACACAATATAATTCTTGTATATGTTGGATGATGTTTATGTTTACATTTGTGTTATGTAATTATGACATCCTTTGAAATATCTTTATTTATGTTGATTAATAGTTATATTTAAGTAATAGCAAAGTGAGATTGGGCTTCTTCTTTTTTATGTGTACTTTCATTATAGTGTTATTGATAATATTGATGATAGTAAGTAATGACATGATATTTTACTAAAATATAATAACATACAAACTTATATTCTTTAATAATATAAAATAGATCAATGCCTTCAAAACAATATCAAAGATCATTAAATATAGAAGAAAACAAACACACACATCCCATTTTAAGTTTATGTAATTACATAGGAAAAAGAAAACATTTATATTTGCTACAACTTATAGCATTGCCTATCTATTATTATTGTTATTCCTATTCTTATTATTATTGTATAGTAGGAGGAGACATTGTTAGAATTTAATTTCTATAAATATTAAATTTAATCATAATCTAATTTGAAAATTTATCAAACTTTTACTTTGATAGTAATTAACTCGACTAAAGACAATAAAGTTTTAAAGAAAATTATAACTTTGACCTTAAGAGATAAAAACTTTGAACTTTATGGGAGTATAATTTTGTGACTTTAACAATAAAGTATAATTGCATGTGATTCGTGTTTTTCAAAAGTATATATATATATATATATATATATATATATATATATATATATATATTTTAACTTTACTAGAGTATGAAGCACAACGTTGGATTAAGGAGAATTTATACTTCTCCAGAAGCTGAGAAAGAGCTACTCAAATAAGATTAGCGATTGGCGAAGCATATTTTATAAATACTAGCCTCATCACACGCACAATGGGGCTTTTATTTTTATTTTTTTTAGTGGTCCTATTTTGTAGGAAAAAACTGTATTTAATTATTTTCTATATATGTTCTCAAAAAAAAATTATTTTATTTAGATATAATTTTATTTTAAAATCTAATTTATAAGTGAATAAATCAATTTGAAAATTAATAGGAGAGTAGTCCTTTTTTTTAGGCAATATTTTAGTAAGAGTTAGAGTTGCATATTTACCGAATTGCCCTTTAGTTTTGTCTCTACTTAAACATAGAGTTGTAGGGGCATTTTTGAACTAAAAAAATGAGGAATCAAAACAGGAAAAGTCCTTAAATAAGGGTTCAGATCCTTTAGAGTTCTTAAGGTACTCTACCAAGTAGATTTTCTTAAATCTTAATTGTTTTTTAATGATTTAATGGTCTAAATTTTGCCATGTCAGCATTCTATTAATAATAATCTTAATTGTTTTGTTTTCAACATTATTATATTATTTTGAAAGTATTGTTAGTGGAATGTTGACATGGCAAAATCTAAACTATTAAATCATTAAAGAACGGTTAGGATTTAAGGAAATCTATTGGTAGAGTACCCTAAAAACTCTAGAGGATCTGAATCTCTTAAATAATAGTGATGGTACTTAGAAATCAGTGGATTGAAAGTCTCCGGACTTTGACGACCTTGAATGTTAAATCCTGAAAAAGGTAAACACAATCAGGGAGAAAGACCGGTGGAGGCCGGTCTATGGTCCTCCGATGGTAAAGTCAGTCACTTGGAAGAAAGATCTTTTTAAGGCTTCTTTTTTAGAGAAAAATCTGAATCCCTTACCTCTTCGTAGAGAAGTGCTTATGTAGTCTGCATAGAACGGTTATTCATTCTGAAAACCGTTCCTATTGTTGAGGGAACTATCAAAGCATAAAATAACTTCCATAACTTCCATGGAAGTTATTTTATCTAGAGCGATGCTTCAAAGGAGGTAGTGATTCATGGGTAGAAAACCATTTCCCTATAATCCTAAATTTGGCCGTCTCCATTATTTTCCTCGTCTGTCATTAGGGACAGACGAGGCTGTGCTCGTCCTTCATTCACGATGGACGAGCCTTTGACGGGGATGCTTTCAAGTAATTCCTTTCTCAGGGACGAACCACATGGACGATGCTTTGGAGGTACTTAACATCATCATCACTACTTATGATCATTTTTTTTTCTCTAATTTTTAATAAAATAGAACGTGTGGTGATTTTTGTTATGTGATGATTTTTATTTTATTTATTTTTTGAGAAACATGTGGTGATTTTTATTTGAGTATATGTGATTTTTTTTTTTTTAAACTTTATAGTTCATTAATATTAGATTCTTAGTATTTTGTACTTATTAACTCACTTGATACACATTCTCAAAAAAAAAAAAAAAAAAAAAAAAACCTCACTTGATAGAAAGATTAAAAAATTCAAGTAGACACATGATACAAACTTAAGCGGATAATTATGGTATAGTTCTCGCATAAATTTAGACACATGGCACAAAATTGGATTATAATTTTAAATTCTAATTCAATTTCCTCTAAAATTTACCTATTATTATATATATATATATATATATAGGTGACTTATAAATTTGAATTTTTTTTAGTTATATGATTATATTTTTTATGGTTTATCATATTGGACTCTTTGTTTTCTACACTAAATTAACTAATTTGACACAAAAATTTAGAAATTTAGATTAAATTGGACACGTGGCACAAAATTAAACTTTAATTGAAATTCAATTTTTACACTAAATTAACTCACTTGGCACAAAATTCTAAAATTTAGATTAGATGAGATACATGACGCAAAATTAGACTCTAATTGAATTCTAATTTGAAATTTAATTAGATTTTCTCTCTGTTTTATCTATTATTATATATATAGATAAGTTAGATTTGTAATAATATTATTACAATAAAATAAAATTGTTTTGTTTGTTGGCCCCATCAGTCAAAATAGAAGGTCTTCCATTGAAAACAATTTGTTTTTTTCTATACTATTTGATGATGATGTTAAGTACCTCCAAAGCATCGTCCATGTGATTCGTCCCTGAGAAAGGAATTACTTGAAAGCATCCCCGTCAAAGGCTCGTCCATCGTGAATGAAGGACGAGCACAGCCTCGTCTGTCCCTAATGACAGACGAGGAAAATAATGGAGACGGCCAAATTTAGGATTATAGGGAAATGGTTTTCTACCCATGAATCACTACCTCCTTTGAAGCATCGCTCTAGATAAAATAACTTCCATGGAAGTTATGGAAGTTATTTTATGCTTTGATAGTTCCCTCAACAATAGGAACGGTTTTCAGAATGAATAACCGTTCTATGCAGACTATATAAGCACTTCTCTACGAAGAGGTAAGGGATTCAGATTTTTCTCTAAAAAAGAAGCCTTAAAAAGATCTTTCTTCCAAGTGACTGACTTTACCATCGGAGGACCATAGACCGGCCTCCACCGGTCTTTCTCCCTGATTGTGTTTACCTTTTTCAGGATTTAACATTCAAGGTCGTCAAAGTCCGGAGACTTTCAATCCACTGATTTCTAAGTACCATCAGTTGGCGCCGTCTGTGGGGAAGAATATTTGTCGCTCTTGAACTTGTTGAGTTCTGCGTTTTCTTTCTCCCATAAAGGGTTGAAATGGTTCGGACAAGGTCGAGGGCAACTAGCCCAGGCCCCCAACATAGTAGAGACGCATCAAGTAACCCTCATCGCGATCGTCAATCTGCACCGGTTATGCAGGCATCTTCTGTCCAACATATGCACTCCATGGCGGCAGCGATGGCGGAGTTAACTCGCCAGAATCAAGAACTACGGAGAGAGATCAATCTAAGGCAGACACGCGCAGAGCATGAAGAAGAGCAAACTCGGAGCCTGGAGGGCAGAGAGAATTTTCAACATGGAAGTCAATCAAAGGGAACCACCCCGCGAAGGGTACCCCATTTGGAACAAGAGTTGGATCAGATGAAGAAAGCCATGGACGAATTGAAGGAGAATATGAGGAGGGCGAATCCAGTAGAAGATTTAGTTCACAGAACTGACTCTCCCTTTACGGCTTCCATCAATGGCCACCCCTTGCCACCGAAGTTTAAAATGCCCTCTTTGGACTCATACGATGGGAATCGAGATCCTTTTGACCACATTGCCACCTTTAAGACTACTATGCATCTCCAAGGAGTTCCAGACGAAATAATGTGTAGAGCTTTTCCCACCACCCTCAAGGGTCCGGCCAGAGTGTGGTTTAGCAAATTACCCCCAAACTCAGTAAGTTCTTTTGAAGAATTAAGTAAGTTGTTTGTTAATAACTTCATAGGGGGTCAACGCCACAAACGTTCTACTTCTAGTCTGTTGACGATAGAACAGGGGGAGAACGAGAGTTTGCGGTCGTTTATTACTCGATTCAATAGAGAAGCCTTGACAGTGGACGAAATGGACGATAAATTACTATTGGCAGCTTTTCACAACGGAGTTCATTCAGATTTGTTCATCCACAAGCTCTATGAGCAAGAGCCCCAGACCATGGCCGAGCTCGTCCATTCAACTCAAAACTTCATGAATGCGGAGGATGCTATTATAGCTAAGAAAAGAAAGAGGACAGAGAAAATGGAGATAAGCCGTCACCCCGAACAAGCCCCTCGTCCAAAGAAGGGGCGTACGGACGACAGAAGAGACCGGGACAAAAAGGCAGGTTCCTCAGCACGCAACCAGCAATACACTCCACTGAATGTACCGCTTGAACAAGTCCTTATGCAAATCAAGGACGAGCCTTCCCTGAAGTGGCCAGAGAAATTGAAAGGGGACCCTAACAAGCGAAATAGGAACAAGTATTGTCGCTTTCATGGAGACCATGGCCATGACACCGACGAATGCTTTGATTTGAAGCAACAGATTGAAAATCTCATCAGGCAAGGAAAGTTGAGAAATTTCCTTGGACGGGACCAGAAGGACGAGAAGCTGAAGGGTAAAGTAGAGGAATCGTCACGACCACCGCTTGGAGAGATAAGAGTCATTATAGGGGGAGATTCAACAGGACAGTCGTCCAAGTCCAAGAAGACGTACTTAAAAGCAGTGCAGAGCGTCCAACTTTCTGGACGATCACCAAGAGCAGGGACTGCGGGTGAACAAGTAGTCACTTTCACAGAGGAGGATGCAGAAAGAATACATCACCCTCATGACGATGCCATTGTCATTACCCTCCTTATTGCGGACTACAAAACTAGAAGAGTGCTAGTAGACAATGGGAGCTCGGCTGACATTTTGTATTATCCTGCCTTTCAACAAATGAGGCTGGGACGAGATCAGCTTCGTCCTGCAAGTTCTCCTCTAGTGGGATTCGGTGGAATGAAGGTACAACCCGTAGGCACTATTCTTTTACCAGTGACAGTGGGGACGTACCCGCAGCAAATCACTAGAGATGTAAACTTCCTTGTGGTAGATTGCTCATCTTCCTACAATGCCATAATTGGAAGGCCGACTTTGAACAGTTGGAAGGCGGTCACATCAACTTACCACTTGTCAGTGAAGTTCCCAACAGATCATGGGGTGGGGCAAGTACAAGGAGACCAGTTAGCAGCAAGAGAATGTTATCTGGCTATGTTAGCCATGGACGAGCAAATCCAATCCATGAACATTGAAGAAAAGAGAATTGTGGCAGAACCTGTTGAAATGTTGGAAAATGTTTCCCTGGACGACAATTACCCCGAAAGGTGTACCAGAGTTGGGGCAGACCTTAGAGACGAAGTTAAGAAGGATCTCGTCCATTTTTTGAAGATAAATGTTGACCTGTTTGCTTGGAGTAGTGAAGACATGCCAGGCATAGATCCCACTGTCATTACTCACTGTTTGAATGTAGACCCTTCCTTTAAGCCGGTACGACAGAAGAAAAGGGTGTTCGCTCCAGAGAGGGACGCTGCTATTAAGGAGGAGGTACAGAAATTGTTGGCCGCAAAGTTTATACGAGAAGTGTACTACCCCCAGTGGTTAGCCAATGTGGTAATGGTAAAAAAAGCGAACGGCAAGTGGAGAATGTGTGTAGATTTTACAGACTTAAATAAGGCTTGCCCCAAAGACAGTTATCCACTGCCACGAATTGACCAGCTGGTAGATTCCACTGCAGGCCACAGACTTCTAAGTTTCATGGATGCTTTTTCGGGATACAACCAAATAAGGATGGACGAAGCAGACCAAGAGAAGACTTCCTTCGTCACCAGTCAGGGACTATTTTGTTATGAAGTAATGCCCTTTGGCTTGAAAAATGCTGGAGCAACATACCAACGACTAGTTAACCACATGTTTCGTCCGCAGATTGGGCGGAATGTGGAGGTCTATGTCGACGACATGCTGGTAAAGAGTCAGATCGAGGAAGGACATCTGGATGACCTGAGGGAGACGTTCAACACGTTGAGGCAGTATCGCATGAAGTTGAACCCTAACAAATGTGCTTTTGGGGTATCATCAGGAAAATTCCTTGGGTTCATGGTCTCCCATAGAGGAATTGAGGCGAACCCGGATAAGATTCAAGCAATATTGGACATGAAGCCTCCATGCAATGTCAAAGAAGTTCAATCTCTCACCGGACGGGTTGCCGCCCTCAACAGGTTTGTTTCAAAAGCTACTGACAAGTGTTTGCCATTTTTCAAAGTTCTGAAGAAAGCATTTGAGTGGACGGACGAGTGTCAGGAAGCCTTTCAAGACTTGAAAGCATATCTTGTTACCGCTCCGTTGCTGAGTCCATCCGTAGCAGGAGAAGAGCTGTTTCTGTACCTGGCAGTAACCCCACACGCCGTAAGCTCAGCACTGATAAGAGAAGAAGGAAAGATTCAAAAGCCGGTATACTACACAAGTAGAGCACTGAGGGAAGCGGAAGGACGGTATCCCTTAATGGAGAAATTGGCTTTCGCACTGGTAACAGCCTCCAGAAAACTAAGGCATTACTTCCAGGCCCACGTCATCAATGTTATGACAGATCATCCACTCAGAAAGGCAATGAACAAATTAGAGGCTGCAGGACGACTGGTTCAATGGGCTGTCGAGCTTAGTGAGTTCGACATAAAGTACCAACCTAGACATGCCATAAAAGGTCAAGCTCTGGCGGACTTTATTGCAGAGTTTACTCCTAGTCAAGACGATGTAAGTAAGATGGAGGGCAACCAGAAGTGGATCGTCCATGTAGATGGCTCGTCTACACACCATGGTGGAGGCATAGGTGTAGTTTTGCAATCCCCAGAGGGGGATAAACTGAAATACAAAGTTCGCATGCAGTATCAAGCAACCAATAATGAAGTTGAGTATGAAGCTCTTATCAAAGGGCTAGAGTTGGCCAAGTCCGTCGAAGCAAAATCAATACTCGTCCTGGGAGATTCTCAGCTAATCATGGGCCAAGTGAATGGGATGTATAAGGCCAAAGAAGAACGAATGAGGAAGTACCTTGGCAGGGTAATGAGACTTGCGAAAAAATTTGAGGAAATTAGCTTCGTTCAAATCCCAAGGGAAGAGAACATGGAAGCTGATACCTTAGCCAAAGAAGCCTCCGCAAGTGAAGCCGTAGATGAGCTTGACGAGATCCAATACATACCAAGCATAGATATCCCCGAGATACAGCAAGTAGAAAGCAGGGAAAATTGGATGGCTCCAATTATATCATACCTGAGGGATGGACAACTTCCAGAGGAAAAAGAAGAGGCGAAGAAGTTGAAGGTCAGAGCAACCAAATACATTCTCATGGACGAAGTTCTCTACAAAAGAGGTTTTTCCCAGCCTTATCTCAGATGTTTGGCCCCGGACGAAGCGAACTACATTCTAAGAGAGATTCACGAAGGAGCATGTGGCAATCACTCAGGAGCCAGGTCACTCGTCCACAAAGCCGTCCGTGCAGGATACTATTGGCCAAACATGCAAGCTGATGCCAAGGCGTACGTCAAAGTCTGTAATCAATGCCAAAGATTTAGCAATATCCCTAGACAACCATCAGAATATTTGACTCCAATGACAGCCCCATGGCCTTTTGCACAATGGGGACTAGACATTCTGGGTCCTTTTCCGCTGGGGGTAAGGCAAATGAAATTCCTCGTGGTGGGTATCGATTATTTCACCAAATGGGTAGAAGCAGAGCCTTTGGCCAATATCACACAACAAAATGTCAAGAACTTCGTCTGGAAAAACATTGTTTGCAGATTCGGAATACCCAGGGTGCTCGTGTCAGACAACGGACGACAATTTGACAACGCAGTTTTCAAGGATTTCTGCGTGCATTTCGGGATTCGAAATCACTATTCTTCACCAGCCCACCCTCAAGCTAATGGACAAGCGGAAGTAGCAAACCGATCCTTGTTGAAAATCATCAAGACTCGGCTTGAGGGGGCAAAAGGCGTGTGGCCAGAGGAGTTACCAGGCGTTTTATGGGCTTACAGAACAACAGTGAGGACTCCTACAGGAGAGACTCCTTTCAAGCTAGCATATGGAGCTGAAGCAGTCATACCAGCAGAAGTGCACATGGCTAATCACAGGGTGACAGCGTACCAGGATGAAGCTAATGAGGAACAACTCCGTTTGAACCTCGATTTAATAGATGAGGTAAGGACGGATGCTGAACAAAGGATGGCAAGGTATAAAAACCTTATGGCAAGGCGGTATGATGCAATGGTCAAGCCAAGACGATTCAATATAGGGGACCTCGTCCTAAAAAGGGTTTCCTTAGCAACAAAGAACCCAGCCCATGGGAAGCTGGGACCAAATTGGGAAGGCCCCTACAGAGTTGTCAATTGCAAAAGGCAAGGATCCTATTACCTAGAAGCCCTTGATGGAAGGAAGCTGGAACATCCTTGGAATGTGGAGCATTTGAGGAAGTACTATCAGTAAAGTACCAGTCTAGAAGAGCATTACTCTGGACGAGATCAGGGGTTGATGTTTGTGTGACTTATTATGTGTGGCTTTATTATTGTGTGGCTTTATTACTATTATTGTGTTTAAATTGTGGACGACATTATAATTTGTGTTGTTTAAATAAAGGCATCAGATGTATGCCTCGTCTATGAACAATACTTACGAATAATATTTGTGGAATGTACATAATGTTGTGTAATTCACGATTTCCCATGATACGTTTTTCAAATTTATACCTGAAAAGGTTGAAAAGCTCAAGACGAGAAAATTCTCTAGATTTGGAGATGTGATCTCAAGCTTTCCTAGAAAGTAAAAACTAGGCATGCTCGTCCGTCCAAGAAAAGGACGAGGAAAATCTCATGCCTACAAAGTTCTAAGCATACTCGTCCGTCTGAATGAAAGGACGAGGTAAATTCCATGCTCAAGAAAAATTCGTCCAAGTCATCCTCGTCCGTAATACAGGCCAAGTGAAGCATAATACTCAACCATTCTATGGACGAGGAAAAACATATGTTTTCAACTTGAGCTTTCCGCTAAAAAGCTGTCTATAGACGAGTGAAATGAAGGGACAAGTCTAAGGACGAAGAAAAAGCATAGACAAGTCTATGGACGAGTAATGCTTAGCCATTTCAAGAGAGGTTTTTACTGACCATTTCTCAAGAACGAAATACAAGTAAAACTTCCATGAAAAATGGTTTTATGTATATAAAATGTAGACGAGCAAAACAAGATACCATACATAAAATTAAAACATACTCGTCCATACATATGCAAAATGAAAATGACATTAATTCAAGGGTGGATATTCTACATCCAAAAACCCCTTGATGAAATAAAATGTTTGATACCTCGTCCTAAAAACTTTGGACGAGATAAATGTATTGGAATTACATTTAAAAAAAAAAAAAAAAAAAAAAAGAAACAGGTAAAATTACATCAATAACTTTTTCTTAAGGGAAACAAGTTTTCCTAAGACGAAGGAGGATTAGCTTGGGAGGCGTCTTGAGGGGGAACGGTTGAAGCATCGTCTTCTACGTTAGCATCCTCGGAGCCAGTATGAAGGAGAGAGCTAGTGGTAGCAGCATTAAGATTCAGTACTATGGAGCTGAAGTCCACACTTGGAAACTTCTCCATAGCCTCCATCCTGAAGTCTTCAAACCCAGCTGCATAATTGGTGTCCAAAACATCAGTATATTGTTTGGACACCTTGAATTCAGCCACTGCATCTTCCTTCGCTTTGGAGAGAAGAATGTTGTTCTCTTCGTCCTTCTTCACCAGGACCTCAAGACGAGCGTCCTTCTCCGCAGCACTAGTTTTAAGCTCCTCAACTAAAGACTTCATTGCTTTCAGCTCTTCTGTAGAATTGGAAGCCACCTCCGCCCATTGTTTAGCTTCATTCTTCAACTCTTGTACCCTCGTCTCCAGCAAAATCCTCGTCCTGTCCAATCCTGTGGCCTGCCTGGACGCTGCTATGAACTTCGACATGCCCTACAAAAAAGAGAGCAAATAAAAGTTAGAAAAAGAAAAGGCAAAAAGGAAAATAAGATCCTTACTCAAGACGAGGAAAGGGTTTTACCTTAAAAAGGTCGTGAACACCAGAGTGTTCAAAATCTTTAAGGGACATATCATAACAGACGTTTATGTCCTCGTCCGTTACAGCCGTCTTGAAACGTTCCCACGCCAAGTCCTCATTCTCAATAATGTTGGAGGGGACCGATCGAGAAGTTTGAGGGGTTGACAAAATCTTGGACGGGGTGGACTTGGACGGAGTACTCTCAGTTGGAATGGACAAGTCCACGTCCACTATTTGCACAGGCTGCTGGGACGAGGAAAGGGTAGGCTTGACTACCTGGGCCGAGGTGCTCTTAGCTTTTTTGCCTCTGCGACTGGGGAGATTTGCTAGATCTAAGTTCTTAGGTAATGTCTTCCTTTTCTCCCCAATCACAGGACGAGCCTGAGGTTCAACCTCAGGACGCTCCCCCTCAACTGCCACGTCCTTCCCTTTGTTTCCTTTCATCGTTGCCATTCCTTTTTAAAAAAAAAAAAAAAAAACTTTTAGATTGAAAAACAAAACAAATAATATGCAAGGATGTTTGAAACTTAAAACTTACTTTTTCTCACTGTGACCTCGTGCGCGATTGCTTCGTCTGAGGGGTTAGGGCCCAATCCCCACTTGGCAAGTCGCCTAAGTGAAACCAAGGAGTGGAAATCTCTATCCGCGTGTAGACGAGCCCTGCGGACGCGGTCACGGAAGAATTTGCTTAAGGACGGACGTTTGATAGCTGAAACAAACCAAGTGAACAACATCATTATAAATATTAAAAAAAAAGAGGGGTTATTAAAGGAAAAAGGGGGAACAACTTACCCTCAGGACGAAGGTTTCCTAGGTCCCCAGTGTAACGACCAAAAGTGTCTTGGCCAACGTCTATAGGGCTCCCAGCCCAGAAGCCGGAGACGAAGAAAAATTCCGTCTTCCATTTTCTGTCAGACGAGGCCAAAGACTTGATCAATCTACAATCTTTACCCCTGGCTGTAAATTGGTGAAAACCAGGGGACTGGTGTATCTCTGAAGGTTTGTAACAATAGAGGAACTCGTCCACGGTAATAGGACGGTCCCTTCCAAACACTTCACCCCACAAAATTTGCATTGAGATGATTAGTCTCCATGCATTTGGGTTGAATTGGCATACTCCTAAACCTAATTTAAAAAGCAACTCCCTAGTAAAGGTGTTTAAAGGAAATCTTAAACCCCCCAAAAGATATGCCTCATAGACGCCTATCCCAAAACGGGGGTTGCAACACCACTCTCCTCGGACGGGTATCCTAGGGTTAAACTCATCCGGAATCTGATACCACTCCCTAAGATTTTGAAGTCTTAACTCGTCCGTCCTAGAAGGGATATCCACTGCACAACTGTAAACAGTAACCTCCTCTTCGTCCAAAGGACCAGATGGAGGGGCAGTGGACGAGGTGCCAGCTTGAGACCCTGAGGCCTTTCTAAGCTCTTCCTGTACTACCTCTAAAGGAACTCCAGGGACTCCAGAGACATACTCGTCCGTGGTGTTCCCGTCGCTACTATCACCAGAACTACTGGAAGAATAACTACTCTCATCGTTGTACTCGTCTATGACCCTATCTAAACTATCACTAGACGAGGAAAGCACAACCTCAGCCATCTCAAATGAAAAACTAAGGACGAGGAAGAGAGAATTACCTGGATCTAAGACGAAGGAAGCTTCTAGACGAGGATCTAGGACGAGGAAGGATTAAGGGAATTTCAGAAGTAAGAGGGGTAATGGGGGCATTCCACTATTTATAGGGAATAACCTCTGGCGTCTAGAACGACGTGACCAATCACCAGATGCCACGTGGCACGTCCCTCGATTAAACCAAACGACGTGATTTTTAGCCAGTAAGATCACGACACGTGGCACTATCCGACTTACCATTAATACACCTCTGACATTTCCTCTCTCTGGACGACCCATGGACGAGGGGGTAACTGATGATGATGTTAAGTACCTCCAAAGCATCGTCCATGTGATTCGTCCCTGAGAAAGGAATTACTTGAAAGCATCCCCGTCAAAGGCTCGTCCATCGTGAATGAAGGACGAGCACAGCCTCGTCCATCGTGAATGAAGGACGAGCACAGCCTCGTCTGTCCCTAATGACAGACGAGGAAAATAATGGAGACGGCCAAATTTAGGATTATAGGGAAATGGTTTTCTACCCATGAATCACTACCTCCTTTGAAGCATCGCTCTAGATAAAATAACTTCCATGGAAGTTATGGAAGTTATTTTATGCTTTGATAGTTCCCTCAACAATAGGAACGGTTTTCAGAATGAATAACCGTTCTATGCAGACTATATAAGCACTTCTCTACGAAGAGGTAAGGGATTCAGATTTTTCTCTAAAAAAGAAGCCTTAAAAAGATCTTTCTTCCAAGTGACTGACTTTACCATCGGAGGACCATAGACCGGCCTCCACCGGTCTTTCTCCCTGATTGTGTTTACCTTTTTCAGGATTTAACATTCAAGGTCGTCAAAGTCCGGAGACTTTCAATCCACTGATTTCTAAGTACCATCAAGTAGTATTAAATTTAGGTAAGAATTTTAATATGTGACTAATTACGTTTACTTAAAAAAATAATTTGACTAATTATCTATATTTTATGATAAAAATTGTGTTTAATTTTAAATGTATCTATATGTATGCATGAATGCATGTGTTACAAGCTTTAAAAAAAATTAATTTGACTAATTATTTATATTTTTATAGTAAAAATTTTGTTTAATTTTAAATGTATCCATGCATTTGCATGGAGTTACATGCTAGTTGTAACTAATGAAGTGCAATGAAGACATCTGTATTAGAATGATGATTTTTGCTAGCATTGTTATCCAGATTAATCAAATAATTGGTTTCATCAAAATTTATGGTGAGTGCGAAATACTTTTATTTATCATTGAATGTCCTCAAATGATCTTATTGCAATTTGTTCATGGGTGCCTGAAACTACGTGTTAACCCCTTGAGCGATCAAATGGAAGGCAATTGACTGGAAAGCAAGAGATAGTGTGTGTGTGTGTTTTTTTTTTATATAGCTTGTGGACATTATTATTGTATTGATAACTTTTTTTTTGATAATAATTATGGATATTTGTTTAATTTGAAATTGATTGAAATGGGTTGTGCTTAATTTGTAAAATTGTTGGTTTTCCTTTTATTTTAATTATCTCTTGTTTGGTTTTGATTGGTTTATCAATTAATTTGGGTTTTCCTTGCTGCCTTATGTTGTTACATGAAAAAAAGAAAAAAAAAAAAAAAACTGAAGGCAAAAATTTTGATTAAAAATAAATAAATTAATTAACATATGTCAATGATTACACTTTCTACTTTATATTTTCATGTTTCCTTGTTGGTGACTTAGGAAAATTAAGATTTCCAATTTATTTTATTAATAATTATTTTTATGTTTATTTGTATGTAATGATAAGAATAAGATCTTTTATCTATCAAAAAAAAAAAAAAAAAAGATCTTTCAAAATGACTTTAATACATTATTATTATATCACAAAATCAAATACGCTGACACTATAAAATTTTAGTTTACATTATCTTATATGTTTATGTAAAGTGATGGATGATCATATTTTAATATAGTGCACCCTCATTCATACAATAATCCCCCCTCTACTTAGTGGTCTAGCGGATGATATTTCTTTGCTAATGTATCAGTATTAACAATTAATTAATTAACGTTAGTTAGTTATTGGTAGAGAGCTGTTTCTTTGAATTTAATATTTTTTTTTTAGTGAAGAAACATATCTCTTCCTAAGAGACATGAGCAAGTCTATAACTATAAAACTCTTCGTTTGTGTCTTTAATCATTCTCTCTTCAAATATGTTGGTGATCACCGCCTTGACGAGATTACCATCCACACAATTAGGACCAACAGTGGTATCACAGCCATTGGTTGGTTCTAAGAGAGTAAACCACCGTTACTGCCACTCTCCTCCTCCACCAACTAATCAACCATTCCAAAAATTTGTTAAAAATAAGTTTCAAAACAATCAAAGACAGATTTTAAGTTTGATTACGTCAATTTCTTATTATAATTACCATCAATCTATTGCATATCTTGATCAAGAACCATTATGGTTTAGGACCAAAGGATCAATCATGTGCACAAAGATTTTTATTATAGCGAGAAAATTTTTGCGAAGGATTTGAAGAAATTCAGAGGGGTTAAGACCCAAGAACAAGAAAATTGCTTAAAATTTAAAATCGTATATGACCCTAAAGAAGATTTTGACGAAATTTATTTAAAGTTTGAACTCACATCATCTAATGGTAAAGAAACTATGTTTGGAGATTGTAAACACCCCATTTTATTCCAACCTGTACTTGAGGTTCTCTAAAGTCATTCCATTCTATGCTTGGCTCAAAGCTTATCAGCACAATCACCAAACCCTAGGGGTCAATTTTTGGCTGCGGAAGGAGATTCAACCGAGACCAATCAAGAATTCACAGTTCAAGTGTAAATGATGTGAGATATGGATATTTACCATGATCCTTTCTCCTCCTTAATCTCTTGTTGTTTATTGTTTCCTATAATTTAACAAGCTCTTCACATGGCACGCATTATAATATGTTGATTAATTCATGCCTTAAATTTCATTTCCTTGACTAGTCAACAACTAGTGCATTGCTCTAGGAAGTTTAATAAAATATTTTTTTATCTAAAAATATAATTTTTTTTTCTCTCTTTTATTTTGTATGTGAATATGAATCTTGATAATTATGATAGTTATTAATAAATATTTATAATTTATGATAATTATAAAACTTGATATTACACGCAAGGAGGGATAGGCACAACGGGACAAGCATACACATACACAGATGATGGCTTTTTGAAAGAGGCACTACCATGCTTGCATGACTAAAAAGAGGCCATGCATGAAACAAAGCATGCAGAAGACAAGCAATAAAATCAGAACTTGATTTCGTTGAGAATGTATCAAATAATTACAATGGAGGATCTAGATATTGCAAGAATACAGAGACAGTACCATTATAAATTATTACAACAGCCAGATGAATTTGAACATCCATGAAAGTCCCATGGTAACAATGTAACAAAAAACCAGTCCACACACGTCTAACTTCTGCAAGTAATAAACAATAATTCACCTTACCCCCAATCCCCCCTCCCCCCTCTCTCTCTCTCTGCCTTTTCATTTCCATCATATCTCTTCTTTAAAAGCTTTATTGGAGCAATAAATTATAAATTTTCCACACTAACCTTCATCATACAATACAACATTGTTTCCACTTACATTTGGGACAAATACTGCAGTGGCCTAAGGATGAGAAGGAAAAGGTGGCAAGGGAGGGAATTTTTTAAACGTGGGATGTGGGAAATACTTTGGATGCAACTTGGGAATAGGAGGTAGCTTAGGAAGAAGAGGGGTTTCAGGAATGGGTGGCCATGGCTTCTTAGAAAATGGAGGAATCTTTGGGAATGGAGGAAGAGGTTTATGGAATATTGGTGGTTTTGGTTTGTAGATTGGAATGGGAGGTAGAAATGGCTTTTTGAAGATAGGGACGGGTGGTGGAAGTGGCTTCTTGAATATAGGAATTGGCGGAGGAAGTGGTTTTTTGTAGATAGGTAAAGGTGGTGGAAACGGCTTCTTGTATATAGGAACTGGTGGAGGAAGTGGTTTCTTGTATATAGGTATATGTGGCGGAAGTGGCTTTTTGTATATAGGAACTGGTGGAGGAAGTGGTTTCTTGTATATAGGTACAGGTGGTGGAAACGGCTTTTTGTATATAGGAACTGGTGGTGGAAGTGGTTTTTTGTAATCTGGAATAGGTGGAGGACATGGCTTTTTAGGAAGAGGTGGAAGTGGCTCCTTGAATTTTGGAATTGGAGGTGGAAGTGGCTTTTTGTAGATAGGAACTGGTGGAGGAAGTGGCTTCTTGTAGATGGGTACTGGCGGAGGAAGAGGCTTTTTGTATATGGGAGGGAAGACCTTTGGTGGTAATGGTGGAAAGACCTTAGGAGGGCAGCTGGGTATTGGTGGAGGAAGAGGCTTCTTAAATATGGGAGGAAAGACCTTTGGTGGTAGTGGTGGAAATACCTTAGGAGGGAAGGGAAATGTATGACCAAAGTTCTTAAAATCTGGATGGTGGAACTTAGAAAGGGGAGGCAACTTAGGCAAAGGTGGCAATTTGGGTAGTGGTGGGTGCTTATAGTGAGGCCACAAGAAAGCTGAAGTGCATGTCACAGGAGAAAACTTGAGTTTACCAGCCAGCCCAAACGTGTATTTTCCTTTGGCTTTGGACTTGAATACTACTTTTGAAGACTCAAGGCCATTATGTGCAGGGCATGGTGCAGCTGATGCACTGTGAAGCTTTGCATAGCACTCTTCATTCAGATTTCCATCTTTTACAATCTTATGATGAACAGACACTTTGAACTTTCCTTCTTCATCGAGTTTCCCTACCCCTCTTGTCTTGAAGTGTCCATTTTTTGGCTTGCAATCAATTGTCACTCGAAGCCCTGCACAATGATACACAAAATTATTGTTACTTGTTTTTCAATATTGTTTGTATAGGGCATCATTAATCATATGCAACAAAAAAGTCAGTAATTTGATTGAGACAAAACACAAGAAAATAAGAACAACAGACAGTATCAGATCTGACTGGATAATAGCCACCCTGAATCCGATCAGTTGGTGCTATTGGACTCCTATGTCAGGTAGTTTTTAGTTTTACCATTTTCAAGTATTAGAATGTAGATTAAAACTTAAGTATAATTTTATACTTGACGTAATTTAGGTTCCTCAATTAAATTTAATCACGTGGTAGTATTGACCTAAATGAATTTAATTATCATTGAAAAAGATAAAAACAATATTTTTGATGTGTCACACCAAAGGAAATGTCCATAACTTTTACCCCAAACAGACTATGGGACCAAGATTAGCAAATAGTAGCATTTCAAGTCAAAGCATGCCAACATTGCACTTTTACAAGGCAAACTTGACATTGACATTTAAAAGAACAATGCACCCATCATGAGTAGAATAAAAAAGAAACAATGCATCAACCATGAACAATTTAGTATTTATGATGGTTCCAAAAAAGAAAACCATACCTGTTAAGGCATGTTTAGTCTTAATGTTACTCTGGTCACAGTCTGCACATTCTCCTAGCCCAACTACCTCAACTGTCTTATGATCACCATAGCAGAAACTTGCTGCAAAAAGCAAGGTGGCCCAGAAGCACAAAGGAAGAATCCGCATTGGGAAACCACTCCTTTGGCTCCCAATAATTATGAAGCAAGGAGAAGAAGTGTTAAAAACTGAAGAAAGTAGCTTATGAGCTAAGAAGCTATATGCTTCTATGGTTTGAGTGATAAGAGTTCCAAAAGCCTTATTATATAGTGATATTGAAGCAAGGATATGATAATATGAAAGGCTCACCGACACCAAACTTTAAAGCCTCACGTGAGGCTAAGGACCCATTGAAATGAATTATAGTGTTCAATATGAGAAAGACAGTCACGATGCACACTTGTCTTTGTCACCTAAGGCCATTATCTTTCATTGAATGAGCTCTCAACTACACAACGTAACTTATATCTTTCTGTGTTCTCTTTATCTCTATAAACCTACTTACCAGCTCTCATAAATACTTTGCTTTTTATAAAAACACAGGTTGGATTACTGTAAAGTTTTTCATTATTTTGCAAAATTGGCAAATGGCACTGCATTATTTGATTTTTTAAAGACCATACAGTTAGAGAAGCTATGAAAAATAGAAGGCACATTAAAGACATTGAGACTATTGAAGTACACATCAACTTCACGTGGATCACCTACAGTTATCAACCAATTAGTCCACCACATTTTAAATTTTACACACTTTTACAAAGACAATATACATAATAGATAATAATGCTTTCGCTGTCTTCAATAACTTCAAGGTAGTTGCAGAATAAATTTTATTCATAAAGTAATTATGAGGCATATAAAGGACTATGGTAGTTCTGAAATACCAAGTGCAAGGGCGGATCTAGAAATTTTTGTTTGGGGGCCAAGTTGACATACACATATACACACTCTTTTTTATTTGATAAGTTATATGTATACACACACCCAACAAAAAAAATAAAAGCTTAGTATTTTCAATCAAAATTATGTTTGATGGCAATCTTTCATAAAATAAAATTCATTTTTACCATTTTTATAGTGAAATTCTTAAAAAATTTCATTTTCAATACAAATTATTTAATTTTATACTAAAGTAAGTAAAAAATCTTTTAATTGAATTAATGAAATTTTCAAAAACATGAATGATCTAAAATTTGGAAGAATAAGTTAGGTTCCAAACATATTTAAAGCTATCTTGCTCTAACCTATTATGTGGCAACTAAAGAGACATTTCATGTGTAGTTTTAGTGACATTATTTTTTTAATGAGTCAATGACTTGTTAATTGCCACATAACTGGTTGAAAAAGATATAGATTCAAACGTGTTTGTTGCCAAACTTTATCAAATATTTAACAGATATAAGAGTACATTTTACAATAAAAAATAGAATTACAAAAAATAATGTTATGTCTCTATAACTACTGGACCAGTTATTTTTTTCTAAGAGCATCATTGAATTAAATCAAATATTTGGGGGGGAACTTTTATTTTTGTAGGCTAAATTTTGAAAACATTAACATAATTATATATATTTTAAAAAATGTCAAAATTTTGGGGAGGCCATGGCCCCCCACCCTTACACATAGCTACGCCCTTGACCAAGTGAATAAATGCTACAGTGAGCTGCCAGAGATAGCTGCTCAATACTGTAGCTTAAACTATTAAAAAAAAAAAATTTGATGTGGGTTATTAACAAAAAGTATTTTAATGTGTTGATTGTCGAGGTAATTGTTTATTGTATTGGATATATTATTTTATTTTGTTGTTTATATTATTTTAATGAGTTGAATGTTAAAATAAAAACTTGATATTGGTAAAAACTAAATTTTTTAGATGTTTTGCTGTGAATGCTTCTAAGGCTTCTAGGGCTTCACTTATTTTATTTGACCTTCACTCTCCTTTGAACCTAACCTCAAGGTACCGTCTGCTAAGTGCTAACAGTACACAGTCAAGGCTGTTTACTTTATTTGAATCTAAGGAAAGGAACACTAGTAGGAGGTGGACCAAGAGGCATTGAAAAGATTTTTGCTTTTCAAAAACTGTAGTACCTATATGCTATACATTTAAGTTATATGTACTGACCTCCGTTCAATTGCTTCTCACTTTCTTCACCCGAAAATATTCACAGATCTTTGTCACAAGTTAAAAGAAGATTTTCTAACCACAAGAAAAGTTCTATATTATATATTCCATTTGGTATTTGACACAAGCATACTGCTTCTGGGGCATTTGAAATGAGTAATTATGCTCATTATTATTGGGTAGAAGTGAAATATGACATCTTTTTTTTTCTTGCTTAAAAAAAGATCCTTGAAATTTGGGATAAGTTTGATTTTGGTCCTTGAAATTCCGAAAAAATGAATAGTTTCATCTCTGAAATTTGTGGTAAATTTGATTTGATTTTTTTTTTTTTTTGGAGCTTGGTAAATTTGATTTTTGATTCCTTTAATATGAGATTGGTACAATTTCGGTTACTTAAATATAGGGTTGGTCTGAATTTGATCACTTAAATATTA
The DNA here is from genome assembly GCA_023736055.1 of Quercus glauca. Lineage (NCBI taxonomy): Eukaryota > Viridiplantae > Streptophyta > Magnoliopsida > Fagales > Fagaceae > Quercus > Quercus glauca. The sequence continues at coordinate 56,268,273 of CM043325.1, read as the reverse complement.
GGTTGGTTCAATTTGGTTGCTTCACATGGGTGTCTTAGCATCCCAAACCTCATAAAATTGAGAGACTAAGATCGAACTAACCTCATATTTGAGAGACAAAAAAATGCAATTTACTCTAAAAATATATGATATCTTAATGTAGTAAACATATATTAGAGTGATCATGTGCCCTTCATTTGGCAGTCATTAAGAAGTTTGTTACAATGGTATTATATAATTAGACACTGGTTTTTAAATCCTCAGAAATGGCATGAGGAAACACCAAACTTGTGGAGAAGCCTACTCTAGTAGATGCATTGCTTAGAGGCTGTTTGGGGTTATTTTTAGCTTTTAGCTTTTGATTTTTAGTTTTTATGTACAACTTTTTAAAATCTCACTCTTTTTATTTTTTTCACTTTTTCCTACATTTTTCAAGGTACAAATATATTTTAGCACTTTTTTAGCAAAAAACTAGATAAGCTAGTCTCAAACAAACACTTAATATGTTATTCTTAGAGTTTGTTTGGAAACTTGTGTTCGATTGGTAAAAATTATTTTTGCCAATTTATTTTACTATTTAGCTTATTTTTCTTACTATTCAGGGGTCATACTGTACTTTTTGTTACTATTAATGGGTCTCACTATACTGTTTCAGTTAACTTTTACTTTTATCTACTTTCAACAAAAAGTTTTCAGTTTCAGCAAAATAAGCGGATCCCAAATGGACCTTTATTTAGCTGAAACTGAAAACTTTTTGCTGAAAGTACTATAAATAAAACTATAAAGTAGCTGAAATAACATAGTGAGATTCATGAATAGATCAAAAAGTGCAATGGGACACATGAATAATAACAAAAATAAGCTGAGTAGTAACAAAAATAAGCTAAAAAGTAAAAAAACCTTAAGTCAATGTTAAACGCGAGCTTAAATGGTTTTTTCTAGCCTTTTCCATGAACCAGTCTCCATCAGCAGATACCTACAATGTTGACTGAAAATCACTTGATAGAAGCCTGAAAAGGTTCAACATACAAATCTGTCGACTTTCACAATTGCAGTAACAAAAAGAATCCCCAAATTCCAAATGCTTTGATTCACGGGATACACATTGTGATCATGATGTTTGATGCATACATGATGTTTGATGCATACTACACTAAATGGAAGGACTCTTTTGGCGGTGTAGCTTGGCTGATTATAATAACTATGTTCACATGACATGCCTACCACTTTATAAAAGTGAACTAAGTTTGGTCTTTCTTGTTTTCATAACCAATACTCAACTGCATGGTGTAGGTTCCTTGTCTATTAACTGTCAGTAGTAAGTTGTCCAAAACATAGTGTAATATCCTTCTACACTCTAAACCTAGACCTTTATTTATTTATTTATTTTAATTTCAACTTCTGATGTATAGTTGATAGGATTTATTAAAGATATTAGTCTAGGTTAGTCTATGGTTAACATAGGTTTTCTATGGTAGATGATAAGATGAAAGCTCAAAAAAATGTAGTCGGATATTTAAAAATGTCTAGATACTTTCATTTTTCAAAAAAAATAAAAAATAAAATAGCTGTAAGGTTTTTTTATGACATCCTCCAAAGGTTTTTTTTTTTACTGTAAATGAAAGCTATCAAGCTGAATCAAACCACCTTTCTCAGAAAACATAAAAAAGCTGAACCACATCACATTAATTTTTTTTTCTATTCTCTCTCTCTCTCTCTCTCACTCATATTGTAGCTCTCTACAGTCTACACAAAAGCAACAGAAAAGGTGCATCATCAATTAAATCAAGGAAGGTTTTTGGAAACAAAATCAGGTTTAGAAATAAAGGAAAAAAAAGCAATCTTGAAAATGTCAGTATTAAGCCGAGTTGTTGGTTGGAAGGGGTGGGTTCATAAACCAAACTTCTCTTCATTATGTTTAAGCAATGTGTGGATAGATACAGTTTCATAAATCATAATCAATCCTGAAAATGCCATGTTTATGCAAATTGGGAGGCTTAATATATATCATCATAAATGAAGCATCCTTAGTAGGTAAAAGTTTGACAAAGTAGAAGACATTTTATTTAATGTTGTGATTACGTATCAGTTTGAGATTGCCATAGTAGGGAAACCATAATTCTGTGGTCCGGTCAAGTACAACGCCATTTTCATACATTGAAAATTTGTCCAGAGATTGGAAAAGCTACCACGCAACTGACTTACCATTCTCAAACATCCCTTTCCACTCAAAAAAAGCATAAAGAAACTTTATTATTTGGTTGTTTGGGAGACCAAAGGAGTTGTTCTTTTGAAAAAAAAAAAAAAAAAGGCATGAAATCTGACAACAAAACAAAGGAAATTAGTTTCACCTCATTCAATCAACATTGATGAAACGTAGAAACCCCCTCCACCCCCCCCCCCCCCCAAATAATGTCTAATGTTTATACTTTACACCGTTTACTCATTATGTCAAAAGTCTTATAATTCAGTGACATTATTTGATCTATGCTATGAGAAGAATTAAGGTTCAAATATCTCTAATAACAAAACAAAAGAAATTAGTTTCACCCCATTTAATCAACACAAATGAAACGTAGAACCACCCTCCACCTACCCCTCCCAAAAATAAAATAAAATAAAAAATAATGTCTAATGTTTATACTTTATACCATGTACTCATTGTGTCAAAAGTCTTATAATTCAGTGACATTGTCTGCTCTCTATTATGAGAAGAATCAAAGTTCAAATCTCTCATCTTCATTGTTGTAACTATTGATTTATGTAATAATAATAATTAAAAAAAAAAAAAAAAAAACTCATTGTTCATTCAATTCTTGGGGCCTGAATGTCAATTTTACTCAAAAATAATAATAATTTGTTCAATTTGAACAATTTGGGTTTAGTTTCAATCTCAATTCTAGGATTATTCATGTTCTCTAGAGGGTTGTAATTTAGAGTTTGTACAAAATGATCGAAAGATTTGTTGGTTTGTTGATCTAGATGAAGAATTTTCCGACAGACATGAATCCGCATTGCTTGCTCATCCTATTTCTTAATCAATAAAACTATACTGTGCTGTTTCCCAAAAAAATAAAGGTTACTACTAACCCATACACATACATACTCATGATATTGGAAGAATTATTCTCACTGGCTCCGTCAACTTTGAGATACCTACTGCATAAAATGCTCTCTTTGTTGTGACACAAAACCAACATAGTGGCAGAAATCCTTGTTAGATCATCCAAGTTGAAATTTCCCCGTTACTTCAAAGAACATGAGAAACCTTCCTAGGAGATCCCTACTTCAATAGAAAAATGACAATGAGAATCGCACCCATAGGAGCCAGAACTATGACAAAGCCATAATCAAGACACCTGAAATTATCCCAATTGAAATAAAAATCCCAAAAATGAAACCTTATGACCATGTGAATAAAAGACTTATGGCTTCAACAACATATATATTTCAAATAAGAACCGAGTAAGATGGTTTTCTGTGAAATTTTGAGCAGATTGTAGAGATCCATGATTGTGACTGAAACCAAATTCAGTCCCAACCAGGAGAAGAGCAGACAAAATTAAAATGGGTAGCATTTGCATCATGAGGGACGTAAATGAGTAAATGTTTATTTTAATAAACTCGCAAACTCCTGCAAACCACACACACAAAGTGTTACTAGAACCCGAACTGTAATCTTCACAAGAGTTTAAAATTTTAAATTTTTCGCTTTGCTTCCTCCGAATCTAATCACCAAATGTCAATGACTAGAATTGGGGGCAGATCAACCACAGGATGCCTTCACATGGAAAATTTAATGATTTTTATCAGATTTATTTTCACACCAATATCTGCTACACATGGGATCACCTCAGAACATTCAACTGACCAAGAATCTTTATAGCATCATTAGCCACTTGACAAAAACAAATGCAGAATTAGTTGTATTAGTTTCATCTACAACCACAAAGACTCTAATATCTGGACAAGAAAACCAAACCAACACCAGATGCATCAACAAAAAGCTTCATAGATAAAAGTATAATAGAGAAAAAGGGCATGTGATTTAAGAAAATTTTTTTAGTTGAACAGAAAATTGTATCCTTCCTAACTCAAATCTGCGTTAGTTTTACCTCAAAATGCTCAACATCATCTCCAATAAAATTTAAATATTAAAAAAAAAAAAAAAAAAATCCAAAGGCTACAACAGCAAGAGAGTTCGTTTCTGGTCTAATTCAAAACTACCGACTTTCTTGAGCTCTCTTAAAATCTCCAAAATGTCTAGTGAGAGTTACAAGAGTCTGTGCTTCAGTGTAGTTGCTTGTGCAGCTGAGCTGGATGAGCATTGCCTATCTACTTTTTCTTCTTTGATTTGTTGGCCGATGACTGAGTATATGCAGTTCCCTGAGCATTGGAAAGGGCAGAAAAAAGAGTACATCAGCAAGCCATCACAATTTCAGTGTTAATAGCTGGTAAAAGAGAACTCCTAGTATCAATAATAGACCTTTAGTTCCATATGGATATTTTTTTCTTTGCCCCAGGAAGAGGAGAAATTAGTGACCTCCACTTCATGAGGCATGGTCCACAGATGACTCTGCTAGCCCTTGGGATTTTTAAGTTCTGTACAAAATCCAAGAGACCAAAATTGACAAAGGCATTGACTACCTTTTTTTTTCATTTAATTTGCCCCATGTAAATGTAATTTAAACCACCTTTTAAACACCAATCCCCACCCCCGTGGCAGGGTGCAGCCACCAGGCAAACAGAAGGTAAGAAACCAAAGCCTGCCACTAATACTTTGTAAAATCAACAGGACAAAAGTTTCTATTAACATTCAATGTCATGGTGAAGCATAAACAACTCACCTGAAGCCACTCATCCAGTGAAGCATCTGTAGTCTTAGTTCCAACTTCGACCTTGGGAGCCCTCTTAGTTTTCTAACCAAGTACAAACAGAAAAGAATTATTGAAAGTTGGAAGCATACAAAATATAAATATAAAACGTGATGAGGAGATAAGAAAACAAGCATCCAATAAGCACATTGATCTCTCACAGAGAGCAGAAGAATTAATGATAAAAGCAGCAAAAGACTCAGGTTAATTAGAACTTTCCAATCCCTCAATGCTACAGAATTAGTATGTTTCAAAGACTAGCATTGCAAGTACACATAAAATGAAGGTTTGTATCAGGACAAAGTTAACATTGTCATATTGGACACTGCTGTGGATGTAAGTTAATGAGATTTTACATTTAACATTACAATAGTCAAATAATACAAATTGCAGGACTGAGAGTGCATACCTTGGAAAGATTCTGAATTTGACCACGAATCCATATGCCAAGGAGGACAAGAAGGGCAATTGCAAGGGTAACAAGAAAAACAGATTCAATGCTAAGAAAAGCACCAGCCTCAACAACTTCGATGGTACCATTGTAGAAGGTGTTCTGGTATGGATTCTGGTCAATTTCATAAATGATGATGCCTACAAGGTCAAAGGTGCCTGGCTGCAAAAGAAAAAGGAAATGCCTAAACTCAAGAAAATTTTTTTTCCCCCCTTATAAATTGTTTGTATTTTGGAATGAGAAATAGAGTAAAGATTAGAGTGATTCTCAACAATAATTATTAGGAAAATACATAACTTCCATAGTTCAATACCTGCAAGAACTTGCTGACAGCAAATATGTATGGGAAAGTAGCCTGGGCTGAAGCTGGCACTGTTGCGTTGTTAAAGCCCTAGAATTAATACACAAACATACATGTAATTAAGGACATAGCAAACAGAAATTAACGACACGAGAAAGCTAGAAGGCTGCTTTAATACAAAGACAATACATAGAAAGAAAAACAGCTTCCCCCTCAGTGCAACCTGATACATAAATTCATCCAGTGGAAGGGCACCACAACAGCAGTAAGGCACAAACAGATTGAGAATTAGAAAAACAGCTTTTTTATTAACATAGGATAGAAAACATGAGTACATGACGATTTTTAGGAGAAATGTGACCAACAAAGGACAAAAAAAAACAGGCCAGCCAATGTGAATTAGCATGTATATACCAAAAAAAAGGTTACTGCAACACATGAAAACTCAAACAAGAATGCCAGATAGAACACAAAGTAAGGCTACATTTTTATTTCATTATTGGTAAGTTACACACTAAGTGGGTCTTGAACCCCAAGACCTAAATCCTCCATCCCATTATCATGGGAGGAGAAAGTGCTTTTTGAGATAGATCTCATAGGCAACACAAACTAAAACATTTTTCAGGCATTTGTCAATTAACATAAAAGAATTTTGACACGCAAAATCATTATGATAAAATACATTAAACATAAGGTAACATTGCCTAAACTTGTACAGAAGTCACCCACATGAACCTAGGGCAGGCATACAGCTGCAAATGTCAATATACTAATTCAATGCACAATTTTATTTTTTATTTTTTATAAAAAAAAATCAACTTACAAAAGACAACATAATCAAATTTATAGTAAGATAGGCAACATGGTCCTTACTTTTTATTTTTTTGATGAATTCAGCACAGTACTTACATTATAAACGATAAGTAACAAACTTGGAGATCATGCATAATAAACCATACAATAAAATTCAAGTACACCTAGAATTACCTGTGTAGAAAGATTTTGAACTTGCAGACGATGATCAAAAGGGAGATGAACACTGGCCTTAATTGCAATGATATTCACAGTTGCCTCCCCTGTTTTATCATCAAAAGAAGCAAATGAGCTTAGTACCAAATGTTAAATGGAAGAATGAAAAGAAAGTTGCATGAAGTGACACATGCAAACAACATTAATGTGCACTTATCTTTCAGAAAGAAATTGTACAATATGAAGCATAGAGGACAGAATACAGAACCACAGCAAAGATAGCCAAAACATAACATGACAATTGACATACCATTTCAAACAAAAAGTAAGCAAATAACACTACCAAATAGGGATTCTAATTAGTAATTACCATCATTTTTCATGCCGACCAATAATTCAGTCTCTTCTCCAGCTGTAATCACTACAAGAAAGAGAGATATCAAATTAAACACAGGCAGCTTTCATAACATAAAAAGATACTTTTATACACAATATAGATAAGACCATTACATCGGGCACTGTTCTTGGGGAAAACACAGACTGTATCAACTCCCGGAGCAGGGCTAAAACTCCCATCACCAAAATCTTGGACATCCTCACCAACAATCCCAAGATCAGCCACCACTTCTTCAGCCGCCTCCCTACCCTCCGCGTCCAAGTCCGATTGACACCTAGCAACTATTAAGTAAAAGAACAATCATTTATCAACAATTCACAAATAAACTTACATCATGTCATGAAAATTAAACTCATGCATTCAAGTTTCAACAACCCATTACCCATTTCACCACACGCATGCAGATCAAAAACCCACAAATGCATTCAACTGACTACTTAAATATTCTTCAAGTAGTTAACTTTAATCAGAAATTAAAAGTACCCTCTTTTTATTTTCTGAATTCTCTGATCAAAATCCAACGCAAAATTTGCTTCCAAAAGCGACAAAACAAAAAAGTACACTTTTTTTCATTTTACAAAAACAATTATCACAACAAAGTCAAATTTCACTTTCGAAAGCAATAAAGGCACGACAAAAACTCAATCAATCCATCAAAAAGTTCAAAAATTCAAACACCATGCAAGCGTTTAAAACAGAAAAATTCAACACAAACCCAAAATCTAACAAATCTGGAACGAAATGAAAACCGCAAAAACTCAAAACGGAATGAGAAAATTCAACCTATCCAGATCTCATATATCCAATCAATCAATCATCAACCGCTTTATCATCCACGCATACATGAAAAACCCAATCAAAAAAGTCAAAACCCTAAATGATCAACTTCTCATAATCATAATCAAAATCGAAAATTTACAAAACAGAAATGAAATTGAGTCAATATCGAGAAATGGGTGTGGATCTAGATCTGGAAATTGCACCTGGAGAGGCGAGGAGGAGGAGGAGAGCGAGGAAGAAAATCCCGAAGTTCTTCATCGCCAACATTGAGAGATTTTGGGTAAGAGTTGGTATTGGTGTGCGTTTTTATTCTTTGATTTTAATTTTGTTTCGTGTGGAAAATGAGGGACCAAGAGAGAGAGAGAGAGAGAGAGAGTTAAAAGAGTTTATAGAGACCAGGAACAAGTTTTTTCCTTGGGTCAAACTCTTACAAACATTAAAACACTGCCTATTTACTGACCTTCACAAACAAACCAGGTGGTAACTTTTTTTTATTTGAAGCAACAACAACTGGGCAATAACTAGTAACTCATGGATGGTAAATTAAAATGGGAAAAGATAACCTATTTTGGTCAATCACATCTTGATTTATAACATATTTTTAGAAACTTTTTTTTTTATAGAGAAAAAAAAAAAAAGAATTGACTTTTTGACGGCTTTTATATTTTTCATAAAAGTGGTATTAAAATTTGGATCTATTATTGAATGCCCTTAAGACATTTGTTAATGGGACATTTTAGAAAAATTTTAATACCACTTTTATAGAAAATATAAAAAGTTGTTTAAAATTTAGGTGCTTTTTTCTTTCTTATAAAAAGTTTTTAAAAATATTCTCTAAACTAATACTCTTAGGATATCGGTTAACTTTTCTCTTAAAGTTTTTCTAAAATGGTTTATTAACAGAAGCCTTAAGGCACCTGTTATACAAGACCCTTTAAAAAATAACGCTCTGTTTGTTTCAACATTAATGTTTTTTGAAAAATGGTTCATTTTTTAGAAAGAATTTTTTGGATAACTATTTCATTTTCTGGTATTTGATAACGATCTTGAAAATGACCTTGAGAACATTTTCTGGTGTTTGGTATGCAATTTTTTTTTAATTTCTTGTATAATTTAAAACATATGTATTATGTAAACCAACTAATGTAATCAATATAAATAAAAAACCAATAATTAATTTGGTTTTGTACTAAAATTTTGACAATATATACAATCAAAATTAGTTGTCAAATTTTCATGATCTCTACTACTCATCTTGTTCATATATATGGACAGTAACGTACACACACACACATAAACCGTACATACATATAGAGCTGGCTCTATACTAGAAGCAAATGTTGGGGTCGCCTAAGGCTCCAAGTAGAAAAAGACCACCAAATTTTAACTAATAGTGTTTTTTTTTTTCATTATAATAGTATTAATTAAGCTCAAATATTAGTCAATAAATAAAATAATATTTTTTATCAACTAAAAAACAAGAAAGAGAGAGAGAGAGAGAGAGAGAAATGCTACGTAAACAACATTTTTCATAATAAATCATAAATGGTAGGTTGTTACATGCTATTATTAATGACAAAAAATTAATTTTAATGATGAATTTAAATTAGAACCAGTAATAACTTAACACATAGGATTTGTTATGAAAATATTGTGAATATAACACTTCTCAAATAATTTTTTTAAAAAAGCAATACATAAAAAAAATTCATAACATTTTTCACAAGTTGAGTTGGCAAACTTTTATTAGTTTTGATCTAAATCCATCACTAACATCACTTTTTTACTTACTACTGTCATTCTGCCACATCAACAAGTGTAAAGTTTTATCAAATTTTTTGTGTATAGACTTTGTAAAAAAAAATCTATGTAGTTCATGTTAATTAGTTGTAATTTTTGCATCTAAAACAAGACAATAAATTTTAAGTAATATTTAATTTAAAAAAATCATATTTAAATATATAAAAGGCCTCAATTTCAATTTTTGCCTTAAGCCACCTTTGCATACAAAGCGCATAAAAAGCAGTGGGTCTCATCCTTATTTTATATATTTTTTTGCATTTTTTTGTGCAAAAAGAAGTAAATTCTGCATGGAATCCATTAAACCGAAAATTTCTTAGAGAAAAAAAAAATCAAGCTTGGAATTCAAAACAAAGAATATACGATTAGATAAAAAGCAAAGAGAAGAGAGAGAAAGGGAGAGAGCTTACCGAGAGAGAGAGAAGGCGCCAAAAAATTATGTCTCCCATGGTTACAAAAGAATATAATATTTATAGGAAATGCAACAAATGAGAGAGAATTGTTTTCCAATTTTTTTTTTTTTTGGAAAACAATCTATAAAAAATAAGTCTTATTTTTATTAGGATTTTTAGTTGACTAAAGATTGTTTTCCATTGACTAAGTTTTTTTTTTTTTTTTTTTTTTTTTTTTTTTTGTGCTACCAAACACTGGAAAATGAGAAAAACTATCTTTACAAAAAGTTTTCCAATGAAACAAATAGAGCGTAAGTCATTTAATCCATAAACCATGTATGATACTTTAGAGACCAAATGTGTTATTTTTGAGATGTCTTTGATCCCTAAATCACGTGTAACAGTTTAGGGACCAAGAGTGGTCACTATATTTTACCCAAAAAAAAAAAAAAGTACTTCAAGATGGGGTTGGGACGGGTTCTATTCATCACTCTGATAGGATTTTGTGGTAATTATTTAAATAAATTAATCTAATTTTTTAATTTTTAATATTTAATTTAAATATAAAATTTATATATTCAATATCGAGTTAGTCATTTTTTTGGAATACAAGAAAGGTAGAGCCAAAATGACCAAACTACCCACACTTTTTTACTCTTCCGATTTAAAGTTTTAAAGGATAAAAACGTAAATATACATATACATGTCTGGCAGCGAGCACTATAAACATGACAACAAAAAGACTAAGAAGAGCCCATTTTTATTTAGCTCACGAATGAAGGTAGGAGCAATTAAGTAATTTCAATCAAATGTGGATGTTTTTTAAAGAATCTGCTAGACTTCAAACTTCTTGTTGTTGGGCTTCAAACTTCTTCTTGCTGTTTTAACATTTGAGAAGTCGTTTTGTCAAACAAACACCTCAACTGTCCTTTTTTACATGGAGTATAGAAATAAGATAAATGATTTTACTAGTATGCAATTTTATGGGTCTATTCTATTCCATACGATTGCAATTTGATGAACACTAGAGAATAAACCATGAAAAGAATAAACATTTATTTATTTATTTGTGCTGAATAAGAATAAAAAATTACTACCATCTATAAGTGTAAAAAAAATTATATATTCTATGTGAATGGATTAGTTGTTTATGCAAAGAAAAAAAAAATCGATTAGTTGTTGATAGCTTTGGTGCGGTTTGGATTGCACGTCTGCGTTTGGCGTTGGCGTTTTTTTTTTTTTTTTTTTTTTTTTTTTTTTTTTTTTTTTTTTTTTTTTCAGCCGCTTATGTTGACTCTGAGAGACAAAAAACACTGTGCATAAACAGTGCATGCACTGTTCACGCAATAAAAAATATTAAAAATGGGTCCCACGGCACTATTCACACATTTAAAAATTATTTTGCTACAGTGTTTTCAGTTTTCAGTTTTCAGTTTCAGCAACAATAAGTTCAATCCAAACGGACCCAAATTTGTGTTCCTGTTCACCTCATAAAGAGAAATTAAGGTCAAATCACCCCATATATTAGAGCATTTACATTGGGAATGCCTTATGCCATATATAGACAAAATTTAGCATAAAGGCCCAAAAAACCCCCCACATTTGGACCTGTAAAAACCAAGTATTGTAAAAAAATTTGCACTGTAGTAGTATTGTAAAAAAAAAAAAAAAAACTAATATTTTATTGGTTCTTACTTTATCAATTCCTCTCTCTCTCACTGGTCACACTCTCATCTACTTTTTTTTTTTTTTTTTTTTTTTTCAGTTCACTTATTCAATCCCTCCCCTTCTCTCGCCCCTCTCTTCCCTTTCATTTTTTTTTTCCTCTCTATTTTCCCTTGAATCAAGGGTTTGATGTGGTGGCAGATGGGTTTGATTGGGTTTGATGTGGTGGAGGGTTTTCGTGGTGGTGGGGATGGGTGATTGAGGGCGACGGAAGAAAATGTGCGTGGGTCAGGTGACGATGTGGGTCGTGGGTTTGCTGGCGTGGAAGTGGGTCATGGCAAGCTGGGTTTCGGTGTGGATTCCAATAATGCATCACTGGTGGGTTTCTTTGGAGGTATAGTGGTTGTTGCTGGCTCTGATTGGTGGGTGTGGTGGTTGTTGCTGGCTCCGATTGGTTTGATGGTTTGTGTTTGTGTGTGTGTGTGTGTGTGTGTGGTGATGGGTTTGAATAGGTGGATCAATGTATCATGGGTCTCTGTGTATGTGTGGCTCTATGTGTTGAAACCGGTGCTAGAGGTTGAGGGAGAAAGAGAGGAAAAGTAATAGAAAAAGAGAAATAGTAAAAAAATGAATAAAATAGAGTATTTAAATAAAATGGGAAAAAAATAGAATTTTGGGATGTTGGGTGTGTTGTAAAATGGTATGGTATAATTGATAAAGTAGCTTTTTGGGATGGTAAAATGGGATATGATAGCATTTCCTGATGCGAATGTTCTTAAAAATGAGAGCACAAAATGTACTTGTTAGGATATAGATAAATTTTCGATGACGAATCACCCCTTTGATGGTTTGTGTTTGTTTGTGTGTGTGTGTGCTGCTTTGTGTGTGTGGTGATGGGTTTGAATAGGTGGATCGATGTATCATGGGTCTGTGTGTGTGTGTGGCTCTATGTGTTGAAACTGGTGCTAGAGATTGAGGGAGAAAGAGAGGAAAAAGAATAGAAAAAGAGAAATAGTAAAAAAAGGAATAAAATAGAATATTTAAATAAAATGGGAAAAAAAAAAAAGAATTTTGGGATATTAGGTGTATTGTAAAATGGTATGATATAATTGATAAAGTAGCTTTTTTGGAATGGTAAAATGGGATGGGATAGCATTTCCTGATGCGAATGCTCTTAAAAATGAGAGCACAAAATGTACTTGTTAGGATATAGATAAATTTTCGATGACAAATCACCCCTTTTATTCGAATGTGGAAGTTTGGTTTGAATGGAAAATAGGTCACTGTCTTGGGCATCCAGGAGCAAATTATTTTGGGATTTACTAACGTGTGCCTTTAGGGCATACATTAGTAAACCATTCTAGGAAACTTTTTATGGAAAAACGAAAAAATAATTCACTATTTTGACAATTTTTTCAATTTCCTATAAAAACTTTCCCAAAATGAATGGTTAATATGTGCCCTAAGGGCATACATTAACCGGACTCAATTATTTTAAAGTTACCCACTTCATTGATCATAAAGAGTGAGTATAATCCTTTTATTTTTTTTTCTAAAAAAATCCTTTTATTTCTACAGTCAACATTGACCACAATGGAATAAAATGTAATGTGGTGCTCCAAGTTCAAAATTAATCATGACCTGATCTTATTTATTATATATGCTTAAATATCACAAAATTTTTAGTACAACATTAAAGTGATTGAATCCCTTAAGAAAACCGTTTCAAAACCTTCAATTATGAATATTTTGAATAATATCCTTCCACAAACAAAATTAGTTTGATCATACCAGTACTGTCTATATGTCTCTATGACATAAATTCCTTCTTTCTCGTATGGGAAAACTTGCAGAATTTGGCGATCTCCAAAGATATTTGATAAATTTGACCAGCCATATTAACTTATGATTCTGTCTACTACAATTTAGGCGCATTTTAAACTGCCATCCAAACAGGGGCGGAGCCAGAAATTTTTGTTTGGGAGGCCAAGTTGTGGCACTAATATGTTTATCAAGATAACCCTCACATACATATATATACACACACGTTTTTTTATTATATATACACAATTTTTTATTTGATAAGTTGTATATATATACACACACACAAAAAAAAGATCTTAGTATTTTCAATCAAAATTATGTTTGATGGCGATCTTTCATAAAATAAAATTCATTTTTTTCCATTTTCATAGTGAAATACTTAAAAAATTTCATTTTAAATACAAATTATCAAATTTTAGACTAAAGTAAGTAAAAAAATCTTTCAATTAAACTAATGAAATTTTAAAAAATACGAATGATCCAAAACTTGGATGAATAAGTTAGGCTCCAAACATATTTGAAACTATTTTGCTCTAACCTATTATGTGGTAACTAAAAACACATTTCATATGCAGTTTTAGTGGCAATAATTTTTTAATGAGTCAATGACTTGTTAATTGCCACATAACAAGTTAAAAAAGATAGATTCAACTATATTTGATGCCACACTTTATCAAATATTTAACAGATATAAGAGCACATTTTACAATAAAAAAATAGAATTGCGAAAAATAAAGTCTCCATATCTATTAAACCAATTATTTTTTTTAAGATCATCATTGAACTAATTCAAATATTTGGGGGCCAACTCTTATTTAAAAACATTAAAATAATTACATATATTTTCAAAAATTTGGGGGGACATGCCCCCCATCCTTCAACAAAGCTCCGCCCCTGCATCCAAATATTACCACAAGATCAACTTAACAATGGGAAAAGAAGGCAGGCAGCTGTCAGTTTACCACATCTGTATAAGCACGTAACAAAAGAGTGGGAGAAGATTATAACTAATAATGGTCTCTACAATCTATGTCAAGCATTTTCCATGATTTGTATATGAATTACTTAAAAGAGTAAAGGAACTAAAACTCCCATTCTTAACTGGTAGGTAAGTCATAACAATTCAAAAATCGAGCCCAAACAACTGCTGACAAAATAGGGTTCTACTGCTTTTGAAACATGTCACAAAGTTCTTGATCTGCGAATGTCTTTGACGAGTAATCAATCCCCATGGATGGTATAACGCTCCCATTTTCTCATTGGGTCATATATCTGCCAAAACAAAGATAAAAAAGAAGTGATTAGAAAACATCTAAGGAGCATAATGCCGCTTGTCCATTGCACTCCCAGGCGAGCAATACCCTTTAGATAAGCTAAGCACTCCAAACAAAAGTAATCACACCAACTATCCAAGCTCCTGAACAGATTGAAGTCAAGTGGATATTTCTGAAACAATTGTTCTAGAAAGAGAATTGAGATGCTGGGGTAGTTATAGACAGCCTAGATTGACAACTGAGGGTGCCATATATGTAGTGATAGGTCAAATCTAAAATTTATGACTCAAAGAAAAACACACCTCCCATCTTGAAGCAGGGAAAATATGCTTGTTCTTTTCGTACCAGTGCATCTCGACAACTTTCCCATCATGAGACTGTCAGAAGGTTTAAGAATATTAGTGAATTGACACAGAGATGCAAGAAATTTTAATTACACATAATATGGAAAATTCAACATAGATGCTCCAACCTTACATGCCCCCCTCCCCCTTTTTTTTCCTGATTTTGCTTTATAATTTAACTCACCCCAAGAGATTAGAGCCCATGACTTTTCACCCGCTACTATACTGTTGGTAACTTCATGTAGCTTCTAATTAAAGATCAGGGCACACATATACATATATATATATATATATATATATATATATTCTACACATTTTTAAGGGAGAAAGAAGAGTTGCCAGAATCAGACCTTAAAATAAAAAAGATAAAAATTTGCAATAACATTGCAAATACAGCATTGAGAATTTCCTCAATGGCCCTAACCACCATGTTTACGTCATCAAAGCCATATTTTCGGCTTGATTGTGCATGTGTTTCAATATTCAATTCTAGCAATGTTAAATTTACAAAATATAAGAGATAGATAATGATAAGGCAGGAATGAAATGTACCTCATCCTTTTCTATTGTTGCATCAGCAATTGTTCGCACATCCTCATGCACATCAAAGTGGAAAAGTTGCACAGAACCCCCCCAAAAAATGATAAATAAGTCACCCTAATCAAATACAAACTATAAACCCAACAACGAGAGAGAGAGAGAGAGAGAGAGAGAGAGAGAGAGAGAGAGAGAGAGAGAGAGAGAGAGAGAGAGAGAGAGAGAGAGAGAGAGAGAGAGAATTGTTTAAAAAAGCCCACTGCCGCTTGTTTTAGCTACAGTGCCCAATTTCTTGGTCATCTGCAAGACTGCAAACGAATTAAGTTTTGATATAACAAAACCCGATTGGCAACTAAAAATCCACCATCTTACAAAATCTTCTCATTTATCAGTCATATACTGCTGCATAAAACATTATTTTCCTGAACGTCAACGAATATTACCATTCTCATCCTCCTTGTCTTCACTACCATTCTCAATATCATTAGTAAATGATAACTGAGAATTCCCCTTTATCATCCTCTGTTTACGCTTTTTTAATTGAAGCTCCTCCTCCCTGTAACGATAAGGAACACCACTAAAAAACTAAATATCACACAACACGCAAATACGAAAGGGCCCTAGTAAAAAATACACAAACTTTCACAAATTTAACACAAAAGCCATAAAGATTCAAACTCATTCTTGTTGCTGCTTCTGAAGCTTCTCCTTCTCTTCCTCTTCAATTTTGGTCCGAATATTAATTCTCTACAATAAAAGTACACATCTCCTCAATCATATTCATCAACATAAACAAGAACTACTGTTGTGTGTGTGTGACAATGATTAGGATACTATAGAGTTGTTAGAGTAACTCTAATATGGTTTTCCTAAAATCCTATCCATCTATGTAGAACTTAGTAGATTAAATTTTGCCACATCATCAACATTTAAACAAATGTTGACTATCATCATTTTGATATTTATTTAGATTATTGATGATGTGGTAAAATTCAATCCACTCATTTCAAAATGGATGGGCAAATTTTAAGAACTACATGGTGGAGTTACCCTAAAGGATCTTAATTGATATATCACAATACCGCCAATAAGCTCTAGCACAAATGGCACCTCCTCCACTTGTACAAGCAAGTTGGAGAATGAGGTCATGGGTTCAAAAACCATCAACTGCATGTGTAATTACCATATATATATATATATATATATATATCACAATACCTTCTCAACATACTCTTCTCTTGTAACCAAACTTAAACGCAGTTTCAAGAATCTGATACACCCATTCAAAAGAAAAAAAGACATTAGCTTACAATAACCGGAAAAAAAAAAAATCAAAAGAACAATTTTGTTAGAATAATAATTAAATTATTAAATTCATCATTTTCTAACGACTTAAAGTTTTGGTATAAGTGATAATTTATCATAGTATAACATGTGGTCTAAGTTCAAATGTTGTCTCCACCCAACCTTAAAGGTGGTTTGGTTTCAAACCTTGTCTACAATCTTCCTTAAAGATCCCACATGTTGGGTTTTAAGGGAGTTTGAGAGGAAGTATTAGACCTACAACTTAAGTGATAATTTATCATAGGAAGCAGAGACACTTCAAAACCCTTGACGAGTTAGACACAACAAGACACATTCTGCAAGCGCATCCTCATTATGTTGGAAGGAAAAAAAGACTTTCGATTTTAAATGTGTTTTTAAAGATTTTGATCGTTATTATTTATTTCAAATTTTTTAGGGGTGTGAACGGACTATTTCACACTTGAAACTCCAAGTTTTCAGAATGTTGTTTGAGTGGATATTTGCTTCAGGAACATATCATTTCTAGCCATGTTATTCATTAAGTATACTCCTCGTGTACTCGATCCTTTCGTTCAACAAAAATTACTACTTATAATTTTTTTTATTTATAAAACTTGAAATAAATTTAGCCATATTGTTGAATCCTTAGTGTCCTAATTTTTTAACAATTGTGGTTTCACAGTGTCCCGTGTCGTGTCCATGATTATATAAATTTACGAGCATGAGGTCCTAAATTTATGAGCACAAGCTTTAAATAATCATATATTTGAAAAAATTAAATGCCAGTGATACGTATAATCATGTCAAAAATTTCAATTTATAACTGCATTTGAAGTAAAAAATGTATATGGTACAACAAAGGATCTTCAAAGCTGTCTGCATCCTTCTCAGGATTTTCAGGTTTTCTCTCAAAGGATTTGCTTCTTGGCCGAAGTCTGGGTCCTTTTCTTTTCTTTTCTTTTTTAATTTTTTTTTCTTTTTTTCCTTCTTTTTGGGCCTTTGGGCCTTCATGATCCTTTTTAACTTCACGAGTTGGACCTTCTTTTGTTAAGGCCCATGGTTTTTTTTTTTGCTTTTTATGAAATGGGCTTTCTTGTCACATTTTGGTTCTCAACAATGGGTTTTATTCTATTCCATGCTATTGCAATTTGATGAGCACTGGAGAATTAACCATGAAAATTATTACTACATCTATAAGCATTGAAAAATAATATATTCTCTGTGAATGGATTAGTTGTTTAGCAAAGAAAAAAAAAAGAATTGATTAGTTGTTGATGGCTTTGTGTTCCTGTTCACCTCATAAAGAGAAATTAAGGTCAAATCACCCCATATATTAAAAATGAGAGCACAAAATGTAATTGTTAGTAGGGATGTAAGAATAACTGACGGACCGAAATTTTGGGTTTCAGTGTTTTAATTTACATTTATACAAAATAGTAATAGTCTAGAACACTCTAATAGGATTCTTTTTATTTTATTTTATTTAGGATTCATCATCTTCATAGAATTGACGCAGTAGATAGGAGTTATGTCAATGTAAAATACCAATTTCAATGTATGTGGTTGTCTGAATTTCGTTAAAAAAAATCAAGTTACATATATAACATATGTATTTTCTTTGAACCCCTTTTTAAAATATATGATATGTACCAATTGAGACAAAGTGTATTCATACATCTTAGTTGATTTTCCTTAGGAAATAATTGCAACCGGATTATTAACTCCAAGTCAAATGAACTACGCAGAAAGGGGGTGAAGGCTTATATATATATATATATATGCCGGTTTTCTCTGATTTCGGTTCAGTTTTAGTTTTCAAAAAATTTGGTGGCGCTGCTGGATCTCCAAAACTGACTGAAACGAATCTTATATATATATATATACTTATGTAAACTTTAAGACGTGATTGAATCAGTAGTTTAGTGGTATGCTACGCCGGTTTTGGCCAACTGATCTAAAGTTCGATCCTTTGCTTGGACTTTTACTATTTAAATTTTTAAAACCCGCATGCTATAAATACCACGTTTTATTCTATTCTTAATTTCTTATCTTTTCAATATTCAATTTATGAGCTCCACAATTTCCTCGGTTCCTCCATCTTATCCTTCACAGCCATCTGCTGCTGTCCGATCATCTCTCACTTATCCTAATTTCATAAAAGAGAAATGGCCGAGCCTATTGTATCCGGTGTGGCAGAAAGGCTTGGCAGCTTGCTCATAAAAGAAGCGAACTTCTTCTGTGGGGTGAGTACCCAAGTTGAGCTGCTACAAACTGAGCTCAAACAGATGCAAAGCTTATTAAAGGATGCAGATGCGAGGCAGGACTTCTTCTGTGGGGTGAGTACCCAAGTTGAGCTGCTACAAACTGAGCTCAAACAGATGCAAAGCTTATTAAAGGATGCAAATGCGAGGCAGGATGAATCAGAGGCTGTAAGATAGTGGGTTGCTGATGCAAGAGAGCTTGCTTATGATGCCGAAGATGTCATTGCGACATATGCCCTCAAAGTTGGATCCAGAAAGGAAGGAGGCTTACAAAAGTTGATCAAAATCTTATGTGCTTGCATCTTGTGTGAAGGAATTACAGCACACAACGTTGGGTCAGAGATTGAAAATATCAAGATGAAAATTACTAATTTGAAAACGAATTTTCGAGACTATGGCATAAAAGAATCTATAATACAAGGAGGTGGGTCCAGTTCTTCGAATGAGAAGGAACGAGGGCGCAGGCAAACTTTTTCTCATCTTGAACATGATGTTGTTGGGTTTGACGATGATCTAAATAAATTGGTAGAGTTTTTGCTGAGAGATGTGGAAGGCAATAGAGTTGCTTCCATATGTGGTATGGGTGGTCTGGGGAAGACCACTCTTGCCAAGATGGTTTATAACCACCACAAAATCAAGCAACATTTTGATTGCCACACTTGGTCATATATCTCACAACAATGTCAAAGAAGACGTATTTGGGAAGAAATTCTGATCAAGCTTCTCTCTCCAACTAAAGAGGAAAGGGATGAAATTCAAAAGTTGACAGATGCAGAGATCGTTGAGAAACTTGGTGAAGTTCAACTCCAGAAGAAGTGTTTGGTGATTCTAGATGATATTTGGGATATTGAGACTTGGAAAAGTCTACGTGCTGCCTTCCCATTGAAGAATATTGGCGGTAAAATTCTTCTTACCTCTCGAAATAAAGAAGTGTCTTTACATGTAGATGCAGAAGCTTTTCTTCTTGATTTGCAATGTCTAAATAAGGCAAGGAGTTGGGAATTGCTTGAGAAGATAGCAATCTCTCGGAGAAAAGGTATCACAACTAATTTTCTCATTTGGTAATTAATTTGAAGAATATTTCTTTATTTTATTTCTTAATTAATTTGAATGAAACACGATCTATTATGTTAGAGATATATATTAGTCATATTAGCCCAATGTAATAGGCCCAAGTCTAATTCTACTTTGTGTGCAAGCTAAGTCTCCTACTTGTACTAGAAGTCTATTAGTCTAGGGTTTAGTCTATTATATATACCTATGTTATGGCTCATTGTAACATAGGTTATTGTACTACACTCTCATATAATAAAGATGTAGCCCTTAAGGGATTCCTCCGTGGATGTAGGCCGTCAAGGCTGAACCACGTAACCCTCGTGTTCACAGTGTTCCTGTTCTATGCTTCCTCTTCCGCATCCACTTTAGCATACACAACATGGTATAACACATTGCGTTGCTAATACTAATAGTTTATTTAACATATTAATAAAAAAAAAATTTAAAAGTACAAATAAATAATAAATTTATCTAGATATAAATTTTAGGCAAAAATGCAAAACTGACCCTCTAACTTTTAAGTTTTTTCACTTCAGTCCTCTGACTTTCAGTTTTGTTATTTTAGTCCTTTAACTTTTAATTATTGTCAATTTGGTACTCCGTTAAATCTCAGTTATGTCCTATCGTTAATCGAGCCAAAACGACGTCGTTTTGGCTTTTTTTTTAATAAATTTTGGAATTAAAAGAAAATTAAAAAAAAACTGATATTAAAAAAATTTCTTTTATTATATTTCTCTCTCTCTCTCTCTCTCTCTCTCTCTCTCTCTCTCTCTCTCTCTCTCTCTCTCTCTCCTTGACAGCACGATTAACAGCGCTTGGATCTAATTCCGACCAGAGAAACAAAACCCTAAAATCTCTCCATCTCTTTCCAATTTCAATTCCTCCCAAACCCAAAAAAAATTTATCCAAAAAAAAAAAAAAAAACCCACAAAAGCTTTTTGCTTTTTCTGCAGGAATTCGATACCAAAAGCAAAACACAAACTTTGTTCTCCGCCGTCGATTGCGTTTGTCTATCACCGTCGTAATAATCACCTCGATTATTTTTCCAATTCGTTTCGTCGCCGATTTAGGTTCTATGTTTTTCTCAAATTCCTATCCATTTTCTCAAATTCAATACCTTTCTTCGGCAGAGATTTCAGTGGGCCATAGCTCCAAACACACCGAAGATGAAGACGAAGCCGAAGCTGATGCTGATGCACCCACCACCAAATTTGAACCCGACCCACCACTGGTATTCAACCCGGCTACGTAGAACGACGATGAAGATGTTGAAGACGAGCCCGACGACGGCGTTTCGTCCTCCTCGGTGGTGTTCAGATCGATTAGAAAGTTATTAAGTGTTTTGAAACAGTAAAGAAGAAGAAGTAAGAGTTTTGTTTGGGAATGAGAGAAATGAAAAAAGTGAGTCCCAGTGTAATCGTTTGCCCAATTTCTCTAAGCTAGGAATTTGGGTGTGGAATGATTCTCAGTTTTGACCGAGTAAATGTTTTCTTCTTCTTTCTTCTTCTTTTTTTTTTTTTTTTTTTTTTTTTTTAATATCAGTTTTTTTTTTTAATTTTTTCTTAATTCTGAAATTTATTAAAAAAAAAAAAAAGCCAAAACGACGTCGTTTTGGCTCAATTAACGGCAGTACATAACTGAAATTTAACAGAATACCAAATTGACAACAATTGAAAGTTGGAGAACTGAAATGACAAAACTAAAAGTTAAAGGACTGAAATGAAAAAGACTAAAAGTTAAAGGGTCAGTTTTGCATTTTTGTCTAAATTTTAAATGTAAGATATTAGAGGTTTAATAAATTTTAATATATAAATTTATGAGTGTGTATAGATATGTGTGGGCACCTATGTATCTAATATTAATTTTTATTTGCTGCATGTGAATGTAGATAGCAGATAATTAATCCTCAAATTTAAACCAAATATTACCTCTAGGGAAAAAAAAAGTCTTATCTCAATTTTCTTTTGGTATGGCTAATTAGTATTTGATGACACAAAAATATAAAATATATAGAGAAATATTTCTCTAAAAGTTTGGACCAAGTGTATGTAAATGTTGGTTATGAAATTTTATCTTATTCAAAATTATGGTCCAAAAAGTACTTTTAACAATAGTTTTTTTAATTATTTATTTAATAATTCAATCACCACAAGTCTACAACAAAAAGGAATTGAGAATTGTATCCGGAGGTGCAAATTGAGCTACAATAAATAAATAAAAGCAATCTGAATGGGTTCCCCATGACCGGCCGTTAGGCCAATTTTTTTATCTCCAATATATATATATATAGAAAATTGGCAATATAGTGAGGCAGGAACCTTTAACCTACCTGTTTGGAGAGTGAAATGTTAACCACTAAGGTATCAGCTTTCCTTATGTAAGCTTTTTAGAGAATTATATATATCCCACACCCAACCCTCATAATTATTCCCTTCCCTTTCTTATTTAATACAGTTGTTGAACCAGTTTCTCAAAAAAAAAAAAAAAAAAAAAAATACAGTTGTTGAACCAAAATAATAATAGTTGGCCATAGGGCTGGCAATGGGGAGGGGTGGGATCAAAGGATGTAATCTTCACTCTTGCCTTACATGGTTTTGTCTTTCCCCATTCTTGCCCCACCCCACATGATAGGAAAAACTTCCTTACCCTATCCCCTTCCCTTGGGGCCTATGCGAGGCCCTGCCATGCTCCGTAAAATTCTACTTTTTGTTAATTTGTCCCACAAGTATTACAACTCTTTTTAATAAAACCTGTATCATTAATATAAATATATTTAAAATTACAACTAAATTTATTCCATCATATCAAACTAATTTTTAATAAGAATTGAATAAAATTATCCAAGTGTTTAACAAGACAGTACACAACAAAAACAAATATCTTAATATCCATGCATTTAAATTTGTGCTAGTATTGATTTGTTTGTTTAAAGTAGGGATTTAGATTATGAAAAATTTACAATTATATCCCTTACCAACATGGGGAGGGACAAGTCAGGGCTAAAATGTCTAAGCCCATCCTCACCCCACCCTATGGCGGATAGGGGTGTGCATAGGTCGGGTTGAGGGGATCTTTTGACCCAACCTATCATGGTGGGTCAAAAAAAATTCAACCCAACCCAACACATCACATAAGTTCAACCCAACCCAACCCAACCCAACCCACATGGGTCAGGTTGGGTCGGGTTGAACCCATGGGTTTAACAAATTTTTTTATTTATTATTAAATTGAGTAGAAAAAAATATAAATATTAATATATTTAAAAAACCTAAAGATTTGTAACAATGCAACTTCTTTAAGGCAAACAACACTAATAACTAAACAACAATAGTAATTTATTAGGATTTGTGTGAACTAATTGGCTTTTATATAGGATAGGAAAAATTGGTTATTTAAAAAAAATTTAATTATATAATATTATATATATATATATATAATTAGTATTAGTATGAGGAACTGAGGAAGTGCTGCTCTACAGTTGAATTTTTTTTTTGAATTATTAAATATATAATATATATTTAAATATATAACAGCTGATTTTTTTAAAAAAATTATTAAATATATAATATATTTTAAATATGGGTAGGTGGGTCAGGTCGGGTTTGGCGGGTTTGTAATTTTATGACCCAAACCCAACCCGACCCGCTATAAAAAAAAAATTTTGTAACCCAACCCAACCCACCAAACCTTAAAAAACCGACCCAACCTGTTGGGTCGAGTCGGGTTTGGTGGGTCGGTGGGTTTTCTGCACACCCCTAATGGCGGGGACTAAATCTTGCCCCATCCTTGCTCCACCTAGGTGATGGGGTTAAGAAGGGTAAGTCAAGGTGGGGCGGGGCTGGGCGAAGCAAAATTGTCATCCCCTGTTGGCCATATACATAAACAAATAAAAAGTAATAATATATTAGTTAATGAACAATAAATGCATATTTACTTTGAAATTACCTTATTTCATATAAAATGTTTTGTACTTGAAGAATTAATAAACATATTACTAATTTATGTTTGTTTATACTTCATTATTTTTTATTTACCTTACAAAAGTGGTGAAAATATATTTGAAAGTTGTTTAAATTCCTTTAGATTTTATTTTCACTCAATTTTGTTAATATTTATAAATTTAATCCATTTTTTTATCTCAATTAATTATTAAATAACTTATGACATCATCACAATTTAAACTCTGGTTGAGCTTCAGTCCAACCTCAAAACCTTGAACCTATCATTTTTTTTTTTTTTTTGTTCTTTGAACTATTCAATTTTTAAAATATTGGTATTTATGACATAGAAATATTTCTCTAAACTTTTGGACCAAGTGCGCGTAATTGTTGGTTATATAATTTTATCTTTTTCAATATCATTTGGTCTAGAAGAGTGTCTATGTGTTTATGTATGTATGTATATATATATATATATGTATGTATGTATGTATGTATGTATGTATAATTCAATTACTACAACAATTTTTTCTAAAAAAAAAAATCACTATAACAATGAGAAATGTGGAATTTGTACCTTAGATACCGTTGGAAACACTAAAAGATGTTAGTTAAGTTACAAACTTTAATTTGAATCTATTATGTATATTAATGTATCCACTCAATTGTGAATGTCAATTCTTATAATAACTGTGAAGAATTAAGTGATTGATAGAAGCTTATAATTTTTTTTTTTTTAAAAGTTATTGTTAGAAGGAATTTATTTGGATTAATAGACTATTATCTATTTTAAAATGAGAGGGAAGGGGGATTCTATTTTGTTTTTAGGGGTTTTCAATATTATTATAGATATATAAAAGGGGAAAGTTTCGGGGGAAAATGTAGCTCTATATTACTTTCAAAAAGAAAAGAGGTTTATTGAACAAGTTTTGCCACTCCAAAGTTAAAATTGCTAGATGATCAAACTTGAATCTCACATTTAAACTTGCCCTACGCCAACCAATGATAATTCTAGAAACTTACATTTGTATTAGTTTTTTTTTTTTTTTTTTTTTGAGGGAATACACTCGTATTAGTTAGTACAAGAAACTTGAATAATTCAAAATTTGGCCAAAGAATGAAAAATAATAGTAATTCAAAAAAAAAAAAAATTTGGTTTGACTAATATTTTTATCTTATTAATATATTAGCAAATTGGTGAAGGCTTCCAAAATAATTGAGAAAAATATTACCACATGAAATTAAAAATAAGGAATTTGAATTAATTGTAATTGCATGTTAAATAATTTAGTAAAATTAATTTGATACTGGTCGAGAGTTTGTATATTGGGTAAAAGTCAATATTAGTATCTTCCATAAGCATGGAGCAAATTTCTCCAAATGGATCTACAATTCTATATCAATGGGTTAATAAATATTATGTTATTTGTAGAATTTCAAGTTTTTAAATATAGCTATTTGATGTTATTATTGTAGTTGATTTTGTTGTGGTTGTTGTAGTTCAAGAAGAAATGATATTATTTTGTTTGTTGTTGGCTTTACAGATTGGGTGACCAACGTTAATAAGCGTAATATTGAAAAATTAGGGAAGGAAATGATTGAATATTGTGGAGGTTTACCATTGGCTATCACTGTACTTGGTGGCCTTTTAGCTTCAAAGCAGACACAAGATGAGTGGGAGGATGTGCTTAAACATATTAAATCATACATTTTAAAAGAAGATGGCTTACGAGTCAATAGGGTGTTAGGATTAAGTTATAATGATTTACCTTTCCACTTAAAACCATGTTTTCTATATTTAGGCCATTTTCCAGAGGATTTTGAGATACCAACAGAGGAATTAATTCAACTGTGGATGGGAGAAGGTTTTATACCACAAATTCGGCTTGGAGCAGATTGTGAGGGTACAATGGAGTATGAGGGTGAGCGATATTTGAGGGAGTTAATGCAGAGGTCCATGGTTCAGGTGGGGGAAATTAGCAGACTTGGAAGGATCAAAACTTGCCGAATCCATGATGTTATGCGAGACTTTTGCATTTCGAAAGCCAAACAAGAAAATTTTCTCCAAATCACCAAGAAAAATATTCACTCCAAGGAAGGAAGCCAAAGGCATATTGGTAAAATTAGAAGACTTGCTGTCACTTTGGAATCAAATGATAATTACCTCAATGAATATCCTTATCTCAAGTCCCTTCTCTACTTTATGCCTTCTAAAGAATTTTATTTCAAGAAATCCAAGTTGCTTAGAGTCTTAAATCTAAACAGTTACCAAAGAGAAAACTTACCTAAAGACATTGGACGTTTCATCCATTTGAGATTTTTATCTTTGAAATATAGCAATATAAATCAAGTGCCATCATTCCTTGGCAATTTGAAGTGCTTGCAAACACTTGATTTACGGCTTAATTATTACAAAGTGAGAGTGGCAAATGTTTTTAAGGACATGGAACAGTTGAGGCATCTTTACCTACCCGACCAGTATAAGGTAAGTGAGAAGTTAGAATTGGGTAATCTTTGTAATTTGCAAACACTGTTGAATGTTGACCCCGAAACCATCAAAATGCCCACAAGTTTCCGATTGGACTATCTTTGGATTCTTGGCATCAAAATTCAAGTCTATGATGAAGGGCCCCATTTAATACAAATGCTAGTATCAAGCTGTCCGCATTTATATCAACTATTTGTATTTTACCGTATTATGAAACTTCCAGAAACTCGCTAATTCTCTCCAAATCTTGCCGAGTTGGAATTAAATTTCTCTAATCTTGATGAAGACCCAATGCCAACCTTAGAGAAGTTGCCCAATTTAAGAATCCTCCGCCTCTTACTTTACTCTTTTGTAGGGAAGGATATGGTTTGTTCTGAAGGAGGATTTCCTTTGCTTCAGTATCTTCTCCTTGATAATTTGTACTCCTTAGAGGAGTGGAGAGTGGAGGAAGGAGCCATGCCCAGTCTCTACCATTTGATAATTGATAGCTGCTATAACTTGAAGAGTATTCCAGATGGATTGAGGTTTGTCACAACCCTCCAGGAATTGGAGATCAATGACATGCCGAAGTCATTCAAAGATAGGCTAGACAAAGGAGGACCCGATTTTTACAAAGTCCAACATGTGCTTTCCCTTGTATTTGAATGCTGTGACGAGTGACTCGTAATGATAATCATCATTAGCTAAGAACAATAAATTCCTGCTCTTGCATTATTGAAATGTCTTATGGAGCTTCCTTTTCTTGCAAATCTCTCCCTCCAATTATTTCAATTTTTTCCCTAATAATATTTACAGCAAAATATTTCCCTAATCAATGTAAGGGTAATTCATCTTTTGATTAGAATGACGCTCTTATCTATTAATTCAATTTTTTATTAGGTCTTTAGGTTAGAATGAAGCTCTTATAATTAGAATGAAGCTCCTATCTATTCATTATATTACAGGTAAATTCTTTTTCGCTTCATCATGTGGTGGACTCTTAATTTTTGCCTCTGTTATCAATAAATTAAGCAATGAGTTTTATTTGGCAGTTTGTTCTTCCATCTTCTCCCCTTTTTTGGGGTCTTTCTAATTATTTATTGGTCCTTCAACTTTTTTCCTTTTGATTTCAACAGCTTAAATTTATTGGTTAACGGCACAAACATAGTTCTAAATGTTGCTTTAATGAGTTTATGTACACTACATATTCATTTTAATTCATTTTTGATGTTTTGGGCTTTAATCATTTTAGTTGGTTGTCTCCCTCTATTCTCCTTTGCTCTTTTTTTTGGGCAGGTGAAATTAACCGTGGAGCAAAGGTTTCTACTCTGCTTCAACTAAAGAAAAATCAACAGAATATTTTCACTGCTTTGCAACTTTGTATAAGTTTGTGATATTTTGGGGTCTTAACTACTTTTGTTTTTTGGGTCCAACTTTTTCTTTTCATTTCAACAGCATGACTATATTGGTTTTCTAAATATAGTTCTAAATCTCACTACTTTGCAACTTGTACGGGTTGGTGTCATTTATACAATTTGAAGGATTTGATTGCACAGACTCATTAAACATATTCTCATATGCTGCAAAGAATTGTTTGTTTGTTTTATTCTTGCTTTGCTATTATTGCACACTTTGTTCATGTATCCTGTTGAATATAAGAAACCAATGTCTCAATGGAGGAGAAAAATAATTCTTCATTTAGTTTGGGATTCTCATATTTCAATAAGCTATGTTTATCTCATGGCAGTTTAGATGCATATTGTTTATAATGAAGCTAGTTCAGTTTGTCCTTTTGTTAAACAGTAGCAGTGTATCTTATTGAGTTGGGAAAATCAAGTAGCATGGATGGAATCACTGCTCTTTCCACATCTATACAGCTACTAAAGCACTAGTTATGTGAAATTGAGAGATAAACAATTATGTTGACAAATTATGTTAGATGAACTTTTATTCCTCTTAGATTTTATGCCATAATTGGAATTCTTGACATTATACAACATACATAATGGAGCAATCATTAAGAGGGAATTTGTTTGCTCTTACTAATAATTTAAATAGTTCTAGTTGAAGAGATTGTTAGGTGAATATGAGCTGTGAAATTCTTCTTGTAAACTAGGTGCCTAGAACTGAGGGTCATCCAGGTTAGGAGACTAATGTGGTGCATCGAGTTCAAAATTAATCATGACCTGATCTTATTTATTATATATGCTTAAATTTAGTGCAATTTATTTCTTAATAAAGCCAAAAATAAGTCTTCCACAGCAATTACTAGGGTAGGTGCTTCACTTGAACGGTAAAGTGATTGAATCCCTTTTAAGAAAACCGTTTCAAACCCTTCAATTATGAATATTTTGAATAACATCCTTCCACAAACAAAATTAGTCTGATCATACTAGTGCTGTCTATACATCTCCATGACAAAAAGTCCTTCTTTCCCGTATAGGAAAACTTGCAGAATTTGGCAATCTCCAAAGGTATTTGATAAAATTAACCATTGCTAGCCATACTAACCTATGATTCTGACAGCTACAATTTAGGCATATTTTAAACTGCCATCCAAATATTACCATGAGATCAACTTGACACAAAGAGATGTAAGAAATTTTAATTACACAAAATAGGGAAGATTCAACATAGATGCTCCAACCTTACATGCCCCCCACCCCTTCTTTTTTTCCTGATTTTGCTTTATAATTTAACTCAACCTAAGAGATTAGAACCCATGACCCTTTTACTTGCTACTATACTGTTGGTAACTTCATGTAGCTTCTAATTAAAGATCAGGGCCCACATATACATACATACATACATACATACATACATATATATATATATATATATTCTACACATTTTTAAGGGAGGAAGAAGAGTTGCTAGAATAAGACCTTAAAATCAAAAAGATAAAAATTTGCAATGACATTGCAAATACATCATTGGGAATTTCCTAAATGGCCCAAATCACCATGTTTACATCATCGGAGCCATATTTCAGGCTTGGTTGTGCATGTGTTTCAATATTCAATTCTGGCAATGTTAAATTTACAAAATATAAGAGATAGATAATGATAAGGCAGGAATGAAATGTACCTCATCCTTTTCTATTGTTGCATTAGCAATTGTTCGCACATCCTTATGCACATCAAAGTGGAAAAGTTGCACAGACCCACCCCCCCCCCCCCCCCAAAAATGATAAATAAGTCACCCCAATCAAATACAAACTATAAACCTTGCAACGAGAGAGAGAGAGAGAGAGAGAGAGAGAGAGAGAGAGAGAGAATTGTATAAAAAAGCCCACAGCCGCTTGTTTTAGTTATAGAGCTCAATATCTTGGTCATCTGCAGATGACTTAAGTTTTGATATAACAAAACCAACTGGCAACTAAAAATCCACCATCTTACAAAATCTTCTCATTATCAATCATATACTGCTGCATAAAACTTTATTTTCCTTAAATCTTAGAAAACAAGAATGCAAGACTTCCAAAAGCACACAACACCATAACTTTTCACTTGTTAGGTTGTCAAGAAAGTATGAATCTAATACAAAATACTCATCTTTTATTTTTCTCCTCAGTTAATTTAATTACTAGTTGAAACATAGGTAAAACAACCAGCAAGATAGCATGTGCGAACATAGCCCCCATCCCCCCCCCCCCTTTTTTCCAAAAAACCAAAAAAGAAATAAAAACACAACAAATTAAAAGAGGAGTAAATTTAAAAAATTGATACCGGTCCACTTTTGCCACTAGCCTTGTTCAAGATTAGCTCATAAAAACTATGCTGCTACAATTACAAAATCATGGGAACAAGAGGAATCAAATTAGTTAGTACATGTTAAGCAGTAGAATATCACAACCATAACTAAATTCTTGTTTTCAATAGTATCTTACATGGGGAATGATAAGATCTTCTTTCACATAAAGCAAATTCTCCATTGAGGTTGCCCTAATTTCTCGAAACTCAGGTACAAGTTGCTGCTGTATAGCCTGAAGGAACTCTCCTATCGTATCCCCCTTCCGTACCTAAATGATTAGAAAACGGGCTAGGAAGAAGAATATTATGATATCTCTCTTATTTCTTTTTTTCTTTAGGTTACACTAACATCAATCACCTAAAAAATTTGAGAAAGAGAAAACTACAAGCAGTTTTAATAGTATGCACTTTAGGTAACCACTACTCACCTAAAGCACCCGCCTATGCCCAGCTTCATCCCAGTAGCTGTAAGTAATTTGAAGAGGCTCATCTGAAAAACACAGAAAGCTTGATTCAGTAGGAACTTAGTTTTCATGCATTCACGATAATTTTATCAGGTATCAAAACACATAATTACTTCGAATCTACTCCTGCTCAAGAAACCACTATCTCTGCAGCCTTTCACGTTCAGCTTATTCCTCTGCCTCCCTCTCATTGAAAGCGTATCCTCATCACCTCTAAGATCACACGTTAGTACCAAAACCACACCTGTCAGGCAAAAAGCTAGTCTCCATTGTTGGATCTTTACCATATTTGCCATGTTGAAATTTCTTTGATTGTGAAGTTTCTGCAAAAAGAATACAAGTAAAATTATAGGAAATAAAGATAACCAGAAATAAAATTCCTAACGCTTGGCATCCATCCAAGTTCTAAATTTCAAAAGGAAAATACATTTAAACATCTCGTAGATATAACTTCAATATTGAGGATCTGAATTCAATTTGAAAGTCAACAACGTTCATGACAACAATCAAGAGTTTAAAAATAGAAAACTTTTTACATGCTTATTCAGAATTTCTAGAATTTTTGTGTTCCCCAGGATATAAACTCCAACAGATTTGATGCATACACTTCATCAAGGAACAATTCACTGCTGAGTGATCACATGCAGATTCAGATTTGACTATGCATCAGTGGTTCACTAGATCTCTTTTCAACAAATGAAACAATGTGAATAGGCAACAAGTAAACCATCTAAACAACTAGAGATTTTCATGATTTTTGTAAATGAGGTAGGCCCATCCCCATCAACCTTATTCAACAAGTGAATTCTTCATGAATCCTATGAAAGGGAATATAAATCAATGAGCACCTGAACTTGCTATGAAGAAAGACTACTGGCACCTGAACTTCAACATGGTCAAATAGAAGAGAAGTACTCTGCTTCAGTAAACTATGCAATTTTAAAAATATTTAATTAAGAACCAACCCAGGGAATATAATGCAGCACAACTTCACAAGAATGATAATCAAGAGTAAAGCATCAGAATCAAAAGGGATAGGGGGGAAACTATTGGAAGCTAGCTAAATTCTACAAAGCCCTTGATTACCATAATATAGTGGCATAAAGATGACAAGTAAAATTTTATAATTATGGGTAGCAATTTCTCGTAATCAAAGAACAATAATACTTTAGTTTTAAAATCAACGAATATTAGTATATTACCATTCTAATCCTCCTCCTCTTCACGACCATTCTCGATATCATCAGTAAACGATAACCGAGAATTCCCCTTTATCTTCCTCTGTTTACACTTTGTTAATTGAAGCTCCTCCTCCCTGTAACAATAAGGAACACCACCAAAAAACTAAATATCACACAACACACAAACATAAAAGGGCCCTAGTAAAAAATACACAAATTTTCACAAATTTAACGCAAAAGCCATAAAGATTCAAACTCACTCTTGCTGCTGCTTCTGAAGCTTCTTCTTCTCTTCCTCTTCAATTTTAGTCTGAATATTAATTCTCTAAAATAAAATTACACATCTCCTCAATTGCATTCATCAACATAAACAAAAACTACTCTTGTGTGTGTATCACAACGATTAGGATCCTATAGGGTTGTTAGAGTAACTCGAATATGATTTTCCTAAAATCCTATCCATCTATTTAAAAATTATTAGGTTGAATTTTGCCACATCATCAACATTTAAACAAATGTTTACTATCATCATTTTTGTATCTATTTAGATTATTGATGGTGTGGCAAAATTCAATCCACTCATTTCAAAATGGATGGGCAAATTTTAAGAAATACATGGAGGAGTTACCCTAATAACCCTAAAGGATCTTAATTCGTATATCAAAATACCGCCAATGAGCTATAACACAAATGGCACCTTCTCCACTTGTACAATCAAGTTGGAGAATTAGGTCGGGGGTTCAAAACCCATCAACTGCATGTGCAATTACCATATATATATATATATATATATATCACCAAACCCACAGTTTCCTTCTTAAACGTGTTGGGTTTTAGGGGAGTTTGAGAGGAAGTATTAGACCTACAACTTAAGTAATAATTTATCATAGAAAGCACAGATACTTCAAAACCCTTGACGAGTCAGACACAACAAGACACATTCTGCAAGCGCATCCTCATTATGTTGGAAGGAAAAAAAGACTTTAGATTTTAAATGTGTTTTTAAAGATTTTGATAGTTATTATTTATTTCAAATTTTTTAGGGGTGTGAACGGGCAATTTCACACTTGAAGCTCCAAGTTTTCAGAATGTTGTTTGAGTGGATATTGGCTTTAGGAACATATCGTTTCTAGCCATGTTATTCATTAAGTATACTCCTCGTGTACTCAATCCTTTCTTTCAACAAAAATTACTACTTATAATTTTTTTTTTTGAAAACTTGAAATAAATTTGGCCATATTGTTGAATCCTTAGTGTCCTAATTTTTCAACAATTGTGGTTTCACAGTGTCCTGTGTCGTGTCCATGATTATATAAATTTACGAGCACGAGGTCCTGAATTTATGAGCACAAGCTTTAAATAATCATATATTCGAAAAAAATTAAATGCCAGTGATACATATAATCATGTCAAAAATTTCATTTTATAATTGCATTTGAAGTAAAAATTGTATATGGTACAGCAAAGGATCTTCTAAGTTGTCTATATCCTTCTTAAGATTTTCAGGTTTTCTCTCAAAGGATCTGCTTACTGGCCTAAGTCTAGGTCCTCTTCTTTTCTTTTCTTTTCTTTTTTTTTCTTTATTTTTGGGCCTTTGGGCCTTAATGATCCTTTTTAACTTCACGAGTTGGACCTTCTTTTGTAAAGGCCCGTGGTATTTTTTTTTTTTTTTTTGCTTTTCATAGAATGGGCTTTCTTGTCACATTTTGATTCTCAACAATGGGTTTTATTCTATTCCATGCTATTGCGATTTGATGAACACTAGAGAATTAACCATGAAAATTACTACTACATCTATGAGCGTAGAAAAATAATATATTCTCTGGGAGTGGATTAGTTGTTTATGCAAAGAAAAATAAAATGAATTGATTAGTTGTTGATGGCTTTGTGTTCCTGTTCACCTCATAAAGAGAAATTAAGGTCAAATCACCCCATTTATTAAAAATGAGAGCACAAAATATAGTTGTTAGTAGGGGTGTAAAAATAATTGACGGACCGAAATTTCGGGTTTCGGTGTTTTAGTTTACATTTATACAAAATAGTAATAGTTTGGAACACTCTAATAGGATTCTTTTTTTTTTTTTTTTTTAGGATTCATTATCTTCATAGAATTGACGCAGTAGATAGGAGTTAAACGTCAATGTAAAATGCCAATTTCAATATATGTGGCTATCTGAATTTCATTAAAAAAAAAAAATCAAGTTACATACGATACGTAACACATGTCTTTTCTTTGAACCCTGCTTTTATGCTGGTAAGACTCTTTTGCCCCTTCTTTTCCATTTATTTTATGTTTTCTTGCATTAAATCATGCTTTTTGGGAAAATTTCAAACCTCTTAGATTTTTGGATTTTTGATGATTCCAGCCATATTTCTTGAAATTGATCAATGGGTTTTTGTTATAAGTTGTTATATAACTAATCTTGATGGTTTAATTTGATCAATTTGGTGAATTGTGAGAAATTGAAATTTCTAGGGTTTGAATATACCCGATTTGGGGATTTTGTTCAATTAGGTCTAATTTGATGAAATTGGCTTGTTGAATTGATTTATTTGATCATTATTTAGTGTTATCTATCTTGTTTAATGATCAATTAGTCAATTTTCTAAAAATTGTACAAGTGGTATCAGATCGGGGTAGCTTTTATGTTAGATCTTTTGATCTAAGAGTTGATCCTTGATCCCTGTTACCATGGATAATTTGAAGTGTCTTTCTGCTCATGTTTGTGATAATTTAAATAAAGAAGATGATGTTGTTTCTATTGATCTTATTGATGCCTGTGAAACTCTTCGTAAGGAATTATTGAAATCTATGAAAATTTCTAAGAAATTCAAGGAAGATTTAAAATTGGCTAATCTTGAAAAAGAGGAATTGGTTGTTAGATTAGATGAATCTAATAAAAAGAATGAATTTTTGAAAAATCAAATTTCCTCTCAAGATGAAAAGCTTGGAACAAGAGTCAGTTGAATCTAAAGCTAAAATTGAAAATTTGACTAGTACCAAGTCTGCTGTTGATAACAGAAGTGTTTCTGTTTCTCTTAAGCCTAAAACTGAGAAAGTTTATATCCCTCCTTTCAAGAGGAATAATAAAGAAAAGACTTATTTTGCTAGGTTAGACAAAGGTAAAAATACTGATATAGATGCTGAAGTTTCTAAACCTAAGTCTAAAACTACTGTTAAAGAGCATAGTAAATCGGTTTTTGTGCCTACTTGTCACCTTTGTGGTGTTGATCATATTAGACCAAATTATTCTTTATTGAGGCAAAAACCAAAATCTGAGACTAGATTTGTTGTTAGGAATACTGATGTTTCTAAACCTGTTCCTGTTTTTCACTTTTGTGGTGTCTCCGGTCACATTCGTCCTAATTGTCATAAATTGAAATTTAAGCATTCTGTGTTTCAGTCTAGGATATGTGATGATATTTCTCCTGCCATAAGTCCGTATAAATTGTTTCGCATTATTTTGAAAAATTTAAGTTTGTTGGCTTGTGAAAGGAATTTGCAGGATTTTAGTCTTTCTCAAAAGATTAGTGTAATCTCTCAAATACACTCTGCTTCACATGAATTTTCACCTATAAAGCCGAAGACTCATGCTATATGGGTGAAAATAGATTCTTTAAGGTGAGTGTTGCTAACTTGTCCCTGATTTAATTCTTTCAATTATGTGTGGACATGTTTACTTTTAGTTTTTGGTTGTTTTATTTTCTTAGGTTGTTTTGATTATTCAAAAATCCAAAAACATTGAAAAATTTTTAAAAAGGCAAAAATATTTTATTTTGTGTCTTGTTTTATTTTGAGGACTACATGAATTATGATATCTCTCTTTTGATTTAAAACATACTTGACATTGTAGAGAAACTTGAATAGTATGTATTGCTCAACTAAGTGCACGATTATTTTGAGTAAAATATGATTTTTTATGAGTATGTACTAGTTTGTACATGTACTCATGGGTTAATTAAGAAATTGATATTTCTTGTTTGTATACCCTCTATAGCTTAGTTAAGTACTATCATGCATAGCTTTACATTGTTCATTTAGCATAATGTGTGCTTTTTGTTCTTGGTCATAAATTTTTTAAAAACCAAAAAGATTTTTGTGTTTTGTATTTCACATCTTGGATTTATAATCAAGGATTGGCCAATTTATCTTTACATAACATGTTTATGTACCTTATTTAGCTTTGATGAGATTATTTATTGCACTTTACTAGTTTGAGCTTTGTAGTGCATGTTGTATGGGAATATGTTTATAGTTTTTGATCACATGATCTTGATCTTGAAGTCACATGCCTTTGATTGT
Organism: Quercus glauca; assembly: GCA_023736055.1. NCBI lineage: Eukaryota > Viridiplantae > Streptophyta > Magnoliopsida > Fagales > Fagaceae > Quercus > Quercus glauca. The sequence goes on along the minus strand of CM043325.1, from coordinate 56,231,959 downwards.
CGGACTTGAACTTTTTGAGAAAGGCATAAATAACCATCTCACCACTATTTACTAGCCAATCATTAACACCTTAGTACATATCGTAAGATTTTGTGCTCAAGAAAGTGTAGCACATGCACAAAAAGAACATAAGGTGTAGCCTCAATTTAAATGCTAAAATTGGTGTGTACATTATCTCAACTATCTTTAATAAATTTCTGATTAAATAAAATTGGTGTGTACATTACAAGACAAATCAAGAAACTTACATGATTGCAAGTTTGTTTTCTAGGAGATGTGGGAATTATATGATGTAACTCTTTAGGTGATAGTCTCTCTCAAATTTATGTGATGAATTTTGTATAAATTGTGATTGCTCACTATTCACATATTACCTTACATGTATCTCAAGCTTTTGCTAATTGCACACACTACACAAGTTACTCTTTGCTAAACTTGGTACATGATATTGTGTGTGAATTTTTTTTGGCCATCCAAGATTATATGTTCCTTGATTTTAATGCAAAATGTGTTTAATGGTTGAGTTTTGAGGACAAATTGGTTGAAAAACTTGTTTTTGGAAGATCTAGGTTGAATTCAAGTGTTTTTGAAAAAATTTTCATCTCATACTCATGCATTTATTCATAAAACAATGTGCTTTAAGGAGTTTCTGCATTAAAATGCTCTGTTTTTCAAAAATTTGTTTTTTCCAGATTTTAGATTGATTGAACCTGTTGCTCGACCGATCGTAATTGCGATAAAAATTTTGGTTTGAATCTGCCTAGCTCGATCGGTGCTCGATTGATGCTCGACTGATCGAAACTGAAAAATTTTCAGTTTTTAATTTTTTGACCAAATTTTTTTTTATGCATCATTTATGTTTAGGATTCACATGCATTGCATTGTTTTCTGTATCTATTTTGCAGTTTTGCAGTCATATCTCTCATTGTTTTCACACATATGCATACACTTTGTTAAATTGGGTACTCAACTTGATTTAAAAATTGATTAATTAATTTTTGAGTTATGTACTTTTTAGTATATGCTATTTTTATGTGTGAACTGCAGAAAATATTTTTTTTAAAGAGATATGATGCATAATAAAAGTGTAAATATTTTCTCTACTTATGCAACTGTTTATGGGTCACATAGTGTTAAGTTTGCATATATTGAAAGAGAGAATATTTTTCTTCAAGTAAATCCTCATTTTTTTTTTTTAGTTTGGTTTGTGTCTTTTTATTTATCCCCACCTCCTAAATTTTCCCCAAAATTGTTTTTCCCAAAACTTGTTTTGTTTTTCCTATTTTTATAGGGGGAGAAGCTTGTTTTAAACCTTTGTTGATCATAGAGGGAGTTGTTTCTATTTTCTATAAAGTTGAATTGTTTTGTGTTCCCTTGATTCTCTATTTTCTCTTGACTTTTGTTGCGTATGTTTTTTAATTTGGGAAACAATGAGTTGTCTTTGTCAATACGTGACAAAAAGGGGGAGATTTAGATGAAATGTGAGAAACTTGTTTGTTTTGTTTAGGGGGAGTTGAAATTGTTTTTGATAGGGGGAGATACATTGTTTTTGTTTATATGTTTCTTGTTTCACTACTTATTGATTTATATTTATGAGTTATTCATGATATATGTCTTTATTTTGTTTTATGTGAAATCAAGAAGTTGGTTGTGTTTTACTTGTATTTTCTACACATGCATTTTTGCGTTTTGTTTAAGTGTTTCAAGAAATATACAGGTTGATTCAATCGTGCTGTTGTTTACACTTGCAACTGATAGATAGTAGTTAGGTTAGATTTGTTATAATAGGCTTTTCTTTGTAAACTTTGAGTATTTTAGTTTGTGTTTTGTCACAGATTGCCAAATGGGGAGTTTGTTAGGTTCTAAGTACTTAGGAACTAATGTATTAGAACTCTAATTTGTATTGTTGGCAAACTATTATCAAAACAAGTTTTTAGTCTTGTTTAGACTTGCTCAAAGTGTATGCGTTTTATGTAAAGTTGGAATCGAGTAGTTGCAGAAGTTATAGTATGATTTTGCCTGGCTCAATCGATCGAGAATTAGACTTGACCAATCGAAATTCAGGTAGAACGTTTTTCTGCAGAATTTTCCAACTCAGTCCTAAGCCCATATGACGTGTAGAATTTTATGTTTTGCCTAAGTATAAAAAGGAAAACCCTAGCCACATTTTAAAAAGCTTCTTTTGCTGTGTGTGTGAATCTTTTGTGAGATCTAGAGGTATTTGCCTTCACACATACTTAAGATAATCAAGAAGGAGAATTCGATTCAAGAACTTGATGATCATTCAGTTGCTGCAATAAAGAGCTTAAAGATATATAAGCGGGAGTGCTTGTACTTGCTGGGAATCCAAGAAAGAAGTAGTTCGTGGACTCGGAGGTATTATAGGGTTGTGGTAGTAAGTTTCCTACTCGATGTGGCAATAAGATGTTAGTGGTCTAAGTCGCTATTGTGTAAACTTCAATTCTTTCATAGTGGATTCAGTTTTCCCTTGAGGATAGCTAGGTTAAATCCTCTCTAAGTTTTTTATCGATTTGGTTTTCTTAGGTCATCATATCTTTGTATTCTTTATTTTTCACACTTTACATTGATATGATATATTTGTGTTAACCTAGATTTGATAATTTGACTAAGTTAATCACTTAGCTAATTAACTAGGTTAATCTGGTTGTGTTTAAGGGATCTAAAAACGTACACTTAGTACGCGTTTGGATTGCGTCTACAAGGGAGAGTCTTGCGTCTGCGTTTTCTTTCTTTTTTTCTTTTTTTTTTGAGAAGCGCGTTTTAGACATGAGAAAATGGGTCCAGTGGGTCCTGTGCACTGTTCACGGGACCCACAAACCTTTTTTTTCAACAAAACTTTCATTAAAAATGGGTCTCACGACATTATTCACACATTTAAAAATTATTTTGCTACTGTGTTTTTAGTTTTCAGCAAAATAAGCGGTATTCAGACACACCCTTAGTCGATTTTCCTTAGGAAATAATTGCAACCGAATTATTAACTCCAAGTCAAATGAACTACGCAGAAAAGGGGTGAATATATATATATATATATACTTATGTAACTTTGAGACATAATTGAATTAGTAGCTTAGTGGTATGCTACGCGTGTTCTCTGGCCAACTAATCTTAAGTTCAAGCCTTCGTTAGGAACTTTTTACAATTTAAATTTTTAAAAACCCTAGTAGCATGCTATAAGAGCACCTCCAATAGGCTTTCTAAAGCCAATTTTGGAGAGCAAACACACCAGAAATTCACTCCAACAGCTTCTCTATCTCTATATTTTGGAATGGAGTTGCTACTGTACCTCTCTTAAAATAGAGAACACTGTAGCGTTTACTATAGCAACTTCAAAAAAAAAATTTCTTTTAAAATAATCACCTGGTTGTATAAAAAATAATTTTTTTCTCTTTCCTCCGTAAGTCAAAAGATCATGCTAGAGAGTGTTCTAGAATCAAGTAGAAGTAAAAAAAGAGAGAGCTAGAGAAAGAAAGAGAGAGAGAGAGAGAGAGAGAGAGAGATAGCTGAAGAAAGTGATATGTAATGAACTAAAAAAAGAAGGGTCATGCTAACGAGTGTCCTTAGAGCACTCATTAATAATCCATTTTAGGAAAGTTTTGATATCACTTTTATGAGAAATGAAAAAAGCTGTCAAAATATTAATTACTTTTTTTTCATTTCCCGTAAAAACTTTCTTTAAATGGATTATTAACCAGTACCTTAAGGGCATTCGTTAGCATTTTCTAAAAAAGAAAAAGAAGGGTAGATAGAGATAGGAGTGGGATATGTGTATGGTGGAGAAAAAACCAAAAGAAAAAAAAAAAAAAACGTATGGATGAAATTAAGAAAGGAAAAATAATATAAAAAAATAAGAAATGACAATTAAGAAATGCTACCACAATATTTTCACAATAAATCTTAAGTAATAAGTTGTTATTAGCCAATATAAAAAAAAATAATTTCAGTGGTGGGTTCAAATTAAAACTAATAACAACTTTCCACATAAGATTTTAATATAATTCTTGTGAAAGTATTGCGAAAAATGTTGTGGATATAATACTTTTCATTGAAAAATATAATTGTTGGGAATGAATATATAGGAAGAATAAATGATGATAAAAAAAAAAATATAGAATGAATGAAGAAATAATATTTAAATGAGATGGAGAAAATGATAGAGAATTTGTTGAAAAGTATATTTAAAAAAGTATGTAGGTAAAAGCTAAATATCACTGTTCATTGTCCAAACAATACAAAAATTTAGATAAACGGCTGGAAATGCTCCACTTTTTATTCTACTCTTATCTTCGGCCGCCCCTTCCTTTATGCCCTTTCTCCATGAGATGCTACCGGGCAATCATGGTTTTTCAACAGGTATTTCTTCTTCTCTTTTCCTTCTTGATCTTGTTTCCCTCATCCCAAACCACTGTCTTCCTCTCTCTTTCTTTTTGATTTTGTTTCTCACATCCCAAACACCGAAACTGACCAACAAGCACAAGGAAATTTCCTTTATTCCTTCCCCATCACAGCCATACGCTGCTTTTTCTTCAATATTCATTTTATAAGCTCCACAATTTCCTCGGTTCCTCCATCTTATCCTTCACAGCCATCTGCTGCTTTCAGATCATCTCTCACTTCTCCTTATTTCATAAAAGAGAAATGGCTCAGTCTATTGTATCCGGTGTGGCAGTAAGGCTTGGCAACTCGCTCATACAAGAAGCGAACTTCTTGTCTGGGGTGAGTACCCAAGTTGAGCTGCTACAAACTGAGCTCAAACAGATGCAAGGCTTATTAAAGGATGCAGATGCGAGGCAGGATGAATCAGAGGCTGTAAGACAGTGGGTTGCTGATATAAGAGAGCTTGCTTATGATGCCGAAGATGTCATTGCGACATATGCCCTCAAAGTTGGATCCAGAAAGGGAGGAGGCATGCAAAAGGTCGTCAAAAGGTGTGCTTGCATCTTAAGTGAAGGAACTACAGCATACAACGTTGGGTCAGAGATTGAAAATATCAAGATGAAAATTACTAATTTGAAACGAATTTTCGAGACTATGGCATAAAAGAATCTATAATACAAGGAAGTGGGTCCAGTTCTTCGAATGAGAGGGAACGAGAGTGCAGGCAAACATTTTCTCATCTTGAACATGACGTTGTTGGGTTTGACGATGATCTAAATAAGTTGGTGGAGTTTTTGCTGAAAGAAGGGGAAGGCAATAGAGTTGCTTCCATATGTGGTATGGTTGGTCTGGGAAAGACCACTCTTGCCAAGATGGTTTATAACCACCACAAAATCGAGCAATATTTCGATTGCCGCACTGGGTCATATATCTCACAACAATGTCAAAGAAGACGTGTTTGGGAAGAAATTCTAATCAAGGTTAATGAAAAGGAAAGGAATGAAATTCAAAAGTTGGAGGATGCAGAGATCGTTGAGAAACTTCATGAAGTTCTACGCGAGAAAAAGTGTTCGTTAATTTTAGATGATATTTGGGATATTGAGACTTGGAACATTCTACGTGAAGCCTTCCCCATAAAGAATACTAGCAGTAAAATTCTGCTTACCTCTCGTAACAAAGAAGTGTCTTTACATGTAGATGCCGAAGTTTTTCTTTGTGAATTGCAATGTCTAAATATGGCAAGGAGTTGGGAATTGCTCAATTGCTTGAGAAGATAGCAATCTCTCGGAGAAAAGGTATCACAACTAATTTCCTCCTTTGGTATTTAATTTAAAGAATATTTCTTTTATTTTATTTCTTAATTAATTTGAATGAAACTCGGTCTATTAATAAAAAAAAAATTTAAGTAAAAATAAATAATAACTTGCAAATAATAAATTTATCTAGATATAAATTTTTAATTGTAAGATATTAGAGCTTTAATAAATTTTAATATATAAATATATGCGCGTGTATACATATGTGTGGGCACCTATGTATCTAATACTAATTTTTATTTGCTGCATGTGAATGCATGTAGATAGCAGATCCTTAATCCTCAAATTTAAACCAAATATTACCTCTAGGGAAAAAAAAGTCTTATCTCAATTTTCTTTTGGTATGGTTAACTAGTATTTGATGACGCAAAAATATAAAATATATAGAGATATATTTCTCTAAAATTTTGGACCAAGTGTACGTAAATGTTGGTTATGAAATTTTATCTTATTCAAAATTATGATCCAAAAAGTACTTTTAACAATAGTTATATTCATTATTTATTTAATAATTCAATTACTACAAATCTACAACAAAAAGGAACTAAGAATTGTATCCGGAGGTGCAAATTGAGTTACAATAGATAAATAAATGCAATCTGAACGGGTTACCCATGACCGCGTTAGGCCAATTTTTTTATCTCCAAAAACTGCCATTTCAGTCTGTCAAAAGAAAAAAGAAAAAAAAAATTGGCATTATAGTGCGGCTGGAACCTTTAACCTACCTATTTGGAGAGTGAAATGTTAACCACTAAGGTATCAGCTTTCCTTATGTAAGCTTTTTAGAGAATTATATATATCCCACACCCAACCCTCATAACTATTCCCTCCCCTTTCTTATTTAATACACTTGTTGAACCAAAATAATAATAATAATAATAATAATAATAATAATCATATAGCTTGCCATAGGGATGGCAATGGGGAGGGTTGGGATCAAAGGATGTGATCTTCATTCTCATCCTGCATGATTTTGTCTTGCCCCACCTCACATGATGGGAAAAAATTCCTTACCCTATCCCACCCCTTGGGGCCCATGCGAGGCCCCGCCCCGCTCTATAATATTCTACTTCGTGTTAATTTGTCCGAAAATTATTACAACTCCTTTTAGATAAAACTTGTATCATTAATGTAAATATATTTGAAATTACAACTAAATTTATTCCGTCAAATCAAACTAATTTTTAACAAGAGCTGAATAATAGTATCCAAGTGTTTAAGAAGACTGTATCACAACAAAAACAAATATCCTAATATCCATGCATTTAAATTTGCCCTAGTATTGATTTGTTTGTTTAAAATAGGGATTTAGGGTTTGAAAAATTTACAATTATATCTTTTACCAACACGGGGTGGGACAAGGTAGGGCTAAAATGTCTAAGTTCATCCTCACCCCACCCTGTGGCGGAGACTAAAATCTTGCCTAATCCTCGCTCCACCTAGGTGGTGGGGTTGGAAGGGTAAGTCAAGGCGGGACAGGGCAAAATTGTCATCCCTAGTTGGCCGTATACATAAACAAATAAATAATAATAATAATAATATTAGTTAATGAACAATTAATACATATTTATTTTGAAAATAACTTATTTCATATTAAAATGTTTTGCACTTGAAGAATTAATAAACATATTACTAATTTATGTTTGTTTATACTTCATTATTTTTTATTTACCTCACAAAAGTGGCAAAAATATATTTGAAAGTTGTTTAAATTCCTTTAGATTTTATTTTCACTCAATTTTGTTAATATTTATAAATTTAATTCATTTGTTTTATCTCAGTTAATTATTAAATAACTCATGACACCATCACAATTTAAACTTTGGTTAAGCTTCGGTCCAATCTCAAAACCTTGAACCTATCCTTTTTTTTTTTTTTTTTTTTTGGTTCTTTGAACAGTTCAATTTTTAAAATATTGGTATTTGATGACAGAAAAATTGAAATATTCAATATGAATGATAAAATATAAAGAAATATTTCTCTAAACTTTTGGACCAAGTGCATGTAAATGTAGTTCCTCAAAAAAAAAAAAAAAAAGTGCATGTAAATGTTGGTTATATATTTTTAACTTTTTCAATATCATTTGGTCCAGAAGAGTGTCATTGTGTGTGTGTATATAATTCAATCACTACAACAATTTTTTCTCCCAAAAAAAAAAAATCACTATAACAATGAGAAACGTGGAATTTGTACCTTAGACACAGTTAGACACACTAAAAGATGTTAGTTACGTTACAAACTTTAACTTGAATCTATTATGTATATTAATATATCCACTCAATTGGGAATGCCAATTTCTTATAATAACTATGAAGAATTAAGTGATTGATAGAAGCTTATAAAAAAAATATTTTAAAAAAAAGTGATTGATAGAAGGAATTTATTTGGATTAATAGACTATTATCTATTTTAAAATGAGAGGGAAGGGGGATTCTATTTTGTTTTTAGGGGTTTTCAATATTATTATAGATATATAAAGGGGGAAAGTTTCATGGGAAAATGTAGCTCTATATTACTTTCAAAAAGAAAGGAGGTTTATTGAACAAGTTTTGCCACTCCAAAGTTAAAATTGCTAGATGGTCAAACTTGAATCTCATATTTGAACTAGCCCTATGCCAACCAATGATAATTCTAGAAACTTACATTTGTATTAGTTTTTATTTATTTATTTATTTTTTTGAGGGAATACACTCGTATTAGTTAGTACAAGAAACTTGAATAATTCAAAATTTGACAAAAGAATGAAAAATAATAGTAATTTGAAGAGAAAATGGCACTACACCAAAATAAGTCTATTACATCAAGTGTTAATACAACAAAATTAGTATAGTAGTATTAGACATAAGAGTAATTCTACGATACCCCTCCCCCCCCCCCCCCCCAAAAAAAGGGGAGTACGGTACCTACTAGTAGATAACCTACTACACCAGGTTACTTTTTTCTCACATTTGACGGTTTCATCCTCACTTTGTGCAGTTCCAACATCACATGTGACAGTTCTTTTCTCACATTCGTAGTTCCCTTACTTTTTTCTCACATTTAATTGTTCCATCCCCACATTGTGCAGTTCCAACGTCACATGTGACAGTTCTTTTCTCACATTTGGTGGTTCCCTTACTTTTTTTTCTCACATTTGACGGTTTCATCCTCACATTGTGCGGTTCCAACATCACATATGACAGTTCTTTTGTCACATTAGGTGGTTCCCTTACTTTTTTCTCACACTTGACGGTTCCATCCTCACATTGTGCAGTTCCAACATCACATGTGACCTTTCTTTTCTCACATTTGGTGGTTCCCTTACTTTTTTTTTCTCACATTTAACGGTTCCATCCTCACATTGTGCAGTTCCAACATCACATATAACAGTTCTTTTGTTACATTGGGTGGTTCCCTTATCTTTTTCTCACACTTGACAGATCTATCCTCACATTGTGCAGTTCCAACATCACATGTGTCAGTTCCTTGGTCACATTTGGTGGTTCCCTTATTTTTTTCTCATATTTAACGGTTCCATCCTCACATTGTGCAATTCCAACATCACATATGACAGTTCTTTTCTCACGTTAGGTGGTTCCTTTATTTTTTTTCTCACATTTGACGGTTCCATCTTTACATTATGCAGTTCCAATATCAAATGTGACAATTCTTTTTTCATATTTGGTAATTCCCTTACTTTTTTTTCTCACATTTAACGGTTCCATCCTCACATTGTGCAGTTTCAACATCACATGTGTCAGTTCTTTGGTCACATTTGGTTGTTCCCTTATTTTTTTCTCACATTTAACTGTTCCATCCTCACATTGTGCAGTTCCAACATTACATGTGACAGTTCTTTTCTCACGTTGGGTGATTCCCTTATTTTTTTTCTCACATTTGACAGTTTCATCCTCACATTGTGCAATTCCAATATTACATGTAACAATTCTTTTCTCACATTTGGTGGTTTCCTTACTTTTTTCTCATATTTGACGGTTCCATCCTCACATTGTGCAGTTTCAATATCAAATGTGACAGTTCTTTTTTCATATTTGGTGATTCCCTTATTTCTTTTTCTCACATTTGACGGCTCCATCATCACATTGTGCAGTTCCAACATCACATGCGTCAGTTCTTTGGTCACATTTGGTGGTTTCCTTTTTTTTTTTTCTCACATTTGACGGTTCTATCCTCACATTGTGCAATTCCAACATCATATGTGACAGTTATTTTCTCACGTTGGGTGGTTCCCTTACTTTTTTCTCACATATGACGGTTCCATTCTCACATTATGCAGTTCCAACATCAAATGTGACAGTTCTTTTTTCATATTTGATGATTCCCTTACTTTTTTTTTCTTACATTTGACGGTTCCATCCTCACATTGTGCAGTTCCAACATCACATGTGTCAATTCTTTGGTCACATTTGGTGTTTCCCTTATTTTTTTTCTCACATTTAACGGTTTTATCTTCACATTGTGCAGTTCCAACATCACATGTTATAGTTCTTTTCTCACATTGGGTGGTTACCTTACTTTTTTCTCACATTTGACGGTTCCATCCTCACATTGTGCAGTTCCAATATCATATTTGACAGTTCTTTTATCACATACAGTGGTTCATTTATTTATTTTTTCTCAAATTTGATAGTTCCATTGTTATATTAAGCAGTACCAATATCGCATCTGTTTTATTTTTGTTACATGTGACAATTCTTTTGTTACATGTGACAATTCTTTTGTCACATGTGACAGTTTTTTCTCACATTTGGTGGTTCTTTCACTTTTTTCTCACATTTGATGGTTCTATCCTTACATTGTGCAGTTCCAACAGCAAATGTGACAGTTCTTTTTTGATATTTGGTGATTCTCTTTTTTTTTTTTCCTCACATTTGACAGTTCCATCTTCACATTGTGCAGTTCCAACATCACATGTGTCAGTTCTTTGGTCACATTTGGTGGTTCCCTTTTTTTTTTTTTCTCACATTTGATAGATCTATCCTCAGATTGTGCAGTTTCAATATCACATGTGATAGTTCTTTTCTCACATTTGGTGGTTCCCTTATTTTTTTTTTCTCACATTTGACGATTCTATCATCACATTGTGAAATTCCAATATCACATGTGACAGTTCTTTTCTCACATTTGATGGTTCCCTTACTTTTTTCTCACATTTGATGGTTCCATTGCCACATTATGTAGTATCAACATCGCATCTGACCCTATTTTTGTCACATTCAGTGGTACCCTATTTTTTTATTCTCAAATTTGACCGTTCCATTATTACATTGGGTAGTACCCACATTACTTCTGATCGTACTTTTGTCACATTCGGTAGTACCCTTTTTTTTTTTCCTTACAATTGATAGTTCAATCGTCACAGTAAGCACTTCTAATATCACATCTGACCATAATTTTACATTTAAGCTTATCACTAAGGTCACTTTTTTACTTACTAATAACCGCTCATCACAATATTAATTTTTTTAAAAGTTATTAAAAAATTTAGATCTAAAATCGAAAAAAAAAAAAAAAAAGAAAAAGAAAAAAAAGAAGCATCCCATGAAATACTAATAATCACTCATCACAATAATAATTTTTTTTAAAGTTATTAAAAAATTTAGATCTAAAATTGAAAAAAAGAAAAAAAGAAAAAAAAGAAGTATCCCATGAAATTAGCCCAACCACAATAATTACTCTTGTTCACAAAAAAAATTAGCTGGAATTATCTTGGCTTCTTCCACAAATATTTGAATATACCAATTAACTTCTTACGTATCTCTTTTGATAGCTTCCATCACATTCAGGGGCATATCTCCCTATAAAATAACATAGTTGATGTCATTTTCTTGATGTTTATATTTTTATTATTTATATATGATGGTGAACCAAAAATTTGACTATCTCCAATTCATCCATAGTGTTGTTCAAGACTAGAAAGGTCATCCAAGTGCAAGAAGGTCATCTAGCATGGAGTCACCTGGAAGGCTGCCAAACACTTAGAAATTTTCGGAGTAAATCTATATCCAAAAGTTTATGATTCAGACTACGTTCTACTATTCTGAAGTAGGAGCAAAATTTTTATTCATCGCTCTAACCTCTCACTAAGTTCTTAACTTCTGATAGCAGTTGTAGATATTAAGTCTGAACCTTCTAACTTCCATCCACGTTGAGGAAGTTACTAAACAAGTAACCACTCCAAAGCTCACTATAAAAGGACTCAGCCATATGAAACCAAAGTAAGTTTTTCACCACTTATAGAGTTGGAATTCCTGATTTCAAGAGAGAAAACTAACTTAAGCATCAGAGGGTTCTTGGCCAGTTCACCTCAGTCACCTTTGATCTTGTGCTTTTTTCTTTGCAGGCCTTCCAAGCAATCCCAAGCCCATTGGATGTCTAAATTTGGATTTGGATTTAAGATCAATAAACTATTTTTTCCAATTATTATTTTCTTAAACTTTCTACATTTTAATTTTAGTAACATTTTTTAATAAATACATAAGGTAATGAAAAGGCCATTGATAATCCAATTGACAAGATAATGACTAAAAATTTGTCATCATAACCAACTAAAAAAATGTCTTGTCAACTATTGACAATTAAAATGTTTTATATCGATAGAAAGAGAGAGCCCTAATGCATGAGTTTTTCCATAACATTTAAAATCTCAAACTAAAAAATTGTTTCAAAGTTTTTTACTTCTAAAAAGTTATATATCAAGAGAGATGATAAAGTATCCAAAATATGTGTCTTTTACACAAAATTTAAAAGAACATACTAGCACTCAAAATATGTGTCATCATCAAGTTACTCTTGTCATGTTTTGAGATTCAAAACATCAAACAAAATTTATAGGCCTTATGTAACACAAATTTTAATTCTTTTTTTTTTTTTTTTGGGAAAAAAAATTACAAAGTACCCTACAATGGGAACATCAAATAAAAATCCAAGTCCACTTTCTTCGTCACTGCTTCTTTGAAGAATTCCATCATTCAATTCAATTAGGAAGCTTATATTTTCCTCATTTTCACATACCATCATTTGAAACATACCAGTATATATGACCTCTAATTCCTTGGCCTTTTTGTGATATTTTTTTCTTCTCTTTATCATTTGATTTCACCTGTCCTTGTCTTGCATCACCACCTCCTTTTTCATTTTTATTGATGAATCAATGAGGTTTTTTTATTGACTAAGAAATCAGCAAAAATACAAGGCAAAACAACCAAGCCATAGCAAAACTAAGACTGGTCTCTGTAAAAAAAAGTTTATAACAGACCCACTACTACAAAACAGCAGGCTGTGATAGCTTACACCCCTTAACAGTGTGCCATGATCTCAACAAATCAAGCTAAAACTTGCCACTCCTAAAACACAATCTACAACAAAATTTATACATTAACATCATCAAGCTATTACAACTTTTTGACACAGCAGCAACATGTCACAATTGAGTAATGAAACAACAGATCCTCCAAGCTTTGACAATAATAGAGCACCACAAGATATCCAGCAATACCAAGCTTTCAATAATTCTCCATCATAGGATAGATCAGTCACTAGTTTGATAATGTAGTAGCATTTCAAATTTGAGTCCCCATTAATAGCAAAGGATATGATTAAGCATTGAGTCACAACTGCATAGTTTGCTCTCTAGTCTCCCTTGAACATCCTTCTTTATAATGCAAATAAGTTGATCTTCAGTGTATACCTTCCCAGAAAATATAATAGAATTTTTTGCTTCTGTTAGGTTCTAAGGTCTTAGGATTTTATGTATTTAGAACTCTAATTTGTAATGTTGGCAAACCATGATCAAAACAATGTACTTACTCTTGTTTATGCTTGCTCAAAGTTGGTTAAATATTGTAAAGTTGGAATCGAGTGACTGCAGAAGCATTGGGGCTTCTCGGCCTGGCTCGATCGATCGAAGGTTAGACTCGATCGAACGAGATCGAAGGTTAGACTCGATCGATCGAAAGTCGGCCCAGATGCATTTTTCTGCAGAATTCCAACTCAGCCCAAACTCTTTAAACGTTTAGGGTTTTATGTTTTTGCCCTAGGTATATAAGGCAAACCCTAGCCACATTTTTCAGAGTTGCACAAGTTGTATTGTTGCTCATACATTGCGGTTTTGTGTAAATCTCTTGTGAGATCTAGAGGAGCTTTCCTTTACACAAAGCTTAGGGTTTTCAAGATTGAGATCACTTCAACATCTTGATGATCAACTTGGTTGCTGCCTTTGAAGCTTAAAGAATATCAAGCGTGGGTGCTTATAGCTGATCAAGGGATTCAAAGAAAGAAGTAGTCCGTGGATTCGGAGCCTACGCGTGGTCGTGTCAGGAAGTTTTACTGGTGGGTAGCATTAGGAAGTCAAGCGGGGAGCTTGTAAGTCCTTTTGTAAGAACTTCAATTCTTTCTTAGTGGATTCCGTTTTTCCTTGAGGATCGGTGGGTAAAATCCTCCCCAGGTTTTTCCGTGTGGTTTCCTGGGTGATCATATCACTGTGTTATTTATTTTTCGCTGCTTTATATGTTTTATATGCTTGATATGATTTTGTGATTGTTTTAACCTAGAATTGCTTAATTTGACTAAGTAACAACTTGGCTAATTAATCTAGGCTACGCAATCTGGTTATTGTTTAAGGGGTCTAAACCGCTCAGCTTCCATACATGATAAACAGTAGCCCACAAAGCTAGTTTGCAAAGGGTTGTTCTTAAGCCTTTTCCTTTAAGATTATTTCCCCCTAACTCATACTATCCTGCCAATTAGTCTTAGCAAAAGATACTAGAAACAAGTTAATTATAATTTCCCAAACCCTCTTGGTAAAAGAAGAACCAAAAAATAAATGGTCCCTGAACTCAATGCTAGAGCTGCAGAAAACACAAACCATCCACTGGAACGTGGAAGACCCCGTTGCAAGATTCTAGCTTTGGTTGAAAGCTTACTAAGAATAACTATCCAACCAACAAATGAATGTTTGGGAATGGCCAAGTTAAACCACAGTAAATGCCACCATTCCATATTACAACCTTTGCTCCTAATTTCTTTTCAAATACCAGCACGATCAAATTTATAAGAACCAACCCATAAAGCTCTGTCTTCCTTGTGAGTTTAACTAACAAATGCTTACTTTGGATATCCACTAAGTGGTCTAATCTGGCAAAGCACTAAAACAACACAAACCCACATACACATGCTACTTCAAAAGAACAAACAGACACAAACACTAGAAACCCACATACCCTTATATGCGAAAGTTTACAATAATAATAATAAATAAATAAATAAAACATAATAAATGAATATTGATACTGTTAATCAACTCATATAACAAATCATGGAGAAGAATAAAGATTCCTCCCCCACCCACCCCATACCTAATACCCATAGAAAAATCGACATTAATCCTTTGAAATAATTGCATATATCTACCTTTTCAAATGGGTAGCCTTGAAAAACCAACAAAGAAAAAGGGATACAAAACAATGGCAATGAAACTAGGTTTCATCGTTGGATCCTTACCTTTAACAATATCAAAGAGATTATGATCATCTCAAGAAACCTTCACTGGATAGTAAGTCGAAGAGGTGCTAAAGGGGAATGACAGAAAGAATGCAAGAAGAAGTAATCTGGTTTTTTGAGAAGAACTGAAGAAGCAATCGGCAAAAACTCAAAGAAGGATAGAGAGCGGCGTGAAAGGAACAATCTCAATTTATTTTAGGTTTATATATCTAACCTACTCTACCAGTAACCTCTAACCCATTAAAATAAAATGAACCGTCAGGATTAAAACTCCACCAAATATATGGTCATGATTTGTGTGGGTACCGTACCCCCTAAAAAAAATAGGGGGTACCGTAGAATGACCCTAGACATAATATCACATCTAAAAATTAAAAGTCGTTGCAATAGTAACTTTAAAATAGTAAATTATTACATTAATAATAATTAGATGTATTAATTTATAATTTTCAGTTGCAATAGAGATTTTAATACTAAATTGAATTTAGAAATTTTTTTACAATAGCTTAAATTGAAGAAATCAACTTTTTTTAATAACTTAAAATGAAGAAACCATTGTAATAACTTGATACCAATTATATATTTTGTGATATATTATAATAGAAATTTCAAAGAGATGGCTTATTGCAACAAATTTAACATTGCAATAACTAAAATATCAATTATTTTACAATCTATTACAATGACAAACATGAAGCTGCAATGAATGTATTATTACAATGATCTAATTCCAATTATTTTATAATATATTGTAAGAAAAAATATGAAAAAAATAACTATTACAATAAATATACTGTTGCAATAATTTGAACCCAAATTATTTTTGTCAATTCTTTACAATCTATTTTAATAAAATTCATGAAATAATAGCCTATTGCTACAAGATATTTGAAGTAATAAATTGTTTATTGCAATAGCAAATATATTATTACATCAAAATTTTATTAAAATATTTAAGGTTTATTGCAACAAAAAATTTTTGTAGCATAAACTTACTACCTCAAATTTTATTGCAACACTTTGCATAAACTATTGCAATGACTTCGATGTTATTGCAATGATTTTTTTTTTTTGTTGTAATAAACATTTTTTGTTGTAGTGTGGTTTGACTAATATTTTTATATTATTAATATATTAACAAATTAGTGAATGCTTCCAAAATAATTGAGAAAAATATTACCACATAAAATTAAAAATAAAGAATTTGAATTAATTGTAATTGCATTTTCAATAATTTAGTAAAATTAATTTGATACCGATCGAGAGCCTGTACATTGGGTAAAAGTCAAATATTAGTATCTTCCATAAGCATGGAGCAAATTTCTCCAAATGGATCTACAATTCTATATCAGTGGGTTAATAAATATTATGTTATTAGTAGACTTTCAAGTCTTTAAATATAGCTATTTGATGTTATTATTGTAGTTGATTTTGTTGTGGTTGTTGTAGTTCAAAAAGAAATTATATTATTTTGTATGTTGTTGGCTTTGCAGACTGTGTGACCAACACTAATAAGCCTAATATTGAAAAATTAGAGAAGGAAATGATTGAATATTGTGGAGGCTTATTGTTGGCTATCACTCTACTTAGAGGCGTTTTAGTGGCAAAGCAGACACAGGATGAGTGGGAGGATGTGCTTAAACATATTAAATCATACATTTTTAAAGAAGACTTAGTCAATAAGGTCTTATGTTTAAGTTATAATGATTTACCTTGCCACTTGAAACCATGCTTTTTATATTTAGGACATTTCCCGGAAGATTTTGAGATACTGACAGAGGAATTGATTCAAATGTGGATGGGAGAAGGTTTTATACTGCAAATTTTGCATGAAGAAGATAGTGCGGATACAATGGAGTATAAGGGAGAACAATATTTGAGGGAGCTAATGCAGAGGTGCATGGTTCAAGTGGGGGAAGTTAGAAAACTTGGAAGGATCAAAACTTGCAGAATCCATGATCTTATGCGAGACTTTTGCATTTCAAAAGCCTAACAAGAAAATTTTCTCCAAATCACCAAGAAAAATATTCACTCCATGGAAGGAAGCCAATGGCATATTGGTAAAATTAGAAGACTTGCTATCACTTTGGAATCAAATGATAATTACCTCACTGAATATCCTTACCTTAGGTCTCTTCTTTACTTTGTGCCTCCTGAAGAATTTTATTTCAAGAAATCCAAGTTGCTTAGAGTCTTAAATATAAAAAGTTACGACCGGTCATCCATTTGAGATTTTTATCTTTGGAAAATAGCAATTTAAATAAGGTGCCATCATCCCTTGGCAATTTGAGGTGCTTGCAGACACTTGATTTACAGATTAAAAGTTATGAAGTGAGAGTGGCAAATGTTTTTGAGGAGATGGAACAATTAAGGCATCTTTACCTATACTTGAAGTATAGGGTAAGTGAGAAGTTAGAATTGGGTAATCTTTGTTATTTGCAAACATTGCTGAATGTTGGGCCCGAAACCATCAAAATGCCCACAAGAATCCATGATCTTATTTGAGACTTTTGCACTTCAAAAGCCCAACAAGAAAATTTTCTCCAAATCATCAAGAAAAATATTCACTCCATGGAAGGAAGCCAATGGCATATTGGTAAAATTAGAAGACTTGCTATCACTTTGGAATCAAATGATAATTACCTCACTGAATATCCTTACCTCAGGTCTCTTCTTTACTTTGTGCCTCCTGAAGAATTTTATTTCAAGAAATCCAAGTTGCTTAGAGTCTTAAATATAAAAAGTTACGACCGGTCATCCATTTGAGACTTTTATCTTTGGAAAATAGCAATTTAAATAAGGTGCCATCATCCCTTGGTAATTTGAGGTGCTTGCAGACACTTGATTTACGGATTAAAAGTTACGAAGTGAGAGTGCCAAATGTTTTTGAGGAGATGGAACAATTGAGGCATCTTTACCTATACTTGAAATATAGGGTAAGTGAGAAGTTAGAATTGGGTAATCCTTGTTATTTGCAAACATTGCTGAATGTTGGGCCCGAAACCATCAAAATGCCCACAAGAATCCATGATCTTATGTGAGACTTTTGCACTTCAAAAGCCCAACAAGAAAATTTTCTCCAAATCATCAAGAAAAATATTCACTCCATGGAAGGAAGCCAATGGCATATTGGTAAATTTAGAAGACTTGCTATCACTTTGGAATCAAATGATAATTACCTCACTGAATATCCTTACCTCAGGTCTCTTCCTTACTTTGTGCCTCTTGAAGAATTTTATTTCAAGAAATCCAAGTTGCTTAGAGTCTTAAATATGAAAAGTTACGACCGGTCATCCATTTGAGATTTTTATCTTTGGAAAGTAGCAATTTAAATAAGGTGCCATCATCCCTTGGCAATTTGAGGTGCTTGCAGACACTTGATTTACAGATTAAAAGTTATGAAGTGAGAGTGCCAAATGTTTTTGAGGAGATGGAACAATTAAGGCATCTTTACCTATACTTGAAATATAGGGTAACTGAGAAGTTAGAATTGGGTAATCTTTGTTATTTGCAAACATTGCTGAATGTTGGGCCCAAAACCATCAAAATGCCCACAAGAATCCATGATTTTATGTGAGACTTTTGCACTTCAAAAGCCCAACAAGAAAATTTTCTCCAAATCATCAAGAAAAATATTCACTCCATGGAAGGAAGCCAATGGCATATTGGTAAAATTAGAAGACTTGCTATCACTTTGGAATCAAATGATAATTACCTCACTGAATATCTTTACCTCAGGTCTCTTCTTTACTTTGTGCCTCCTGAAGAATTTTATTTCAAGAAATCCAAGTTGCTTAGAGTCTTAAATATAAAAAGTTACGACCGGTCATCCATTTGAGATTTTTATCTTTGGAAAATAGCAATTTAAATAAGGTGCCATCATCCCTTGGTAATTTGAGGTGCTTGCAGACACTTGATTTACGGATTAGAAGTTACGAAGTGAGAGTGCCAAATATTTTTGAGGAGATGGAACAATTGAGGCATCTTTACCTATACTTGAAGTATAGGGTAAGTGAGAAGTTAGAATTGGGTAATCTTTGTTATTTGCAAACATTGCTGAATGTTGGGCCCGAAACCATCAAAATGCCCACAAGTTTCCGACTCAACTATCTTCGGATTCTTGGCATCACAATGCAAGTCTATAATGAAGGCCCCATCTAGCACAAATACTAGTATCCTACTGTCCAGGTATATATGAGCTATATGTAACCTACCATATTATGAAACTTCTAGAAACTCACCAATTCTCTCCAAATCTTGCCGAGTTGGAATTAGAATACACTTTTCTTGAAGAAGACCCAATGCCAAACTTAGAGAAGTTGCCCAATTTAAAAAACCTCTGCCTCTTAGGATTCTCTTTCGAAGGGAAGGATATGGTTTGTTCTGAAGGAGGATTTCTTTTGCTTCAGTATCTTCTCCTTCAAGGATTGGACTACATAGAGGAGTGGAGGGTGGAGGAAGGAGCCATGCCCAGTCTCTGCCATTTGACAATTAATGGTTGCAGGAGGTTGAAGACTATTCCAGATGGATTGAGGTTCGTCACAACCCTCCAGGAATTGGAGATTAGATACATGCCGAAGTCATTCAAAGATAGGGTTGACAAAGGAGGACCCGATTTTTACTAAGTCCAACATGTGTCTTCCCTTGTATTTGAAGATTGTGATAGAGAATGGTAATCATCATTAGCTAAGAACAATAAATTCATGCACTTGCATTATTGAAATATTTTATGGACCTTTCTTTTCTTACAAATCTCTCCCTCCAATTAATTCAATTTTTCCCCTAATAATATTTACAGCAAAATATTTCCCTAATCAATGTAAGGGTAATTCTTCTTTTGATTAGAATGAAGCTCTTATCTATTCTTTTCAATTATTTATATTGCTTTGAATCCACAATTACAGGTAAATTCTTTTTTGCTTCATCTTGTGGTGGACTCTTAATTTTTGCCTCTGTTATCAATAAATTAAGCAATGAGTTTTATTTCACAGTTTGTTCTTCCTTCTTCCCCTCTTATTTTGGGGTCTTTCTGATTATTTTTTGGTCCTACTTTTTTCCTTTTAATTTCTGCAGCTTAAATTTATTGATTAACGGCACAAACATAGTTCTAAATGTTGCTTTAATGAGTTTATGTACACTGCATATTCATTTTAATTCATTTTTGATGTTTTGGGCTTTAATCATTTTAGTTGGTTGTCTCCTCTATTCTCCTTTGCTTTTTATTTTTTGGGCAGGTGAAATTAACCATGGAGCAAAAGTTTCTAATCTGCTTCAACTAATGAAAAATCAACAAAATATTTTCATTGCTTTGCAACTTTGTATGAGTTTGTGACAGTTTGGGGTCTCAACTACTTTCGTTTTTTGGGTCCTACTTTTTCTTTTCATTTCAACAACATGAATATATTGGTTTTCTAAATATAGTTCTAAATCTTACTTACTGAGCTCATGTCTATAGGCTACAGCATATTCATTTTAATTCGTTATTGAGCTTAATCATTTTAGTTCGTGTTTTTTTTTTTTTTTTTTTTTTTGGCAGGTGAAATCATCCATGGTGCAGAAGTTTCTACTCTGCTTCAACCCATAAAAGATCAACAAAATATTTTCACTACTTTGCAACTTGTATGGGTTGGTGTCAGTTATACAATTTGAAGAATCTGATTGCACAGACTCATTAAACATATTCTCTGATTCCTATGTATAGTGATGCAAAGAATTCTTTGTTTGTTTTATTATTGCTTTGCTATTATTGCACCCTTTGTTCATGTATCCTATTGAATATAAGAAACCAATGTCTCATTGGAGGAGAAAAATAATTTTTCATTTAATTTGGGATTCTCATATTTAATTAAGCTATGTTTATCTCACGGCAGTTTAGATGCATATTGTGTATAGTAAAGCTAGTTCAGTCTGTCCTTTTGTTAAATCAAATAGCATGAATGGAATCACTGCTCTCTCCATATCTTTATAGCTACTAAAGCACTAGTAGTCTAGTCATGTGAAATTGAGAAATAACCAATTATGTTGACAAATTATGTTAGATGAACTTTTATTCCTTTTAGATTTGATGCCATAATTGGAGTTCTTGACATTCTACAACATACATAATGGAGCAATCAATAAGAGGGAATTTGGTTGCTCTTATTAATAATTTAAATAGTTCTAGTTGAATAGTGTTAGGTGAATATGAGCTGTGAAATTCTTCTTGTAAACTAGGTGCCCAGAGTTGAGGGTCATCCAGGTTGGGGGACTAATGTGCCGCACCGAGTTCAAAATTAATCATGACCTGATCTTATTTATTATATATGCTTAAATATCACATAACGTCAAAATTAATCATGACCTGATCTTATTTATTATATATGCTTAAATATCACATAACGTTAAGCGCAATTTATTTTATAATAAAGCCAGAAATAAGTCTTCCACAGCAATTGCTAGGGCAGGTGCTTCTCTTGAACGGTGAAGTGATTGAATCCCTTTCAAGAAAACCGTTTCAAAACCTTCAATTATGAATATTTTGATATATTTAACCATTACTAGCCATACTAACTTATGATTCTGACAGCTACAATTTAGGCATATTTTAATTTTTAAACTGCCATCCAAATATTACCATGAGATCAACTTAACAATGGGAAAAGAAGGCAGGCAGATGTTGGTTTACCATATCTGTATAAGCACAAAACAAAAGAGTGGGAGAAGATTATAACTAATAACGGTCTCTACAATCAATTTCAAGCATTTTCCATGATCTGTATGCAAATTACTTAAAAAGAGTAAAGGAACTAAAACTCTCATTCTTAACTGGTAGGTAAGTCATAACAATTCAAAAATCGAGCCCAAACAACTGTTGATAAAATAGGGTTCTACTGCTTTCGAAACATATCATAAAGTTCTTGATCCGGTAATGTCTTTGACGAATAATCAATCCCCATGGATGGTATAACGCTCCCATTTTCTTGTTGGGTCATATATCTGCCAAAACAAAGATAAAAAAGAAGTGATTAGAAAACATCAAAGAAGCATCATGCTGCTTGCCATTGCACTCCCAGACGAGTAGCACTCTTCAGATAAGCTAAGCACTCCAAACAAAAGTAATCACACTAACTATCTAAGCTCCTGAACAGATTGACAGCTGAGGGTGCCATACATGCAGTGATAGGTCAAATCTAAAATTTATGACTAAGAGAAAAACACACCTCCCATCTTGAAGCAGGGAAAATATGCTTGTTCTTTTCGTACCAGTGCCTCTCGACAACTTTCCCAGCATGAGACTGTCAGAAGGTTCAAGAATATTAGTGAATTGACAAAGAGATGCAAGAAATTTTAATTACACATAATAGGGAAGATTCAACATAGATGCTCCAACCTTACATGCCCCCCAACCCCCCCCCCCCCCCCCCCCCCATTTTTTTTCCTAATTTTGCTTTATAATTTAACTCACCCCAAGAGATTAGAACCCATGACCTTTCACGCGCTACTATACTGTTGGTAACTTCATGTAGCTTCTAATTAAAGTTCAGGGCCCATACATACATACATACATTCTACACATTTTTAAGGGAGGAAGAAGAGTTGCCAGAATCAGACCTTAAAATCAAAAAGATAAAAATTGTGCATGTGTTTCAATATTCAATTCTGGCAACGTTAAATTTACAAAATATAAGAGATAGATAATGATAAGGCAGGAATGAAAGTACCTCATCCTTTTCTATTGTTGCATCAGCAATTGTTCGCACATCCTCATGGACATCAAAGTGGAAAAGCTGCACAGAACCCCCCAAAAAAATGATAAATAAGTCTCCCCAATCAAATACAAACTATAAACCCTGCAACGAGAGAGAGAGAGAGAGAGAGAGAGAACTAAAGAATTGTTTAAAAAAGCCCACAGCCGCTTGTTTTAGTTGTAGAGCCCACAAAACCAATTGGCAACTAAAAATCCACCATCTCACAAAATCTTCTCATTATCAGTCATATACTGCTGCATAAAACTTTATTTTCCTTAAATCTTAGAAAACAAGAATGTAAGACTTCCAAAAGCACACAACACCATAACTTTTCACTTGTTAGGTTGTCATGAAAGTGTGAATCTAACACAAACCAAGTGTTGCAAGCTGAAACCCAGTATGAAACCCAAAATAAGGCATAAGCGAGTAAAATTATATTTGCAAGATACTCAAACAGAATACAAAATACTCATTTCTTATTTTTCTCCTCGGTTAATTTAGTTACTGGTTGAAACGTGGGTAAAACAACCAGCAAGATAGCATGTGCAAACACAGCCCCCCCCCCCCCCCCCCTTTTTTTTTTTCCAAAAACCAAAAAAGGAAATAAGAACACAACAAATTAAAAGCGGAGTAAATTTGAAAAATTGATACCGGTCCACTTTTGCCCCTAGCCTTGTTCACGATTAGCTCATAGAAACTATGCTGCTGCAATTACAAAATCATGGAAACAAGTGGAATCAAATTAGTTAGTACATGTTCAGCAGCAGAATATCACAACCATAACTAAATTCTTGTTTTCAATAGTATCTTACATGGGGAATGATAAGATCTTCTTTCACATAAAGCAAATTCTCCACTGAGGTTGTCCTAATTTCTCGAAACTCAGGTGCAAGTTGCTGCTGTACAGCCCGAAGGAACTCTCCTATGGTATCCCCCTTCCGTACCTAAATGATTAGAAAACGGGCCAAGAAGAAGAATATTATGATCTCTCTCTCATTTCTTTTTTTTCTTTAGGTTACACTAACATCAAATCACCTAAAAATTTTGAGAAAGAGAAAACTACAAGCGGCTTTAATAATATGCAGTTCAGGTAACCACTAGTCACCTGAAGCACCCGCCTATGCCCAGCTCCATCCCAGTAGCTGTAAGTAATTTGAAGAGGCTCATCTGAAATACACAAAAAGCTTGTATTAGTAGGAACTTAGTTTTCATGCATTCATGTTAATTTTATCAGGTATCAAAACACATAATTACTTCGAATCTGCTCCTGCTCAAGAAACCACTGTCTCTGCAGCCTTTCACGTTCAGCTTGTTCCTCTGCCTCCCTCTCACTGAAAGCGTATCCTCATCACCTCTAAGATCACACGTTAGTACCAAAACCACAGAGGGAGAGAGAGAGCTAGGGGAAGGAGGAGAGAGAGATACCACACCTGTCAGGCAGAAAGCTAGTCTCCACTGTTGGATCTTTACCATATTTTCCATTTCGAAATTTCTTTGATTGTGAAGTTTCTGCAAAAAAATCAAAGTAAAATTATAGGAAATAAAGAGAACCAGAAATAAAATTCCTAATGCTTGGCATCAATCCAAGTTCTAATTTTCAAAAGGAAAATGCATTCAAACATCTCTTAGATATAACTTCAATATTGAGGATCTGAATTCAAATTGAAAGTCAACAACGTTCATGACAACACTCAAGAGTTTAAAAATAGAAAACTTTTTACATGCTTATTCAGAATTTCTAGATATTTTGTGTTCCCCAGGATATAAACTCCAACAGATTTGATGCATACGCTTCATCAAGAAACAATTCACTGCTGAGTGATCACATGCAGATTCAGATTTGACTATGCATCAGTGGTTTACTAAATCTCTTTTCAACAAATGAAACAATGTGAATAGGCAACAAGTAAACCATCTAATTAATTAGAGATTTTCATGATTTTTGTAAATAAGGTAGGCCCATCCCCATCAACCTTATTCAACAAGTGAATTCCTCATGAATCCTATAAAATGGAATATAAATCAATGAGCACCTGAACTTGCTATGAAGAAAGACTACTGGCACCTAAACTTCAACATGGTTAAATAGAAGAGAAGTACTCTGCTTCAGTAAACTATGCAAGTTTTAAAAATATTTAATTAGGAACCAACCCAGGGAATATAATGCAGCACAACTTCACAAGAATGACAATCAAGAGTTAAGCATCAGAATCAAAAGGGATAGGGGGGAAACTATTGGAAGCTAGCTAAATTCTACAAAGCCCTTGATTACCATAATATAGTGGCATAAAGATGACAAGTAAAATTTTATAATTATGGGTAGCAATTTCTCGTAATCAAAGAACAGTAATACTTCAGTTTTAAAGTCAACGAATATTACCATTCTCATCCTCCTCCTCTTCACTACCATTCTCGATATCATCAGTAAACGATAACCGAGAATTCCCCTTTATCTTCCTCTGTTTACGCTTTTTTAATTGAAGCTCCTCCTCCCTGTAACAATAAGGAACACCACCAAAAAACTAAATATCACACAACACACAAACATAAAAGGGCCCTAGTAAAAAATACACAAACTTTCACAAATTTAACACAAAAGCCATAAAAATTCAAACTCACTCTTGCTGCTGCTTCTGAAGCTTCTCCTTCTCTTCCTCTTCAATTTTGGTCCGAATATTAATTCTCTAAAATAAAAGTACACATCTCCTCAATTGCATTCATCAACATAAACAAAAACTACTCTTGTGTGTGTATCACAACGATTAGGATCCAATAGAGTTGTTAGAATAACTCCAATATGATTTTCCTAAAATCCTATCCATCTATTTAAAAATTAGTAGAATAAATTTTGTCACATCATCAACATTTAAACAAATGTTGACTATCATCATTTTGGTATCTATTTAGATTATTGATGATGTGAAAAAATTCAATCCAATCATTTCAAAATGGATGGGAAAATTTTAAGAACTACATGGAGGAGTTACCCTAATAACCGTAAAGGATCTTAAGTCGCGTATCACAATACCCCCAATGAGCTCTAACACAAATGGCACCTCCTCCACTCGTACAAGCAAGTTGGAGAATGAGGTCGTGAATTCAAAACCCATCAACTGCATGTGTAATTACCATTTATATATATATATATATATATATATCACAATACCTTCTCAACATACTCTTCTCTTGTAACCAAACCCACGGTTTCCTTCTTAAACGCAGTTTCAAGAATCTGACACACCCATTCAAAAGAAAAAAAAGACATTAGCTTACAATAACCAAAACAAAAAAAATCAAAAGAACAATTTTGTTAGAATAATGATTAAATGATTAAATTCATCATTTTCTAACAACTTAAAGTTTTGGTATAAGTGATAACTTATCATAGTATCAAAACATGTGATCTAAGTTAAAATGTTGTCTCCACCCTACCTTAAAGGTGGTCTGGTTTCAAACCTTGTCTACAATCTACCTTAAAGTTCCCACATGTTGGGTTATAGGGAAGTGAGTTTGAGAGGAAGTATTAGACCTACAACTTAAGTGATAATTTTATCATAGGAAGCACAGACACTTCAAAACCCCTGACGGGTCAGACACAACAAGACACATTCTGTGAGTTCATCCTCGTTATGTTGAGGGGCGAGAACGGACTATTTCAAACTTGAAGCTCCAAGTTTTCAGAATGTTGTTCGAGTGGATATTGGCTTCGGGAACATGTCATTTCTAGCCATGTTATTCATTGAGTATACTCCCCGTGTACACGATCCTTTCGTTCAACAAAAATTACTACTTATAAAAAAAAAATTCGAAAACTTGAAATTTTGTTGAATCCCTAGTGTCCTAATCTTTCAACAATTGTGGTTTCACAGTGTCCCGTGTCGTGTCCATGATTATATGAATTTACGAACACGAGGTTCTGAATTCGAACCCTAAATTTACGAGCACAAGCTTCAAATAATCATATAATCATGTCAAAATTTTCAATTTATAATTGCATTTAGAGTAAAAATTGTACATGGCACAGCAAATAGAAACCCTAGAAAAGTGAAAATTGGGGAAACTAAGAAGCCCTAAAAAGAGAAAAAGAGACGGACCTCGGCACGACTTTTGCCGAACTGGAGGAGACCCGGCTGGCCTTTGGAGGAGGCGGACTTGTCTTTGAGCTCTTGGATTTTGCGGCGCTCCGCTTCTCTCTGCTTCTCGAGCTTTCGGATCCTCACGGCGTCTTGGGCCGTGCCCACGTACCCGTCTCCCATACCCGACATTTTTTCCCCTCTTTTTGAGCTTTTCGCTTTTCTGACTCTAAAAAAATTCTCTGTTTCGCTTTTGTGTTGAGAAAATTGAGAGCGAATGAGAACCGTCACTGTGTTTAGCATATATATAGGGGATGGTGTGGGCTGATAAAGTACAGCCCGGTGTAGAGATATTATTTTGGATTTTTTTTTTCTTGATTTTTTTTCTTTTAGATTTTAGTATTTTTTTATTTTTAATTTAATAGTTGGGAAAAAAAATGATTGAAACATGATCCCATGAATATTATGAATTAAGAATATATTATTTTGTATAATTTTTGTATATAATATCACTTTACATAAGAGAGCGAAATTCACATTCACACAAGGGAAATGACACAATTTTTGTTTTTTGTTTTTGGAAGCTGGAGATATCATAAATGTTAAATCCAATAATTATGCATAATACCACATATATATTTTAACCTTTTGGTCGATTGTTTTTTATATAGAAATTAGAGAAATGTTATTGTGGGGGTCAAAAGAAGACTAAGACATCACAATTAATTTGTATAGGATGGGTAACAAATAATCTACAATGGAAGATTTGAATAAGAATGATACGTTGAAAATATGGATCGAATATGGATTAAGAACACAAAGAAAAAGCCTGCTTGGGAAAATAATGCCCAAGAACAAGCATACATTCACTCTCTAGTCCTATTCTTTTTTTCTTTTCTTTTTTAATCTCTAAAATTCTAGTCCCTTGATAATAAGGTATGTCCAACTTCTCTTTATACCCTCTTGCCCTCTTTCTTAGAACACGATGTCATTATACAACTAGTGAGATACTTATCCCATCAGACACCTCCTTCTTTTTTTTTTTTTTTCTTTTATGATGAAAATGGACTTTTGGGGCTTAAAGCGTAGTTCAAACCAGTCATTCAACAATAAATGTGATTGTGCCAGCGGGTGGGTTTAATTAATGCATAGGTGACTATTACTTTATGAAAAAGCTTTCCTCTGGGTCCTCAGGTGTTTCCTTGTGACTCCATGCGCTTCCCTAAATGTTTCGAAGGTGATGAAATCCCTAATAACTTTACCCGTGGAGCCACCTCTAACAAACTTTGGCAAATGGGCATAGGACTATCCTCTGAGGTTTAACCTCAACTTATTGAGCTTAGAACCTTATTTTATTAGCAAGAACTAGGGCGACCCCCTCGAAAGGCCCAATATCATTTAAGGCTAAAACCACTCCCCACAGTTACATCTAACAATTAAGCATAATACTAAATCGATATTTAACCTTTTGGTCGATTGGTTGCATGATCAAATAAAATAAATTATAAAAATAGTAGATGGATTTTTTTTTTTTGAGACTGATAGTAGATGGATAATTAAACACAAAATCGGGCGCTTCTTTGCTCAATAATATTGTTTGGCAAGTTATTTCAAACTTATATTTAAATAGTGTTTTAAAAAACTCAAAATTTCCGAGAGTTGTTTTTCATGCCACAATAGGTGATACTTGGAACTCAACTCTTGATAAATTGACTTCCACTTGAAACATTACTTTACCAAAATTCTCAAATCACTCTCACTTGTCTTTGTCTCTCTCACTCTTAAATCCCTTTCTCACAGTCTCATTCTCTCCCACTCTCGTCTCTCACTCTTCAAGTAACCGGCAACGATGGTCCTAAAATTCAAGTCACTGGAACTCCTCATTCTTTCCGTCTTCTAGGTAAAGTTTTAAGAAAGATCATCTAGTGCCTATACAATGAAAGTGAAAAGTATTTCACCCTTGAAGAAATTAGATACGTAAAATGCTACATCCCATCCATGATAAAATACCGATTTTTCTCACATATGTATAATGTTCAAAAGCATATTGTTTTAAGTGCCTTCGAAGAGAAGTAATGCACCCATAATTGTCAATTATTGGAGTCTGCTTGATGCATATGAAGACCCATATAATAAACCAAAAAAAAAACTTCGTATAATATGAGAAAGAAGATAAAATAGAGCATTGACAAATTGGTTTGCCTATAGAAAAGGAACTCTTTCTCACCATGTTTTAAATTGTACATCTTATTATGGAAATACATTGACACCTCAAATTTTGGTTGGCCATTACCAAAAATCAAAACCTTACTCATCAGGTTTATCAATGATAGTGGAAACATTATAGATAGATGAGTTGCAGCGAGCTTTTCAAATATGAAAAACACTTCATGTATTTACTATTTACTTGACAAAATGAATAAATTTTCGTTCGCTTAACCAAAACAGATCTATTTGTACCTTAATTTTTTAGGAGTTAACTTATGTTTAATACTGAACTCTTGAAGAGATGAGATTTAAGTAAATCAAAATTTAAAGATCCACTTTTAATCTCGCTTCTTCAAGATTCGGGTTGTAGTATCTCATGAGACGGTTTCGTGTAGCAGCTACCTATAAAATGAGTCCCACACGTATGTGCATCCTGAGATCCGAGAAGGAAAAAATATATAGCCCATAGATTTTTCTAATTTGATAAACATTTAGGCCATTGATTAAAATAATAGCTGTGGGACTCACATTGATAAAGACATTTTCCGGGAAAACAGCAGAGTACTACGCGACCAAAGCGTGGGAAGCACATGAAAGCACGCAGCGGAGCACTATCACACACACTTTGTTTGGACTTTGCTGAGAACTAAAGCTGTTCGGTTCGCTCGTGGACTTTCTAGCCATAACACACACTCCGACCAAGCCAAGCAAACCAATTCACTGTGATTTCGTTTCATTCCGAAAAATCTGTTACCCAAACAGCTTCAGAAGCCACTGTAAAATGGAATTCATTCAAAACAAACAACCCCCAATCTCAACTCCAACAACGAATATTGCCCAAAACCCGCGCGTGCTCTCCACTCGCCCACAACCCAATTCCAGGTTCTGAATTTAATTAAATTGTTTGAGTCATGTGTTTATTTTTCTTGGATTTAATTCTACAATATCAATTCTGGGTTTCAATAAATTTTTGAGCTTTATTTTTCTGCTAATAATAAAGTCAAAGTTTCTATTCAATCAAAGTGGCTGTTCCTAGTCTAGTGGAACTGTGTTTCTTCTATTCTTAAACAATGTTCTTGTTTGATGTGTTTTCAGTCAAAGGTCTGAGCTTGAACTCAAGGATTTCTTAATTAATTTAAGTATTTATCTTTCTTGGATTTAATTCTACACTATCAATTCTGGGTGTCAATAAATTTTTGATCTTTATTCCCTGCTAACAATGGAATCAAAGTTTCTATTCAATCAAAGTGGCACTGGGTTTCTAGTTTAGTGGAACTGTGTTTCTTTTGTTCTTAAACAATGTTCATGTTTGATGTGTTTTCAGTCAAAGGTCTGAACTTGAACTCAAGGATTGCTTATCAGCAAGAAAAATTCAGAAGGCTGACCGAGAGAAATTGAGGAGGGATAGACTAAACGAGCATTTTGTCGAGTTGGGAAATGTTGTAGGTAATAATAGTAATCTTACTACTCGTAATTGTTGTTATATGCTGTTATTGAATTATCATCTTGTTACCAATAATGATATGTGAATAGCAGTTCAATATATATATATATATATATATATTTTCTAAAGTCTCATATGAACTTTAGAAGCAAAGATTTTCATTTTAAGCTGTTTTGTATTATAACTTTTGTTTGGGACACTTTGAAAATTATCTGAACTTTAAATTAATGACATAGAGCTTCTCTTTTGCCAAGAGGCCTGTGGCCCAGTGGCACTGTCCTGTTCTTCTCATGGGGAGAACTTGGATTTGAATCCCTTCCCCTACCAGTTGTAAGCCAACCAAAAAAACATAAGGAAAAATAGAAGACATCCACTTTTGATAAAACAAAAAAAATTACACCATGTAACTTTGAATTATTTTCATTTCAATCTTTTAATTTTATTACATTTTCAATATAATTGAAAACATAGTTATTTTGTTTAGTTCCGTCCAATCTTGCCGTTAGTGTTAGTATTTACACTTTCTAAAATGACGTTTAGGTGGACTTAACAGTGCAAATTGGAAATGATTGGAAGTTAAAAGACTGAAGGACTAAAATGAAAAGAAAAAAGAAAAAGAAAAAGAAACTTAAAAGACTGAATTGAAAACGTCAAAGTTAAAGTGTATAATTTGTAATTTAAGATTTTTTTGTTCTGTTTTATCAGGGTCCACATGTTTTAATTATCTTGTATTAGTTAATAGTGGTATTTATTCCACTTGAAAAAAAGATATGAACTTTTTTTTTCTGTTGCTAAAAAAAATATGAACTTTCAAAATAGTGCATAACCACATGTTATGGGCTTTCAGTTTCCCTTCATGTGTTACTAATTGCCTCAAATCTCCAAAGTTTGCTGTAATTTTTTATATCCAAGTGTCCACATGTCCTTTTCACTGTGATAAGCTAGATTTGAATAAGTTTATATGAAATGTGAATGAATACTCATTGGTAGTTTATTGGAGGTTATTTATCATGCTTAAATGATGATAGAGGAATTCACTGTAGTAATCAACTGCTGAAATTGTTTAAATAGGACCTTGTTAGTCTATGCGATCGAGTTTGAATCTGAAAATTACACTATAGTATGGTATAATTTTAGCTAAGGTTTACGGGAGCTTACTTTATGTCACATGAACTTAATATGTGTCAAGTGTGTAATTGATTTTGCTTGTAATTTATTTAGGGTCTATATATGTGGCAGTCATGTGCCTTTTCCTATAAGCATGAAATCAACTTCCATATGGTGACTTTGAAATGCAGATCCTAATAGGCCCAAAAATGATAAAGCAACCATTCTAGCTGATACAATTCAATTGGTAAAGGACCTGACGTCTCAAATCAACAAACTCCAAGCTGAGCATGCTACACTAAGTGAAGAATCTTGTGAGGTAATCTTTTTATGTGTTGTGTTGATGATCTGGATGATGATATCTGTGGTGCTTATTTGGTAAGGTATGCAATCACATAAATTGTTGAAATACAGTTGACACAGGAGAAAAACGATCTCAGAGAAGAGAAGGCATCTCTTAAATCTGATATAGACAACCTTAATGTTCAATATCAACAGAGAGTGAGGGCAATGTTCCCATGGGCTGCCATGGATCACTCTGTTGTCATTGCACCACCATCTTATCCATATCCAATGCCAATGCCAATGCCTCCAGGACCAATTCCAATGCATCCATCTATGCAGCCGTATCCGTTCTATGGAAATCAGAACCCTGGGGTGATTCCTAACCCGTGTTCGACTTTTGTTCCATATGTGACTGCAAATACGTTGGTTGAACAACAGTCAACCCAAAATGTATCTCAACTTGTGCTCCCAGGCAATCCATCCCCCATCTTGGGAAAGCAAGATTCTAGAAACAAGTCATCTGGGGAGAGCAAGATTGAAAAAAAAAAGGACTCCAATGATGTTACAACAGAACTGGAGCTGAAGACTCCTGGGTCTACTGAAGATCAGGTTAGTTGTGGCCTTTCAAATTTAATTGTGAGCATTGGAGAAATAATTACTTCCAGAGTATAACGTATTTCATATAAATGCTACTTTTTAACAGAGTTTGACATCGGGAAAAAGAAAGTCTAAGAAGTCTTGGAGGAAGGAAAACAATGATACTGAAGGGAGTTCTTCAAGTAGGTGTTCTTCATCAAGTAGTGTGAAGGATAGCTCATCTAATAGCATTATTGGTGGTGGAAAGGCTGGTGACTGAGAATTGGGAGAGACTAAGCTAGAACAGTTAAAACTAGGTTTTGACCCATGATAGGGTCAGCGCTGCTGTGAATCAAGCTGCTGCCGTGCACTGTGCTGTGCTGTCAAAGCTTATCTGATTTGGAAGGAAGTTAGGATAATTTCTGATGAGGCAATAGTAGTTAGTTATAGTTAGTTAGATCCAGCTATTCATAACTGATTGTATAACAGATTTAGGAGGACTAGCTATTGCTATAAGAAACTGGGATCACTTGTAAAGAATCATCTTGGAAAATACTATGCAAATACTCTCTTTGATCTTTACTCTCTCAATCTCTCTCTATCTTTGTATCCTGACTCTCTAGTTGGCCTAGTTCCCTCGAAGAACTACTCAAAATATCTGAATTCCATAAGAACTAGTGGGTTCTTATCATCCCATTTCTTCTTATTCCTTTTCAATCTCCTTCTCTAATATATTATGTTGTTTAGTCTGCGGTCATTTTGTTTGATTCCAAACTCCTAGCCAAAGACCAATCACCTTTACCCTTCCTCACTTCCTCGTCCCTAAAAAAGAAGGAAAAAAAGAAGAGGAGAAAATACTTCTATGATCTGGAACTGATTTCCAGTCGTTTTGTATCTGATATATTTCTGAGCTGAATTAATTTCAGCACGATGCAGTCTGAACACCATTTGCATTATAAAGCAAGTCTGAAGTTGGTTTTTCACCATCCATCCCCTGGCATGAATGCATTATATGTGGTGGGTGTATTCAGTCTCTATTATCCACTTCTTCTCAGCAAGAAAAGCACCATAAGTAGTTTTGGAGTTTGGACACGGATTTAAGTTTAAACCTGTTTGTTTGTCTGAAATCATTAGCAGCTTTGCTTGTTTATAATCACTTTGTGTATAGTAGAGACATTTCAATGAGAAAATAAAAGTAGATTGAAGAAATGCTTCGGAGACCATGAAGGTTAGTGTAATTTTTCTGTAGGATGTTGAAAATATTTTAAGTGCTAAAATCGGATATGTGGTTCTTTCTTGTAAATGATGATCTTGATGCTTGACAGAGACCATTTGTGCAGTGAATTTTCTTGGCAATTTTGATGGCTGTTTTAGTTTTTTTATAAGGCAAATGACTTGAATGCTGTTTTTTTAATCCTGCTTTTCCTTTCTTGTACTCATTATACTCCAGGTTACCATCTCGATTGCATATCGAACTATCACCAGTCACCAAATGAAAAAAAAAAAAAAAAAAAAGGTTTACAAAGGCTACTTCTTCCTCAAGAGCGTTTTTTTTTTTTTTTTTTGGTTTGTTTCTTTGACAGTGAGATGCATTTGTATAGGTGTTGTTCACTGTGAGTTTCTTTCTGAGTTGAAATTGTAACTTTACAGTGCTTTATTGTGGTTTAAAAAATCTCTCATTCATTTAAAAAGAAAAAAGAAAAAAGTCCAATAAAGGCTGGAAGTGTTGTTGGCTACTGCTTATAAGAATATCCAAAAGACTTGAATGCTGAAAGAGACATTGGGGTATTCAACCAGAGGACTAATTATGTTCATGGGCACAATGAAAAAATCCAACAGAGTCCACAAGTGGGGTTATCAATCAATTAAAAGATGAGCATCCCCAAGTCCTGAAGAATGGTAGAGGAGTGGGTGGTCCTCATTCCTCAAATGCTATAAAGGACTGGAATTTAATAGTTTACAGCAACACCTATCTAGGATTACAGGAGGCAAGTTCAAACAGAAAGTCCAGGGACACATTTAAGTCTAGGGACGCATATATTCGCACAAAGTTTTATAACTTCTTGAGATAATAAGTTGTGATTGGTGCGCTAACAAATTGTGTCAGTGATGGGTTTGTGAAAATAATGTTAAGTTAATCATTACTTACCGGTTATCGCCTTAACACGTTGTAACATAAAAGAAAAAAGTGTGAAAAAAAAGTCTGTAGCATAGTTGAGGTTCAACTGATGGATGTGCTGAGGATAAAGACAAAAGAAGGCATCAATGTAATCTCAAGGTCTCAACTGTCCTAACTGTTTCTTTGGATTTGTACTGAAAATTCTAAAAGAATTATGCTGATTTCAGATACTTAACAAAAACTATGATCCACAGCCATCTTTGAAAATCATCCATAAAAATCGTTTTCAATCATGTGATAACACCTTCTCCAGTTGACTTACATAGGTGTTGATAACAAAAGTACACATCAATTTTTCCTGTTTGTTTACTATTTAGTGCAATAATCATCATCATCTTCTTCTTCTTCTTTTTATTTTTTATGAATGTGCAATAATCATCTTGCTCAGGCTAGAAAGCTTTGTCTAATACATGCATACCATGGAGTTATAATTCACAATTTTTTACAACCCTTGAAGTGGTATATTGTAATATATAATTAAGATAGTGAGTGATAAATCCATGTGAATCTCATGGTAATATTGCAAAAGTCAATTTGTCACTTCAATAAATTCTTAAAAATGTTATAAAATATAGTTATATGTATCGTTTTACAAACATAACATATAAAATATTTTGTAATGATTCCTTTGTAGTACTTAAGCAAGGGTACTCTAAACTAATAAAGATTGTGAGATTGATTAATTGAAGATTAAAAGTTTGGTGGACTACCTAATAATCAACCACCTTGATCCTTTGTTCTTAAGGCTTTCTAATTTAGTTAGGTACAGAACTCTATATTCTATACTACCTACTTAACAAAGATTTCAACCTCTTCTATTGCAAAATTATCCTAATAATTTGCTCACTAACCAGTTTTTGACTAAAATTTTCCTGAATTTGGTCATGAAGTAGCACCTATTTGTCACAAACCTAGGGTTTGTTTGGTAACAATGTTCTAATAACGTTGTTTGTATTTTTTTAAAATACGTGTGAGTGAAAAAGTGTATAAAAATATGTATAATATTATTTAAAAATTGAAAATGTGTCTAAACACATGTACCAAACGAGAGCTTTTTATTTTTAGATATATAATAGATTAGATATATCTGTACAGTCAGTAACACAAACCAGAGCTTTTCACCACAGATTCCATGTAGATTGCCACCACTACATCCACATCCCATCTTTTCTCCTTTTTTTTTTTTTTGTGATTGCCACGTGGCACAAGGTAGAAAGACCTCAAGATTATCCTATAGAGCAAAGGTTGAAAAGAACATAATCCAAGACGACCTTAACGACGTCGTACTTTGTGTTTTATCTGTATAAGGTTAGAGATAATGCCTTGCCAACATGTCTTCTCGTTGAACGACAGCGACAACTACAATCGTGTGCGTCTTTGAAAATCATCAGCGCCTTTGAAGCGCGTGGAAGGAAGAGCTTTTTTTTTTTTTTTTTTTTTTTTTTTTTTTTTTTTGATATATGAAGGTAGAGCTTTTAATGCTGTGTTTGGTAGAGATTTGAAAATATCCCATTCATATTTCATGCCTTTTTTTTTTTTTTTGGCAAAGCCAATTCATTTCATTTCATGTTGCTTAAAAGCCAATATGATATAATTGATTTTGACGTATCATCTCAATAAATTCCTCAAAAAAAAAAAAAAAAATTGTCAGTAAAAATTTATTTATTTTTCTAGATAACCTTTTGACCAATACAAACAATGTTGCATTTCTCAACATTTTTATGTTTAAGAAATTATTTGAGATATTATTAATGGATAAATTAAATAATCCAAACACTAATATTTTTTTTATAAAAAAATTAAACTACTATTTTTGGTCAAAAAAGTACATGTCAGTAGTTGGAATTCAATTTTATATCTAGTTTAAATAATTATTTGTATCAATTTAAGTGATTAAATTGATACAAATAATTATTTAAACTAGATATAAAATTGAATTCTAACTACTGACATGTACTTTTTATTTAATATTACGCTGACTCTTCTTATCATCAAAAGTTGAAAGCTAACTTAATGTAAAATAATTTTTTTAAAGAAAAAATTTGATGATTAGATTGACATAGTTAATAGTTATAAAAAACAAAATTTAAATCCCAAAATTGTAGTCATAAAAAAGTATCTGTAGAAGAAAAATTGAGATATAACTTACTTAGGGTGAATGATGAGATCAATAAATTTTCTCTCCATTTGCACAAAATTTAAAGAATTCATCTTATTTTAATTTAGTCCCAAAAATTTAAAAACATTTAAGGTGGCACAAAATTGTTTCATTTTCATAATTTAGTGGTGGTCATTTATTATTAGTGATTTGTAAAATCATGTAAGACAGTGTCTATACATGTAAAAAAGAAAAAAGAAAAATACAATTAACACACCCTTAATGTTTGGGTTAATGCTAGCAAGATTCAAGGCTTTTAAAAAATGATCAACTTGGTTCATAATCATCATGAGAAAAATGATTAACAATATAGAATCTAAATTGGGTTTATGGATTAAGTTAGTCATTTTTGAAAAATTTTGATAAAATTTTACATTAAAAAAAGTAGAAGCAATTAAGCGCGTGGATGTGACGCCCACGGGAGTAGCGTGAAACACCCAGCCCACTTTACCAACTGGTTTTTACCGTAAAGCCCAACGTATCACCATCCAGCAACCAACACCACAACTCTCAAAAAAGCTCTCTCAGACCAGTTACACACAAAAACGTAAAACCCAAAGCCAAATCCAAAGCTACCTGACTCTCTCTCTCTCTCTCTCTCTCTCTCACAAACTCACCAAGTAGTACTTTTTCACACACAGTAGCGATGGCGGTGGCTTCAACATCTCTAGCATCCCAACTCTCCGCCCAGTTCTCCGGTCTCCGCCGCACTTCTCCAAAACTCGACCACTCCCACTCCCTCTCCAACTCTCAATCCTTATTCCAACATGTTAACTCTCATCTCCGCCTCACTTCCTCTCCTAAACCCCCACGTGGCGTCGTTGCCATGGCTGGCTCCGGCAAGGTACACTGTCTTCCTTAACAATAATAACACCTTCTAGATCTATAAGCTTCAATGTTGTAGTTTCATCAATATGTGTGTTCAGATAGCTATTGTTCTTTCATTTCTTAAAAATTTTACCTTGAACAAACGAAACCAACCACTATGAGATATAGCTACTTGTTAGTTAATTCCAAGGTTGTAATTTTTTTTTTTTCGCATGTTTAATCTTTTAGCTAAATGAGTGACCAGTGGTTCCTTCTTGGAACCAATAATGAAGCATTCAAAGCTTTTGAATTTTTACTTTTTTTTAATAAAAAAAGCTATTAAGTTGTGCATTATTAATTGTTTTTATCTATATTTTTTTCTTTATAATGATTTGATTATGAATATGTCAAATGGGTTCTCAAGTGTAAATGATTCTCCTATTTGAACATTTACTAATTGTTCTTATGATTTCTTGTGCTTGCAGTTCTTTGTTGGTGGAAACTGGAAGTGCGTAAGTATTTTTTTGTCACAAATGTTGTGATTTAATTTGTCTATATCTTAATTATGGTTTTATTTTTTTTACATAGTCCGTATTTTTTGTTTGCATTACTTGTTTGTTTCTTAAGAATTTGAGTACTTTGTTGATAGAGCTTGAATTTTGAAGAGAATTGTCGTTTTAATTTGATAGGTTGGATTTGTCATGGTATGGGTTCTTGAGTTTGAATCCTGTCTCCATTTTACCTTCTATTTAAAAAATTAAAAATCTCACACATGTTGGGCCCCGTTTATTAATGAGTTTGACCCCACACTTGAGGGGGAGTTTTAGAATTATGATTAAATAATTTAATTCACCATTTAGTTAAACCTTAAGCTATTAGCTAGGACAATCAGTAATTTATCAAATATATATGCCACTGATAGTACATGTGTATTGATGGGTGTTTGATGAAGGAAAGGAGGAATTTGTTTCTCTATAAGCTGAAAAAGAGAGGTTGCAGTCTGTTTGGAACCTGTTTTGCTCTGAAGTCCAGTCTATAGAACATAGTTTCTCAATCCCATCTGTCTAACTCTCTCTTGTATGTAACCTAGTTGTACCAGTAGTTAGTCCAAATCTCTTTCGCCATGTAAAGCACTCAATATCTTCTCTCTCTAACAAACAATTGCTGGGAGTAGGCTTATCCATCAAAACCCGCAAAAGTTTCTCCCTTGTAGACAGATTAGAGCTCTTGATTAGAGGGTTGATTTGACACAGGAAATAAGGATATACTGCATTTGTTCATATATGCAGATTTTCTCTAATTAGGTTTGCAGAGCATAACTCTATCAATTGGCTTTGTATTATGTACTCTTGGAATTGCACTGGATAAAGAAATAGGACAACTAGAATGGATACTCTGTTTACTTATAAGCAAAATTGGAATGGAATAACGAAAAAAGAAAACGTGCCTTAGTAAAAAATTGTCTGAGAACTCTTTTGCAGGGTTTCCTTGCCTTGTGTGGGTACCTTGACTCTGCTTCAGTTTATATAACTATCTTGCAATGTATTCTTGGAGTTCTCAACTCCGCATTGGTTGTTCAGCAACCTGTTTTTTCTCTTTTTTGGCAATGTGTGTGTGTGTGCACCTACATGGGCAAGCATGTTCATATATGTAAAAATTGAATGCCAAAGATAGCAAGACTGGTTCCAACTCCACATGATGGTGCTACCATCCATATTTCCTAGTTCTGTGCATTTGTATGTATCATTGATAGTGTC
Source organism: Quercus glauca (assembly GCA_023736055.1). Taxonomy (NCBI): domain Eukaryota; kingdom Viridiplantae; phylum Streptophyta; class Magnoliopsida; order Fagales; family Fagaceae; genus Quercus; species Quercus glauca. Next base: position 56,192,423 of record CM043325.1, on the reverse strand, counting down.
AGAACTCAGTAGTGAACTGTGAACCTAAGGCTCCTTTCCACCCAATGCATTTAATGTGGAGCTACTCCACATATCTATTAGGTTATAATACATTTTTCTTGTTCATTTTTTTGGACTGTACATTGATACAAACTACATTTATACGCTTTTCTATCTTGCTATTCTGTTAAATATTGCATATGCAATGTAGATATTTTGCTCTTTTTTTTTTTCTTTTTTTTTTGTCATTTTAGTTTCTTCATATTGAAAAGCTCATCTCTTTTTTTTTTTTTTTTTTAGAATGGGACGAAAGACTCAATCACCAAACTCATTTCTGATTTGAACAGTGCGAAACTGGAAACTGATGTTGGTAAGATAATATTCTATCTTAATGTAGTATGCGGTACAATCTGCAGTAGACTGACTTCTGACTTTTTCCATGACTACTTCCCAAAATTAGAAGAAAAGATAATCATGTGTAAACTGATAATTAAGTTTCTGAGTGTGCAAAAGAGCCTCAGACAGTGAGTCAATGATGATTTTGTAATTATCTAATCCTTGAGAAAATGCTGCAATACCCTTGGACTTCTGTATAACTAAAGGTGTATCTTTTTTCATTATTCGAAAAAGTGTTGGAGATGGGTTTTTGGGTGGCAAGTCTAAAGCATTAGTTGTTCAATAGGTTCTTTTGTATGATAAAGGTTTATTTTTTATATATTAATTTATCCAAGTATTTTCTTATGAGATGTGCAGATGTTGTAGTGGCACCTCCCTTTATTTACATCGATCAGGTGAAGAACACGCTCTCAGATCGGATTGAGATATCTGGTCAGAACTCTTGGGTTGGAAAAGGTGGTGCTTTCACAGGAGAAATCAGGTGATCTTGCTCTTCCATGTTCAGCAAAATGTATCGTTTGTTCATAGTTTCTGGCTCCTTTGCTGTGTATATATACATACACACATACATACATGTGTGTGTGTGTGTATATATTTTTTTTGTTTTCTCAAGAATCAATCCTTTTTTTCAAATTGAGTGATTCTTTTAGTTATCTTGTATTGGTTGCAGAGTTGTTTTACTTAGGCAGTCAGTGTGTAGAATAAATTTTTTTTGAGGAAGTTGTGACTTTGCATGGCTTTCATAAACAGTGTGCCATTTATTTTCTTAGTTTCTAGTTTTCTCTTTTGGAAGTTCTTCCCTTCTTTGATGAGTAATAATGAATCTTTTATCAAGAAACAAGAATGCTCAAAAGATTTATTTTCCTAAAGAATTAGAATAGTAAGCCTAACTTAAAAGATCTATAAACTGAACGAAAGCGTTAAAAGAAATCCTCAGGTGCACTTAAATCTAAATAGGGTGGTATGGGCTAGTACACCATTCAAACAAAATGTGCAAAAAGCTACATTTGATCTCGATAAAAAAGTTTTTCTACACTCTCAAATGTTTGGCTATTATGCTCCTTCCAAATCACCTACATAAGACACATAAGGGTTGCATTCCACATGATACTATTCCTATGTGTCCCATACAACCCCTTCCCTCAACAATCTAGAAAGTTTCTCTCTCTCTCTCTCTCTCTCTTTGATGAAACTAAAATAACAAAACTTCTAGTTGTTCCTGTTTAAAATTCTGCATCAGATTAAACAAGGTCTTGTTTTCATACTGCACACAAATGGTTCTTTCAAGATTGTTGCTCCAAAAGTTCCAAAAAAGTCCTTTTACAAGAGTCCAAATCATTCTGCTGGTGAAAATGCAGGACTCAGCCATATATTGACTTTTTGATAACTAATAAATTAATAATGGTGTCATCATTCTTCTTCTTTTGATATCAGCTTTTAATTGATCAGTTTCTTACAACATCAGCTATGTAGGAACTAATAATTGGCAATATAGTGGTGATATATTTTGCACTTGCCTTTCATAGGGTTTAATATTTCAAACATGGCCTGAGTTTCAGGCTCATGGGGCTCCTTTCTGTTGAATTTACATGTATTGGAAATTGATTTGAACATCTTTTTCCTTTATGTAGATCCTGGGGTGTTCATTGACATGAAAAGTTCTGTCTTTGGTTACTTATAAAGATAAAAATAAAATCTGTTTTTGGTTGTAATATCGTACTTGTGCCCGTGATTTTAATTTAAAATTTACACATAATTACCAGATTTACTGTTTTCATTTTGTAGTGTGGAACAATTGAAAGATATTGGCGCCAAGTGGGTTATTCTTGGTCATTCAGAGCGGAGACATGTTATTGGTGAAGATGATCAGGTGAAAGTTTTAACATTTATTGTTTTGAGAGGTTTCCAAGAGAAGATGATTAATGTTCTTTGCTACTTGATGCTATAAGTTAAGACTTTAACTGATGATTTGTGAACTTCAGTTTATAGGAAAGAAAGCTGCCTATGCCTTGAGTGAGGGTCTTGGAGTAATAGCTTGCATTGGGGAGAAATTAGAAGAAAGAGAATCAGGGAAAACCTTTGATGTATGTTTTCAGCAATTGAAGGCTTTTGCAGGTAACTTTCTTGCTGATATTACTTCTTTTTATGAATTATGATTGGAGTCCTGTTGCAAAAGGAAAATGTGTCCACTGTTCCATGATACTATTCGTACCATTATGTGCAGATGCAGTATCTAGTTGGGACAATATAGTTATTGCTTATGAGCCTGTTTGGGCAATTGGGACTGGTAAAGTGGCAACACCATTGCAAGCACAGGAAGTACATGTAGCTGTTCGTGACTGGCTAAAAAAGAACATCTCAGCAGAAGTTGCATCTAAGACACGAATTATTTATGGAGGTAGTTTCTTTACTGCAACTGCATTTGCATCATGAATACTGTTTCGCCGAATCATATATATCTAATGCTATGGTTACATTTTACTGCATTTGGAAGTTTTAGTTTATAATCGTCTGTCGGTAAGAAGGGATAACACTTCATAGGCATCTTTTGTTTGTAATAATCTTTTTGTGGGGGAAGAGAGAGAGAGAGAGGTTTACTTTCCTGCCGTATTATAGTCTACTGTTATATGATGCTTAGAATTGGTTATAGAATGGTTCATCTCTAGTTGTTATAGTCTTCTATATGACTGCTATTATAGTCTACTGTTATATGATGCTTAGAACTGATTATAGAACAGTTCATCTCTAGTTGTTATAGTTTTTTATATGGCTGCTGCTTACTATCTATATAAAACCGAAATGACCAAAAATTCATTTTCAGGGTCCGTAAATGGAGGCAATTGTGCTGAGCTTGCAAAGCAAGAAGATATTGATGGTTTTCTTGTTGGTGGTGCATCCTTAAAGGTATATTCCTGCTGTTAATGATTTCCTTGAAATTTTATGGGCAAAAGTTTATCAGAATTTTCTCAATGATGGTGCATTGTGATGATTACAATTTACAACTTCATTTTTCTTAATGTAGGGTCCTGAATTTGCAACCATTGTTAATTCGGTGACATCCAAGAAAGTTGCTGCTTGATGGAATTGGCAAAAAGAGCAAATAAATGGTGAAGAAAAGCTGTTTCAGTTTGAAGCATAGTATAATAAAACTATGTGCCATGTGCCGGTTTTCTTGGATGGGTTTTTGATCATTATCCCGTTTTTCTTCCCTTAAAGCTAGAAGAATCTCTTTTATGTGTTTTCTGTGGGCTACCTCTCTTCTGGGGATAACAAGAGGTATACAAATCATGTTTTAATAGCATAAACAATTTATGAATGAGTGGCATCTTTTTCAAGAATTCGGAACTTTTATGTTGAAGTCTTGCTTGTGTGATGTGGGCATCATATAGACAATTTAGTGTACAATGCTCATCCCTGACTTTTTGTACAAAAATCGCACCCACTAATGACTGCATTAGTAAAAAAAGAACGGAAAATATGGGAAATAAACCTTCAAAATCTCCAGTTTGCATGAACCTCATCAATCATGCTAGAGTTTGGACAATGGTACTGTGGATATGTTCTCTCCCTAACTCATTTGTACAGGCTAATGGTTTTGTGTGTGTTTTGATCAACTTTTTGCTGAAAGTTGACAAGAGTATTGTTGTACTTGTTCCTAGAAAAATTGAGGTGTTAAAATAATTATACCAAACTGTACACAGACTAATGGTTTTTTGTGTGTTCGGATTAAATATTTGAGGAAACCTTATTTGTTTACTCTTTAAAAGTTGATAAAATTATAGTTGTACTTGGAATAGTGAAATTAAAAAAAGAAAAAAAGAAGTTAATCCAAACTTGAAACTGATTTCATCGCAATGCCAAATAACATGTGTGTTTAAAGCTTTTAGCAAAGGAAATAGAAAAGTGTGTGTTTTGAAGGGTTTTTTTTAACCTAAATTGCATGAACTTTATAGATGGTGATTACATTTCGAAGCACTCCTTCAAAAGCAAGATTATAATTTGGTATCAATCACATGAGTGAGCATTCAGCACAGAAGAAAAGTTATGCCTGGGGGAGCCTACACTCAAAGCATATATGCCAAAGCAAACCTAGTAATAAAGACAAGCAAGCCTTATACTTCTTATATAAACCATTCTTGGAGAGAGGTAGAGGTATAGAGTAAGACAATGGAGTGGTTCTACACTAGGAGGAGAGGTCCAGAGTGGAAACAAGGGTGGACAGGCCAGACCTTGGGCTCCATTTCTACACCACCACTTCATTTGCTCACCATTTTTGGCATTGTCTTTGTGTTACTGTGGTTTTCTCACTTCACAGGCTATCAGACCCAGTTGAGAACCACAGCAATGAACTTTCAGTTGTTCCTTTTCTTGTTGCCTATCCTTTTGGTACTCCTCATGGCTTCAAATTCTTCTGGTTGGAGGTTCAACTTTCCTCTCTCGCGCTCGGACCATGGGGGCTCACCTTTGGGTATTGCAAGCTTGGTGGTGCTACTTTTGGTGTTGCTTTCTTATCAATCATCTTTTCAATCAAAGTGGTTTGGACCTCTTTGGAGGTCAGGCTAATTATACTATCAAAAGAAGAAAAAATACTGTAAATATCAGCTATATATAATGCCTATGTGTACACGTATGTAAATCTTAATAATGGAATCTTTTTTTTGTTGTTTTTGGAGCAATGCTATCTGATCTATACAAATAGCACTGGCAATTTGAGGTAATATCTTTTTAAACACATCATGGAATTGTTCTTCTTCTGGAGCAGTGCTATCTTGGTACAACAAAACATTGTTAAACAAAATTATATTAGCATATAATTTTCATTTTTTTTGTAATTAATATCAATTAATATTTTTTAGATTTATCTTTTTTTCAATATAGTTTTTGAATCTTGCCCCTCTAAATTAAAATCTTGGCTCCACCATTGGCTTACGATAATAACATACCAATTCTTAGATATGTAATCATTGTTATAAATTAAATATAGATTGTAATATCAAAGGAGGTGGATTTGTGTCTTTCAATAAGTTTGTCCCATATGGAAAGACTTGCAAAACTTTGTTGAGAATATAAAGCAACCACAAGCCATGCATTCCTTGCATTATGTTAGGTGGAACAAGAAAGCGTGTGTATGGTATGGATTGCTTATTAAAAATAAAAAATTAATTGATTTGGAACGAGGAGAAATGATTGCTAAGCAATCACACCGGCTCATGAATGGTCTTCTAAAATATAAAAAGTACTCAATTTTACATATTTTAACCCAAAAACCTCCTACATCAGTCTTTATAAAAATGTCTAAATATGCACAATAGTCTTGCAAATGAACAGTAACCGTGTATATATTCACGGTTACTGTTCATCGTGTAAATGATTTTTTTATTCTTTTTTTCTCTCTCCTCTCTTCACCTCACTCTCTTTTCCTTTCTCTCTCCTCTCATGATTACTGTTCACAGTATTAAAAAAATGAATATTTTATTTGAATAAATTGTATAATATACAAACTGATGTGGGTTTTTTGTAAAAATAAGTGTGTAAAATAGAAAAAGTAGGTTTTAGATGTGCAAAATGAAAATTTTTTTGCACATACTGATGTGGATGCTCTTAATTTGAATGAAAAGCTATTTGAAAATATAACATATTTTTGTTCTGTCCTTTCGTGTATTGAAACAGCCAACCCATGTGCTTTAGGCTAGCTAGGGGAGAATATTTGTGGCTTGGTGAAAGACGTACGAGGATGGTTTTTGGTGCAATAATAGCTTAAGCCATAAGGGGTCCATAAGTCCATTATCTATAAGAGGAATAATCTTTTTTTTTTTTTTTTGGTATTAAAAAAATGGTTAAAGAAGGGCGGCTAGTATGACTTTTCTACTTGGGTGTGACCATAGTATCGAGTCCAAATCTTCTGTCTCATTAATTGTGCTCCACTTCATGCTCTACCAATAAAACTTGGACAACTGGTCTCTTACATTAATGAGATAGTTATCTCATTTAATTAGAAAGAGATTTTAACATTAATGTCAGTAACATGAGTGCTAAAGTCAGAGTTATCTCATTAATGAGAGAGACTAGCTGTCCAAGTTTTATTGGTAGAGCATAAAATGAAGCACAATTGATGAAACAGAAAATTTTGACTCCCATAGTATCGCCCTAATCGCTTTCAGACTAAGACCACACATCACAATCGCTAATGAGTTAAGTGAATAGCCTGCATATGAGATATAAAGAGTCACAACATATTACTTTTAAGGGAACTCGAAATCATGCCTAAGGCATGTTTGAGGTTGCTCAATTAAGTGGTATATTTCAAGCCCTTCTAACACAAAATTGAGAAGAGAAAGAAGAGTTTTAGGCCAATGCTTGCTCATAAAATTTCATAAGCATGAAAATTAAAGGGCCAAATCAAATGTTTTTGAGTTATTGACAATGCTGACTAGCACTCCTGATTTATCTAAGCTTGATTAAGTACTGGTCCACGAGGACGGTGGTAGGTTTAGAAAATTATTGTTTAGATGGGTATTGATAAACACTTGTGCCGTGACACAGTGAGACAAGAGGAATGGACATCTGGAATTGACATTCCGGAGGAAATTGCTTAATTTCAGTTGCTTTTAGGCATCTAGTGCCATCTGTTATTTGTGTTTTATTTTGGGGTATGTCCACCTTTAGATTAATAATGACTTGATGGAAATATATATGTAGAGGTCCCACTGAATTTATAATCTTTATCTTATTTTTCTGATAGTTGGTGTAGGTTAATAAGTTGCTTAATAATGATCAACTAGTGCAAAATAATGAAATATGATTATCTAACATTTTTTAAATAATTTTTCTTTCATCAAATTGCGGGAAAGTGTGACAGTACTTTTGTGAGTTTTTTTTGTTCTTTTTTCTTTAATTTTAATTATTATTTAAGTTTCATAGCTTATTTGCTCATGTAAAATTTCTTAAATTTACTACTTTTTTTAAGTAAATATATATTTTTGTCAATTTATGGGGGGAAAGAATCAATCATATTTTTTTGCTTATTTGTTGAAAATGAACAAAAAAATAATTTTATTCAGAAAATGTGAAATTTTAAAAAACTATACATAAGCAAATAAATTATCTAAAATAGTTACGAATATGATTGATATGTGCTTATTTGCTTTTTGAATTTTTATATATATAGAGAGAGAGAAAATATGATAGATTGATTCATGACCAATTAGCTTGAAAATTCAAGTTAGTTACAAACATGATTGATATTGCCTCATTAACATTAACTCACAATCTATTTGCCTCAATCATTCCAATAGCTCTATCCCAAAAGCTCTTCTCACAAAAAAAAAAAAAAAAAGCTAAACATTTGTGTGATTTGTGGGTTTTTTTTTTTTTTAATTAGGGACAAATATTATAGAGACATGATATATGATATATAAGCAATTAACTTAGCTTGACATTTAAGTCATCAATTACCTTACCAAATATATATGAGTTCTATTTATAAAAGATTACTAAGTTTTATGTGGCCCTATTATAATTCCTCTCCTTTTTTTGGGTATAAAACTAATTGTATATAATATATCAGAGTCAAAGTATCTACAGGAAAAACTATACAAATAGATTAATGAACAAGTAAATGAAAATCAGTGATAACTTGTCTTTGAGAAAAATTAATAGCTCAAAGCCGTAAAAGAGCTCGTTAATAGAACAAAAAATTGCTTAGCAAACTATTAAGTTGCATCAATGAAAACAGTTCTTGTATAGCTTATGAGTAAATTATATTCAAGCATTTGATTGGACACTTAAAGATGACAGTAGAAGACAAGAAATAAAATAAGAATGGATTAAGAATGTTTTATAGTCATTGCTTGAGATTCAAGAAAAGAAAATCTTCCACTCTATTGATTCCAGGACAAATCTTAGGCTTAGTTGAGGTGTATTTTCCAAAAGGAAGTAACTTGAGGCATACATGGGACAAATATGTCTGGGCAAGGGTGTGATTATTCATTTCCTTTCTGTTTTTTTAGTGCAAAAGGTGTGATTTCTATACTGGTTTCATAATCTTGTTTAAGGTGATATATTCACAAATCACAATTACTGGGGTAATTAAATATAAAAAAAAAGGGTTTATATCCAAATTTCAAACTAGTTTATACTATATAAAGAAAAACTTTGTCCATTAAATACAGCCAAAACAATATAATAAATTTTGTCCTCAAAAAGTTTTTAAAAATTAAAAAAAATTTGTTCTTAAAAAATGCTTTTATGATTTAGTGATATTACTCGATTTTTTTTAATCGATGAATCTTAATCCACTTGCTCTACTCGTTGTGAAAAAAAAGGAATAGAAAAAAAATAATAAAGAAAAAGAAAAATAATAATTCCTTCCTAAAAAGAAGTCTTGTATCTCTCCAATCTATATTAGACAAAAACCAACCACCCCTCACTCAGTTACAGTGTGTCGACTCTTACATGCAATGGTCAGTGGTCACGACTATTGCATGTTAACTCATCTTTATATATCCAATAAACACGAACCTCATTAATTTCTTCAAACTATAATTCTCTAGAGAATCAATGAAATAAATTTAAAAAAGAAACAAAAGCAAAACAAAACAAAGTTCATAGCTAAACCATCATCAGAACTTTGCTATATATTACAATGAAAAAGAAGAAAAAAAAACATGATACATATCAACCACATATTTATATCTACCAAAAACCCAAATCAATTGCAATTCATCATCCTTTACTATATACAACAGTCATGTATATTATCATGATCTATATAACCTGTCTTTACTCTAACAAAACACAAACTCCTTTTTTCCAAACTATCTACAAACTAATCTGTTTCAACCAAATAGCAGCATATATTCTCATATATCTTATAGTTCTGTATATCTAAACTAACCAGCCATCAGTAAAGACAGACCGGTATTGCACCATAACAAGCAACAACACAATCAAAGCAGCAACACCCCATGGTGAGCTTCCCTCCGAGGGCCGGTGGTGGGTTCGGCGGCGCTGGTCCCATGGTGACATGGAAAAGAGAAAATCTGGGTTTTCCATGGATGACAACCACCGGACTAGGATGAGTAACGCTATGGGTGTGGCCAAAAGCAGCCAACCCATTTGTTCTTCAGCACGTTCCACAGCTTCCTCATAAGAGAAGTACCATGAGGTGCCAAGAAAGACTGAGATCACTGCTAGAATTAGCAGAACTGGATATGGTAGAGGGTTTAGAGAGAAGGCATCAAAGATAGAGGAGGTTGTGCTTCTTCTATAGGCCATTTAAGACCTTCTTAATGAGAAGCTTTGTATAAAGGTTTGACAAATTCAAGAGGTCCTTAGGAATTAATGGCACAGTAGCATTTATAGCAAGTGGAGGATATTTGATTTGGTAGTTTACCTATTATTATATTAGAAAGTCTAGTGACACACTTTGTTCACACACAATGTCACAAATGGTTAGGGTGGTATATACGTTTGTAATTAATTAGTAGGTGGAAAACTTATATAAGTTATAAAATGGTATTAAAGTAATAGTATTTCTGACAGAACATTCAAAATACAAATTTCTTGATCATCTAATTATAATAAAAAAAGAAAAAAAATTCTTATTTCAACAATTTATGAAAAAAAAATGTTTACATTTGGCACGTCTACTAAGTTATTTTGTGTGTGATTCAATGCATGGGTTTTCAAATTGATTGCTTAGTCAAATGGTCTGACTTGTTTGTGTGGTAGAGCATGTTGGTAGCAAGTGGCTAATGGGCCCTCTAGACTCTAGAGTAATAAATTAAAATCATTGAACTTTTTTTTTTTGAGAATGTAAAATCATTGGACTAGATTTACTAAAATTATTGTGGGGCCAAGGGATTAGGCAACCCAGCCTGCTTCGTACCAAGCCCAAAACCCATGCCAAGAAGGAAAGAAACTTCCGAGGACGACGTGAGAAGATCCGAATCACCCAGGATGACCGCCGAGGACAACTATGTCCTCGGCCAACCCCAACCAGAGGAGGGAGAGTCAACGCCCCATCACAGGCAGCCTTCTAAAGCACCCCTTGAGAAAGGACGAGTATAATGTGCCAATCATGGGAGGACGGTAGAAGAGCAAATCCAAGACAAACTATCATCTCCACATTAAATGCCCGCCGCTGGCGTTCTGGCCACATTAATGAGGAAATGACCCCTGACCACTGCAGTCTTGGTAGCTGCAACTCACAGAAGGATGGAAAAACGGCTGATGAGACAAGCACTCAAGTAGTGACCTGCTTGGTCGACAAATGTAGAGCTAGGATCAACTAAAATGAGATATATAATGTAAGAAGTCCTCTAGAAAGAAGAGGGAGAAAGGCAGAAAATACTGCAGCATTCGCATGACCCCTGTAACCAAGTATTGAAAAAGCAATAAGAACTTCCAGCCCTTAAGAAGAGGGTCGAGGAACCATATCTTATGCTTTAGCTTATATTCTTGTCGCCCAACCCATACACTACCCTGTTTAGCCGTCGCAATCTTTACTAGGGCCTAATTCTTGAACACATACTCTACAAATTTATTGTATTGGACTACCCAGGCTTGAGCCCACTCCCTCCCAGGGGCGCTTTCCTTGCCGATGTGGGACTAAAGTGTCAAGCCTTACACTACAAGGTCAGCCCTTGGTGGGGTGAAAATCCTGAACTCTCGCGTTGCATGGGAAAAACCCCCGCGTTCCATGGGAAAAAAGCCCAGTTCTTACAATTGGCGCCGTCTGTGGGAAGAACTTGTGTGTTGGCAAGTGCAATGGTTAAACATGGCAGGATCAAGCTCCCATCAGCAGAGAAGGCCATTTTGGCGGCCATAACTACTACCACACATGCGAAGTAGAGCAAGTCCCAAAAATTGCTACCTCATGTTGTGGTAGTGCACTCGGGGCTGAGCCTTTTAAGGCACTCGAGAAAAATCATAGACAGAACCAAGATATTGCATGGTCCTCGGACTCGAACCTATGGGGAAACTAGGCACTTCAGAAAAAACTAAGTCCTAGATAGAACCAAGGTATTGCATGGTCCTCGGACTCAAACCTGTGAGAAAACTAGGCACTTCAGAAAAAACTAAGTTCTAGACAGAACCAAGGTATTGCATGGTCTTTGGACTCAAACCTGTGGGGAAACTAGGCACTTTAGAAAAAATTAAGTACTAGACAAAATCAAGGCCTTACATGGTCCTCGGACTCAAGCCTATGGGGAAATTAGTTACTTCAAAAAAAAAAAAAACTAAATACTAGACAGAATCAAGGCCTTGCATGGTTCTCAGACTCAAGCCTATGGAGAAACTAGTTACTTCAAGAAAAAGAAAAAAAAAAAAAAAAAAAAAAAAAACTAAGTCCTAGACAGAGCCAAAGTATTGCATGGTCTTCGGACTCAAACCTGTAGGGAAACTAGGCACTTCAAGAAAAAACTAAGTCCTAGACAGAACCAAGGTATTGCATGGTCCTCGAACTCAAACCTGTGGGGAAACTAGGCACTTCAGAAAAAACTAAGTCCTAGACAGAACCAAGGTATTGCATGGTCCTCGGACTTTAACCTGTGGAGAAACTAGGCACTTCAGAAAAAACTAAATACTAGACAGAACTAAGGCCTTGCATGGTCCTCAGACTCAAGCCTATAGGAAAACTAGTTACTTCAAAAAAAAAACTAAGTACTAGAAAGAACCAAGGCCTTGCATGGTCTTCGGACTCAAGACTATGGGGAAACTAGTTACTTCAAGAAAAAAAAAAAAAAAAAAAAAAAAAAAACTAAGTCTTAGACAGAACCAAGATATTGCATGGTCCTCGGTGGACTCAAACTTGTGGGGAAACTAGGCACTTCAGAAAAAACCAAGTACTAGATAGAACTAAGACCTTGCATGGTCTTCAGACTCAAGCCTATGGGGAAACTAGTTACTTCAAGAAAAAAAAAAAAAAAAAAAAAAAAAAAAAAAAAACCTAAGTCCTAGATGGAACCAGGATAGCACATGGCCCTCGGACTTAAACCTATGAAAAACGATCCTCAGATCAGACACTTATTTAAGTCCAGCATGCTCGACTGTTCGCACAGTCCACGGGGCAGAACACCCAATCATTTCCCTGGTAATTCTTATATTGTTAACTTAATTAGAGATAACGACCAAGGGTTATTGTTGGCTTTATCGAAATTAGGGTGACAATGCTCCGTTACTACTATCGGCATCAACTATAAAGTCCCATTGGAGGCAAAAGATAACGCACACATTAAATAATTATTGCAGAGAAAATAAAAAGATTCGTAAAGTAAGAAGAACAGCCTTCTTTATTATTTATTATTGAATAAAAAAAATATATATACATCATACATCAAATGGCTTGTCTCTTAAAGCTAAACTACAATAGAGGAGGCCGAGGATGACTTGTCTCTTAAAGCTAAGCTACAATAGAGGAAGCCTAAGATGGCTTGTCTCTTAGAGCTAACTACAATGGAAGAGGCTGAGGCAGGCTTGTTTTAAGGCTAACTCAAAAAAAAGAGAAAGCTCATGGGAATGGTAGATGCCCCGCCTCGTCCCAGCAGCACTCGAGCCCATGGGGATGGCACCGGCAATGAAAAAGAAGAAGAAGCGGAGGTGCCTGGCTGCCCCATCCTAGGATGTTCCCTTGATTCTCTACCAATTTCATGATAACTGGACATTAGGAGAGGGCAACACTCGAGCGTCAAACATTCAGCAATCTCGCAGGCCTCCATTGGGGTCCCACCATCAATGCGAGGCCCAAACTTAGGTGCGCCGAAAATATGATACGACCTACGCTTACTTCGATTCTTGGCCAAAGGAGGGAGGCTTTCTTTCTTGCTCGGTTAAAGGGAAGGGACATCTTTATCCTTTGCTTCCTGGCCCCTGCCCTTATCCAGGGTCATTTCATTCCCTAAGCCTTGATCACGGCCTTGGCAAAGTCCTTGGAAGGGCCTATAGTGTTGAAGGCTTGAAGTTTCTGATGAACGTGGAGAGTTATAAAAAGAATAATTCCCCCAGGAGGCCTTATATAGAAGGCAAAATCCAGTGAAAATTAATCCGCACAAAATTCAAGGAGAGAGAGATACGGCGAAGCAAATCCCTCTCAATTTTCAAAGAAATTTCCAACCGTTGGATCTGCGCCACTTCACGAGGACATTAATGAGAGCACGCCTCGTACATCGAAGCGTCAAGAGCGTGCCTTGGGCAGGTGAAAAGATTCTAGCGCTAATGGAGGACAAGACTTGATAAGCCATGGCAAAGGTCCGAGGACATCAAAATCCCCATCTCCGCTCGAGGAGCCTAACAGCAGGATTTTGAGGGGCTATTGTGGGGCCAAAGGATTAGGCAACCCCAGCCCGCTTCGTACCAAGCCCAAAGCCCATGCCGAGGAGGAAGAAAACTTCCAAAGACGACGTGAGAATGTCCGAATCACCCAGGATGACCGCCGAGGACAACCATGTCCTCGGCCAACCCCAACCAAAGGAGGGAAAGTCAACGCCCCATCACAGGCAGCCTTCCAGAGCACCCCTTGAGAAAGGACGAGTATAATGTGCCGATCATGGGAGGACGGTGGAAAAGCAAATTCAAGACAAACTGTCATCTCCACATTAAATGCCCGCCGCTGGCGTTCTGGCCGCATTAATGAGGAAATGACCCCTGAACACTGCAGTCTTAGTGGCTGCAACTCACAGAATGATGGAAAAACGGCTGATGAGACAAGCACTCAAGTAGTGGTCTGCCTGGTCGACAAATGTAAAGTTAAGATCAACTAAAAGGAGATATATAATGTAAAAAGTCCTCTAGAAAGAAGAGGGAGAAAGGCAGAAAATACTGCAGCATTCGCATGACTCCTGTAACAAAGTATTGAAAAAGCAATAAGAACTTCCAGCCCCTAAGAAGAGGGCCGAGAAACCATATCTTATGCTTTAGCTTATATTCTTGTCGCCCAACCCATACACTACCCTGTTTAGTCGTCGCAATCTTTACTAGGGTCTAGTTCTTGAACCCATACTCTACAAATTCATTGTATCGGACTACCTGGCCTTGAGCCCACTCCCTCCCAGGGGCGCTTTCCTTGCCGATGTGAGACTAAGGTGTCAAGCCTTACACTACAAGGTTAGCCCTTGGTGAGGTGAAAATCCTGAACTCCCACATCGCATGGGAAAAACCCCCCACGTGCCATGGGAAAAAAGCCCAGTCCCTACATTATTATTTTGTATAATATATGATAAATTATCTGTCATAATTGATCACATCATAGGTCGGTACCCGATTAATATGAATATAAGACATCAAGTTTTTTAAAACATATTTAGATAAGATATCAGAATAGCTTAACCTATTCAAAAGATTAAGAAGAACGTATATAAATTAAAAGAAAATCAAATTGAAAATATAAGCTTAGTTTTATTTTCTTCACTTAAAAAAGGTTTTTTATTATTATTTTTTTATCAATGTTATGCAGTATAAACTACTAAACATAAGCAAATATTTTAATTTAGAAATTCCAATTTATGCAAAAATTACATCTTTGTTATATGTATATCCGTATAACAAAGTGAATGAATAAAAAAGCTAAAAAAAAATGTGTTAAAATAGGTGATATTATATCAATCTTAATAAGATGTAGTTTTATCATAAACGATCCTAATAATTTGTCAACAATAAAAAATATAATTTTTTTTGTATAATACAAAGAAATTGTATTAATATAACATAAAAACAGAGAATTAAAACATAAAGTTCAGCTACACAAACCCTACATATATAGCATACTAAAAATAAATTAAATTTGTCAAGAGAGAATATTCAAGTGATAAAGAGGTCATAGTCATCTCTCAATCAACCAAAGTGGATTTAATAGTGAATTACATCACTGTCCAATTTCAATTGGGCATGCATCCACATCAGGGATTTTATTTTATTGGGAATTAGGATTTCACCACAAAGAATTATCTACTCAGCCCATCAAAGATTTTAAAAAGAAAAGAAGAGTATAGTGACACCCATTAGAGATGGAGCTTAAAACATGAAAAAAGAAAAGAAAAAAAAAATGTAGCATGGACAATAATTGCCACGATGTGGGGGCAGATGGGCCAACTTTAAACAGTCAATGATACATTGTTTAGGCTCAATGTTTGTAAGTTCATCATTGATCTTATTCCTAATGCTTTAAAACCAATGCTTTTCTCAGTCAAATTAATTGTTAATTGTCAAGCTTAGCAAAATTTAGGGACCTTGTCCCTTCACCAGTATTTTTATCAGGAACCATCATACATCCTGACCTCAAAAACACCCAATTTCAAAGTACATCACAAAGTGACACGAATAGTAAAGAAGAAGAGGTGAGATTCAAATCCCAAACACTGGATTTGAATAACCATTCAAAAGGTGCATATAATTGCTCAACCACCTTGATGATACAACACGTGTTTTGATTTGTTCTACAGTTGAAAGTGGATATAAATCAACGTCTGCTTTATAAATGCTGCCAGCTTTATAAAATTGTCGGCTTCTCTATGGTGGTTTGGCTTTTTTGGCATGGGTACTCAAAATTCTTTACTTTTTTATTTTTTAAGGCCGACCCAATGTTGAATTGAGAAATTGTTTTTGTATTCATCAGTGGATAAGGTCAGTCTAACTGAGCTATGGACTTAATTAAAGTGTAACAGAAAGATTGATCTGTAAATTTAGATATGACTCAAGAATGTTAAAAGAATCCCCAGAAACCACTGGGAATTACAGCCAAATAACTCTGCTTCTGACGTATTAACGCTAGATGACACCCTCTCGACTGGATATAGTAGTTGGGTCGCGCGGCCTTTAATGTTGCAGAGAATTTATTTATTTATTTTTTATACATCAAATAGTTGGGTTGAGGAATCTTAAAGTCGCCCTTTAATGTTGCAAAGATGTCACAGTTGGAAATAACTCTGCCAATCAGTTAACTACAAGACTCTTGGCAATGCTGTAGAGATTTTTTTTTTTTTTTTTTTTTTTTTGAGAATTATATTGTAAAGATTAATAGTGAACTTTGGTGAATATATACATCCATATCATGATTGAATATCAAATTAAAATCTATCTCAAAGAATTAGTTAGGATCCAATTTTTTTGGCTAGCTTTTAGTTTTTTATTTTTTATGTACAGCTTTTTAAAATCTAATTTTTTTCAAAGTATAAGTATACTTTAGCACATTTTAACAAAAATTAATCAGAAAAAAAAAAAAAAAAACTAAAACTAAATAAGCGAAGGCCAAACACACATGACATAATATTGATCTCAAATTATATTTCTACAGGTTGAATCCCCCTTTTCTATCAAGAGTTTTGTAATTAAGTGGTATTGTCATTCTCCTTCACAAGGATAATCAAGATGAAATTCTCACTCTCTCATTGTTATAATGTAACTATTAAAATTGAATTTTTTTTATAAAAAAAAAATTGTAAACTTAGGATTTTCTATAATAAAAATATTATTATTTTTTCAATCAAAACAAAAAGATTAAGGAAGAGACTAGAGAGTAACTTACAAATTAACCCACCACTACCAAACCGAATCATTACTCGATCATTGACATTAGCTAGTACAACAGCACTAAGTTGCTATAGTCGTTTATTTATATATTTTTAATATGGAGTCGTATATAATATAGTATCATTAAAGCAAGTTAATAGTGGGGTTTTTTTTTTTTTGTTTTTTTTTGTTTTCCTAGGCTGTAAGTGTTTAGTGCCTTGGTGGCCATAATTGTTGGTTTATCCAATCCAGGAAATCCAAATGAAACAATTTTAATCTCCTAAACAATCAAGGAATATTCTATATCAACTGCGAATTTTACTAAAAATAAATACAAACTAACGTGATAATAAATATAATTACTTAATTAGTGTTATTTCAAAAACATAATAAATAAAATGTTTGACTTTTTATTTTATTACTAATACATTAGTTTGTAAGATATAAATAGTAAAATTCATAATATTTCTAACATTTTCTTTACACAAATGTGTTGCAAAATTCTTAATCATCATTAGAAGAAAGAAAAGAAAGAAGAAAAAAAAAATATTGGTTTCCATTAGCTGGATCCAAATAAGATAAAATGTAAGTGGCTACAGGCTCTAATCCTTGTACCAAAATGGTATTTCCCTATTTAAATGAATGTCTTGAATTCAACTCAAAATGATACCCCTGTTACCTTGTGGAGCGGATGCCAAAAATTGTTATGATGTTTTGGATTTAGACTTGACAAATGTCGAGTGGTATATTTGACTATTTCTATTTTACTTAACAATATTGTTGAGCTTAGTTGTTGCTTTGATTTTAATGCATTTATTTGGGTTAAAAGGGATGTTAATTTTGTTACTCATGCTCTTGCTAAGTTTGTTTATGCAAATAGATTTTAGATTTTTTTTTTTTTTTAATGAATATCGCGCATTAAAAAAACAAAAACAAAAACTCCTATTACCAATTAACTGTTAATAAAAAATTAAAAAAAAAAAAAACATATATGGGACTCTCCTTTGGGGCATAGGCATTGGAAAAGAATTGATTCTATCCGATCCAGACACGGAATTTCATGCATATCTGATCAAAATTCATCAAGCAAGAAAAAGTGAAAAACCAAAACTGTGAAGTATCAGACAGCACTTTGTTTACTTTTCACATAATCATAATGTTAGGCATAATTGCCAATTATACATCTAATACAAACATTTTGGAACTCTCTGAGTCCCTGGTACATAAACATGATACAACCAAACTAGAAAAAAAAAAAAAAAAACACGTTTTTGCTGATTAAATGGGCATAATAAATCAACTAAAACACAGTGCTTATCAAAAAAAGTAAAACACAAAGTGCTTACAAGTTACAATCCATGTCTCAGGAAAATGTAGCTCTCTGATAATCAATGAGCCACACCCCATGGCCCACATCCTTTGCAAGAGCAGTGGTGGCATCGTTTGCATGCTGGTGGTTTGCATGGTCGTGGTGTTGGTGTTGGTGGCGTTGGACACCACTTATCACACTTATCAACAGGACATTTCATTGATAATATGCAAAGCACAATGGCTAGTACCAGCAATGGTAAGCATAATAGACGTGACCAATTTATAGACTCTTTGGGTGGTTCAACAGGTGCAGGTCGCTCATAAATAATAAATAGCTTTGGTATGCAAAGGAGGATTACGATCACAACCAAGAATAGCAGAATCTTGGCTAAACTATCACACCCTGGGTCTGGAGGAGTTGGTCTGCAACAGCCTCTATTGCAGCCTCTATTGCATCCCATGAAGAGCCTTACTGGTTTGTTGGGGTTGCTAAGGTTTTGTGAGAAAAATTCAGAGTGGCTCTTCTTTTTTTTGGATGGAAAAGGGCCAAAATTTATAGCCATAAGGTGAAATTGAAAAGCAGATCATATCAATCTCAACCATACACGTGTTGATGTGTCGACTTTTTCGATGGCTGAATATTCGGTAGTTGTTCCATCAACATTTTCTTTAAGCATTGAGATATCTTGTTTTGTAAGAACGGTGGGTGATGCCAATACTATTGGACGTATGAGTCAAATATAAAATGAGTAACCTAATGATTACAAAAAATTTCACAATTATTGACGTGCTAAGTTATAACTAGAGTAACGTTACTTTTATATGAGTTTATATCAATAACAACATACTATCTCAGCAATTAAGAAAAATATTGTAAAAAGTTGTCTCAAGCTTCATCGTTACGGAATATATTGGTGTGGAAAGACATTGTTAGCCTTGAGGCTGGACCAGCCATTTCTCAAGAAAGACGATCATTTTTTGGCTGTTTTTGCGTCCTCTCCAAAAACTCATAATTGTTGCAGCCACAATAGATGTAGATTATAGACCACTGTTTCTTACCCAGTTGCCGACATTATTCTAAAGTTCATATCATTGTTATTAAGTTAGATGAAAACATTAGCCTAAAGCATATAGTTCTATAGCAGCCCTGTAATAATACCACTAATAATTTCTTTTTCCACAAAGAAAAACCAATCGTTCAATGTTAACAAAGTCTTTCCACTCTGCTTCATTATCATTGGGTATATTAAACATTTTTTTTTTTTGGGTGTGAAATAGCTAGTGGTTTAAATCTGCTAAGTAAATGCGTCCAAATTCTACTGAAACTTTGTCCAAAATGAACTTTTCATCATGTCCCTTAATGCCTATTTCACCAATGAACATGCAAATAATGCCAAACTTCATTGTCAGTCAAGAAGCACCATGCATTGCTCTAGATTTTTTTTTTTTTTTTTTTAAGTACTGTATTTACGATCAGATTACATCATATGCACAAAGATACTCAAACAGCATAATAAAATACTAACAAAAATTTGATATTTTTATAAAAGAAGAATGCACTTTACAACACCACTGAAGCCATTTATACTTGAAAGGTTACAACAGAAACAAGAAAAGCCCATCAGTTACTCAGTAATTCTCTCATATGTACACTTCAAACGACATTAAAAACCTCAAAATTTTGTAACAAAATAAAAACCTACAACCTGTGTAATTTTGGACTTCCATGAGGAAGCTACAACAACAAGCACCCCCAAACTTTAGTCCCAACATTTAGGGATCATTTATGGATCCTCAATAGACTAGTTAGGGTTAGCTATGCTTCTTTCACATTTTTTTTCTTCTCCATATTACAAAGGAAAAATTGTAACCTAGTATTCATAATGTAAAATAATTTGTGTAGATTTGAGCCAACATATTTAGCCAGAGCAAAAGAGAAGTAGATCAGACTTTTCCTTCATACTGAAAATTCAGTTTGTAGTCATGTCGTAAAGTTGCTAGTGTGTTTCTGCAAGGACCCTCTACAGAAACAACAAGAAAATAAGTGAGAATGAAGTGTTTCCTTCTTGTACTCATTTTAAACATCAACACAAAGATTGCTTACCTCCAAATACTGTATGAAGATACTGAAGATCGTCTGCTGAGCAGGCATCAATCAAAGCGTATATACCTGGTCTGAGAGCTTCATCTATTTCCCTGCAGATTCACAATAAAATGGTTCAGCTACTACAGCGTGAGAGCTAAGGGTCGAATCCCACTAAGCTTGTACTTTTCAAAAAAAAAATTATGGAGACTGTAATTTATTTAGTCACACTTGCTTATTTAAGCTCTCATTTCTCCAACGCTGTCCTCCTCTTGTCACTCTAAATAATGGGAAAGAGGAAAGTACGACCTTTGGAACCATCTTTTGAAATAGAAAAACATTTTGGGACATACTAAAATGCAAAGACATGTTAGTTGGGTAAGGTAATGGTTCAAACAGAAAACAAGAGCAAGACATGGAATTCTCGTTGAACTTCATAATAGGAATGATTAAAAAAAAGGTGCTAAAAATTACCTTTTGATGCCAGTTTTAAGGGGGCCATAGCCTGAATAAACATATATGTAGTTTGCCAAAAACTGAGAACAATGGTGGCCAAAGGACTCTTTTTGCTGTCTTATCTGCACCATAAATATGAAAAAGTAAACCAGGTAGAATAGAAAAATTAAAAAAAAAAAGAAGGAAAAGGTGTCATGTATGTGTAAAACTCCCCCCCCCCCCCCCCCCCCCTTTCTATTTTCAAGGTAAACAAGACCACACATTCACATAGAACGCATGACTTCACTCTCCACCTGTTGTACATTGGAGGAATAGATGTCATTTGATCCAAAGACCATTGGCATGTAGAGGTCGGGTCTTGGTGTGATGGCAAGTGCCTTCCACCAAAAGTGACAAGTCACGGGTTTAAGTCCAGGAATCAGCCTCTCCCAATATAAATTGGGGATTAGGCTGCCTAGTGCGAGTCTAAATCTTCTATCACACCCTTCCTGCTCCATTATATACTCTACAAATAAAAACATGCCACATGTCCATCTATTTTATTAAATGCTAAATTTATTCCTTCTATTATTTCAATTTCCTAAAATAAATAAATAAATAACCCATCATATTTAGGTAACTGAAATAATAGAAGGCATAAATTTAGCATTTAATAAAAGAGATGGACATGTGGCATGTTTTTATTTGTGGAATCTATAGTGGAGCAAGAAGAGTGGGATAAAAGATTTGGACTTGCCTAGTGCCTACCATGACCTCCCAAACCTTGCAGAAGTGGGATCTCTATGCATTGGTACATCCATTGGTATGTATCTTATACTTGTATGCATAGTAAAGCTTAAATACTATTGAATATTAGTAATGGTAAATATAAAGTGAAAAAATTATGGTTACTTTTAGCAAAGCAGTAATGGTAATACAAAGTAACCATCAAAAAAAAAAAAATGGTAATAAAAAGTAAATGATGATAGAAAAGAAGTCTTGCCACAAACACGTTTCTATCAGTAGTGGCAATCAGTTACTTATACATCCAAGTTTTAGTTGGGTAACAAGTTTTCTGGACTAGAAAGGTTTCCTAAATGTGCAAGCTGGGCTATGGGTGTTTTCTGAGCACCAATCACTTTATCCCCATACAAGCTCTGACCTTCAATGACCCCCATTCATCAAAGAAAAGCCTTTACAAGGATATTTAACAGTGGAATAAATGGGACACTAATGACAACATGTAGGTTCATATGTTTGATTGATCAAATGAACCCTTTACCTGAACAAAAATGACAAAATTCAAGGAAGAATGTTTAAACTCTTGCAAGGTGAGATCCATTATATAACATATCAATTGAAAAGGGATAGGGACAACATATTCTATCAATTGTTGTTCAATGTTTTGAACCCTCTGTGACACTAAAATGTCCCCAATTAAATTAAAAATAAAATTTTGAGATCCATCTAAATCATAACAGCTATATTCTTAATACTATCAAATAGTTCTGATGCCAGTTAAAATTGAGGACAAGATTTATTGGCAAAAAACATGCTAGCTTGTTTACTTTAGCTCCAGTGCTAACCGTGTGCATAATGTCTCCCAATAATTTTGGCAAGATGAACTTATTCCAAAATAAATGGAAGGGGCAAATGAGCCACCTCAGTCACCATTCCTTGAAAAACTCATCCTAACAGGAGTTTTTACCATGGCTGAAGAGAATTCACAAAAACAAATTAAGGCCATGGAGTAAGGATGCACTGTGATACGCTAATTTAGATGCATTAATGTATGTTCAAACAAAAAATCTATAGGGAGTTTCGAATCTTGGTTTGTTCTTTCTTGGGTTATTATTTTATTGGCAGTCATTGGATGCAAGTAGACCTCCAATGTTATAGGAATTCATTAATTCTTTAGATTTTAATCTAACTTAAGGAACCTGTGACTATATCATGTATAGTTTATTGGTTCCCTATGTATGATTCTTTTTTAGTTAAATAAAATCACTTATTACCTATCAAAGATAAAAATGTCTGTTCACACAAACATCACATACCTCTTCATAAATCCTTCGAAGAAAACAACCGCATTTTACTCCCTCTTCTAATTCCCACGAAAAAGATCCTTTTCTGACGATTGAATCGGTATCCACAGTCTCCAAACAATGAAGGAGAACAGAAACAGAGGCTTCGAGTAGAGAAATACACCGCTCACACTCACTAGAATTAATGAAACAATCAGTATAACAACATATATTGCCCACTTTCATCCACCAAAGAAAACAAGCAAAGAAAACAAGCAACATAGTTTATGCATGCCAAGTGAGAAATATGAAACGTAACAACCACAGACCTAAGAGCATTATGCATAAATCGTAATTGAGGAAATAAATAATTACCTCATATTTAATCAGCTATTGATGTAGTTTTACTAAACCAAAAAGAAACTAATAACCTTAGATCTAGCCATTAAATTAAGTATGCTCTTTTCCCTGGTCCATCTTCTAAAGTGAAAAAAGAATTAATCAGCTCAAAATGACAACCCATAAAACATGTTATTTGATGAGAACAGAGTTTTAATGGTTCAAACTACAGCAGAGTTTAGTGCTAAGAGATGTGCAGAAACTGTGGCCTTAAACATCAACATAGTCATATTGTTTTCCACATAAAAAAATTGCAAGCATGCAACTTGCACTAATGGTTCTAAAAGTTTTAGTACCCTACAATATGAACCATTGTAACCATGTTTTTATGGACATTTCCCCACCCCCCTGAAAAAGGCACACACCAAAAAAAGAAAAGAAAAGAAAGACAAACTGTACCTCTTGTGATGCTTAAGAACGGTATACAATAATCTACAACATGCAGCAAATAGGTCAATTGAGAAGTGCTGATCTACAACACTTAAATCCTTGCTTGCTAGTCGATCAGAGATTTCATTATCCAATATCAAGGAAGAATGAGATGAGATGGAAGCTTCAGAAAGTTTAATCTGATGGAAATCTTGAAAAAGTGCAGCAGGTATACGTAAAGACTGAGCTACATGCCAGGGTTTCATTTGGAAAAGAGCATGCTTCCCAAAAATTCTTATGAGTACTTCAATGCACATAAGAATGACAGATCCTGAATCTGGATTAGTGTTGCCTTTATCATGCATAAATCTCTGGAATATTAAAGGATTCTGCAAGTGCAGAATAATGTTGAACAAACCCGCAAGTATGCTCTGAATGTGTTCTTTCACCACATCCAAATGTTTGCGTCCTGAAAAGAAAGTCAATGGTCAAAACAAGCATCAAACTGAGATAGAAACCTGAGGTGACAGTTGCAATAACATTGCTCTAAGCAGGGTTGATCAATTTATGCATCTCCTCATCTGATAATTTTTTAATAGGTAAATAGAACTTTATTAAAAGGAATTAAAAATGGTACAAACTGCTCCCCTGGTACACAGGCAGTATGCTATGGGAAAATCTCATCTGATATTAATAGCTTCTCCGTTCCATATACTTCATAATTTACTAAGGTAGGAGTCTGAATTCTAGGATGTGAGCCAGACAACATCAATAAGAAAACCTTGTTTTGAAGAAATTCCACACAAAATATCTGCTATCCATCCATAGCTGACATTGCTCCTTTGTTTAAACACCATCTTTGCAATAACAAGTTGAAATTTTCATAGATCTATAAATCCCTTTTCCAAAAAAAAAAAATTCATAAAAAAGCAGTTATATTATTGAAGGAACATATGTGTGAGGAATTATTCAGTTTTCTGATTCCTAAGGTCCATTTTAAATGCAACATAACACTACCCATGGCATTTTAAGGCAGTTAGTTTTAATCACTTTGGTGGAAACCTGACCAATTGAAGTACATTCCATCTAATAGCTAATAAAATGAAAATAAATGAAACATGCAGTAAATGCCAAAAACACAAAGCGGACCCGCATATAAACATGTTAAAGAATGTAATGCAATGATTAATTTCCAAAATTGCATTCATTGAATGTGCAATGTTACCTGAAACAAATTCAATAACCAAATCAAAGCAATCAATTCCAGCTGCAACTATTGAGGAAATCTTTCCACCAGCTGCATTTCCAGTAGTTATGTCATAGATTGACGTGCATCCTTCCCGGACTCCAACTAGTGCTTTCTCTATAGTCTGTATCACAGTTAAGAGATGCAGTCTTGATGGTTTCTTTATGAACGTTTTAAATGACATTCTCAACCTTGCTTTAAATTCATCCAAGCAATGTGGCCCAAGATGAGATGCTTCAGAGAATTCTATATGACCATGGAGTGTCTTAGTACTTGACTCTGTCTCATGAGATGCTAGAGTGGCTCTTTTTCCTTGCAAAGTTATGCATTTTCCCATAGCCCTTAAGTGTAACTCTATCATCCTGGCATACACATTTCCATATAAGGTAGGATTATCTGAAGGGAAATGATTCCCCAACTCTTCCAGATACTTTAGAACACCATCCAACCAAACAAAAGAAAATGTGTCTGGTATGTCAACCATACCCACTAATTCCAATAACAAGACTTGTGAAATGCCAACAAGACACGGCACCAAGCTTGACAATGAGGAAATCTTATTTATCTGCAATTTTAACCTCAATATAGCTGAAGAAGCAATTAATAGCTGCCTGAGTGAGAATGCTACTTCAGGATAATCACCTTGCAGCAAGCATCGCAACAAAGGCTTATTTATAACTTGAAGATCAAATGAATCCACCTTAGTCATAATACTGGCAGCAAAGCTGGCATCTTTCAACTGCAACCTTCTAACACTAGCTTTTCGAGAGTTGTCATCATTGTCAGATGACAAGGAGCAAGCCATTGCAGCTCCAGATTTTTGCTGCTGTCTACCACATGAAATTTCAGCCTGGGTAGAGCCATTCAGTGAACACTCCTCTGCATCCAAAATATCTGGGCCATACTCTGACTTTTTAAGATTTAGTGCATCACAGTAACTTCTGGGCTGTTGATCAACCTCAATGAGGAACATACGTAAGAAAAGATTGATGAAATCTTCAAATACACTTATACAAAGGTTGAGTTCCGAGACATGTTCACGTTTCCACCCTAATGATTTTGCTTTATTGTCATGAAATCTTGCATCTTCATCATTTATTGCAGAAGCTAGACCCCATAAAAACCCACTAAAGCAGGAAACTATAGAGGAAAATTTATTCAAATTTACAACATCAACACCAAGAAACTCTTTTTCAGTACAAAGGTTATCTTTCAGACAGTTAATAAGGCTTTGTGCCTGTTCCTTCAACATCTTGACAACAAGGAATGCATCATTCCAGGCCTCAATACAGTTGAAGGAATCCAAACAAGGATTAGATTCAATTAAGTTACACTGCTCGTTGACATTGCCAGAAAAAGGTAGCTCCTTACAAAGCCTCTTGGCATTGAGAAAGAAGTGAACAGCATGACTAATTTGATATTTGCTTAATGTCAAGAAGACATAAGATGTGTGATCCATCAATGAAAATATCAAATCTTTAACTTGAGTAGTGATATCTTTTGACACTTCCTGTTGAAGCTCAACCACCAGAGATACTGACTTGAAAAGCCACAAAGCAGAAAATGAATCTTCAGGGAGTATTGGAGCAAATGAGGATTGACTAGCTTCTGTCTTCTTCTCACAAGCTGCCATAATTATATATTTCAAGGCCTTCCGGCAAGAAACAAACAGTCTGAAAAGGTCATGATGCCTGTGTGAGTACAATGTACCCTGACATTCCGATAAGCTACCAACAACCACCCTGAAACATGTAGGACCGGTAATATTAAAGTTTGAATTGAATTTGAAAAGAGTATCTTCCAGCAGAGATTGCAAAACTGAGTTCTGTGATATCATTTCATATGATAAATGCTACTTGAATGCTTGTGAAAAAAAGGTTGACAATTATACATGATAAGATAACAGATCATTACGTATCCATGAAATTTCCAAAAAAAGTGCACAAGAAAATGTTAATTGTTTAACTTATCAAACCAAAACAGTAGACATCATTTTTTTTAAGAAAAGTAGCATGTGCAACATATTGCAGGGACAATTTGCAGCAGAGAAAGTTAAACCATAATCTTCAGTTGTATAAATTTATGTGCTATTAGATGCATAAATCTGGATATCTATTAATTTTTCTCCTATTTTTTTCAATAATTGTTATTTCCTAATTCTATCACCTTCAAATGATTTAAAGAGTTCACCATGCACCACAAAGCCTTACCTCAAAAGAAGTGAAAAGGTTGTGTATTACTTGCTTGTGTTCTAAAAAGCAGCAATCATTATTTAAGCTGGGAGAGACCATTATATCAACAGGCACCAAATCATATCATAAAAAGATCAATTATGTAGAGAAGACAGTCTACCTTTCAAGGTTGAGTATATATGTGGCATAAATTGAGAATGATCTTGAATTTAAATACCCTTTCGGCATCCAACACAAAAGATTAAGTAAACTATGACAAGATGTAAAATTCAAGCCGGTGAAGGGTAAAGCTTTTTGTTCAGTGCAAATCTCAGTACGCAGCTTCTCAGATGAATGGGCAATCGATTTTGAATCTGAAAAACAATCATAAGTAATAAGTTCACTCCCGGAAACTTTTACTGATGACTTCTCAAGTGCACCAAGAACCTCTGGCCAATGAGGTGATGACTTCAATTCAACATTTCCAGATGGAAAATCTTGAAATAACGGTAATACTGATTTCTCCAATACACCGCAAAACCTTGATGCCAAATACCTGCGGACAAACTAATACAAGAGATGGAATGAACGCTATAGAAAGCAAAATAATATCCCCTAAACTCATAGAAGTTCTAGGACATCATACAGGAAGTTTTTTGAAGAAAATAAGAATATACGTAACACACAGACAATACACACAAAGCTAGTTTGTATGGGTATGAACATCAATAAGAGGAGTTGGGGGATCTATGATTCAGTAAAGTGTCTTACTTTTTGTTCATACAAGATTGAGTCACTTAGAAGTTCTGATGAGATTTGATGCATGGTGACTTTCTTCAGCTGGCTGGATTCATTAATGTGCTGCTTTCCAATCCTCACAAAGCTGCTTGTTGAAGAGGGAATGAAAGTATGGATTAAAAGTGAGAGGAACAATTTCAACTTCTTTTTAGCAGTATGACTGCACCAAATATCAATGTTTTGGCAAAGGATCCACCAAATAGCAGTGGGCAATGACTTCTTGTTCATGGAACAAATACTAAAATCCCATTCTTCAGTTTCAAAGAGAGCTTGGGCAGATGTGTCCATACAAGTTGCATCATCAGAAGAGATTGACTGTTGACCTTCAGCCACTAACTGTAGATGTCCCATCATGTAATCAGTAAGACCAGCCGCCTCTTGCCTCAAAACAGAGATGCGCCTTGCCCACTTTCTACTTCTTTTACGATACAGTGACAAGCTAGCATCATCAAGCGACATTTTTTGCGCCAGATTGTCATTACTCTGCAGCAAGTACCCAAGTGAATTTATCTGCCTGTTCAAATCAACAAGCCTCTGAAGAGCCATAGCATTTAATACATAAATTAAAGGACAGCAATCTTCAGAGCTATCCTGGAGATAAATATTTGAAACTGATTGTATAACAACAAGAAGAGAAGTTGAAGGTTGGTGAATCCAAGAAAAGTAGCCCCCATCATCCCAATCAGTCCTCTCCATCCAATCCTTTCCAGAGTATGCTGTGGATGAATCGCCCATCACTTCTAACATCCTTCTTGATAAATCTGGAGGCATAAAACTGATTGCTTGCCTATATAAGCTTCTGCAAAACATGTACAAGCGAAAGAAGAACACAAAGACCCAATAACTGGAAAATCCAAATTTCAGCAAATCTTTATTCCTGGCATCAAAATTTCTTCCTGTGACAGAACAAAGAAACTTGTTGACAGTAAGCGGCTGTACTCCAACTAGGTTATTCATGCAAGGACCTAGTAGTGTCATCAGGTCCTTGACAGAAACTCCGAGAAGGTTGCTGTTACCAATTGTGACAGTCACTGAATCTAGCACTAGTGTATACAATTCAGACAATCCTCTTCCCAACAGTTCTGCTTGCAGATCAAAACATTTCAGACTACTTACCTCCAATTTGCCAATTTCATTTCCCTCAGCCACTGAACAATTAACTTTCATCCATTCCAGAGATTCCAATATATCTTCTGTTAACTGCCTAATACATCCACTTGCTTGCCCTTCTGGTATAGATTTAATGGCATTACAAGCAGCAAACTTAAAGTCTTGGGAGGATAATAGATTTCCCACTGATTTTGCATAAGCTTCAGAAGGTAAAGCAGCCATAAATCTGGTATAATTTATTTCACCACCATCATCATGTGATATTACAAGCCTTACTGCTTTACACAGTGCAAAGATAGTATTATTCACCTACATTAGTTAAATGTATAAGAATATGGCATGAGACCACTCAATACAAAATAGCTATAAATTTTTATTGGTAAATTGCCAAGAGCCTTGTAACTCAACTGGCACCTCTTGATGTTTCCAACGGAAACATCCAAGGTTCAAATCCCCCCTCCCCATTGTAACTATAGAAACAATTTCATTGGTAAGTTATACATGCGCCCAATGGGCCTTTAACCCATGAACTCAACCCCCATTCCATTCATATGGGGGGATAGGCAGTGCCTTTTAAGCGGTTAAGCCAAAGGTCATAGGCCTCAATAGTCCATAAAAAACAAAATTTGAGTTACAAAAACAAGAATGGGAACAGAAAAGAACAAGATGGGATGTTTGCAGGGGAAAATTTATGAAAAAACTATGGTCCCACAACCCTCATACGCCACACCCCACAAAATACATGCACACACAATCTAATGACTTAAACCATGTGTGATGCCAGTCATTTCCAACTTGTATAGAAATTAAAAAGCAGACAAATAGAGTATGATCAGAGTTCTACTAACCTGGCGAAGCTGACTATAGAGATTAATCAGTTGGCATCCAAAGGCTTCTATTTTGGAAGATAATGAGCTTTGATCTAACACATCCACCAAAGAGAGGCCAATAGTTGAGTATGAAAACATCATAAGCCACAAGATTACCAAGTCATTCCCTATAATCTCATATTCAATCTCCAGAAGATAACCTACAGCAACAAATACCTCATTGGCTAATAAAGTTAACGTGCCAATGTGCTTCTGATTTTCTAGATCATATTTTGACAACCAGAGTAAATTGGTGGAAAATGAAATAACAGTATCATAAACCTTCTTCAAGAAATTAAAGCAAGCTCCTTCAGAGGTGTCCTCTGTTCTTAAATAAACCTTTTCATCCATAAAGCTGGCAAGTAAATTATTAATAGATTTGAGTGTGCCATGAACCTCCAACAACTCAGGTCTCACTTCCGGTTTAGCTTGAAGATAAGCATTAATATCGAGCAAAAGAGGCTCCATAATCTGTACAAAAAAATCAAAAAGTGACTTTCGTGAGTCTGCACTGAAACCACTTGAACTATAACTCTTGTCTAGATGTACATTACTACTGCCAGAATACAATTTAGATGTATGACCCAATGAATTATCCTCCAAATTCCTTGAAGCTCCTCCTTTCCCTATCATCTTTGTATCAGCAGAAAGCACTGAAGCTCCTTTTAACTTTTTCACTCTATGAACAAGCAAGCGGAATAGTTCTCCAATGCCACCCATTGCCAATACCTTCTTTTCGGTTAGGGTTCTTTCCAGTTTGTCAAATAAGTGTCTGTGATAACTCTTAATAACAGTTTTTGAGTTTTTGGATTCCCCATCAATGGTTGTTGCATACTTCTCTGTACCACGTAAGCTCAGAAATCCATCAATGTGGATAGGATGAAACAACCCATTAAACAAAACTTCTTCAACTAGCTTCAGTAAGTTTTCTATCCAATGAGAATTGCTTCCACCACTTTGAAGATGCAAGACACTCAGCAAATGCATCAGTGGCTCAAGAAGTTTATCAATGAAATCATGAAATCCCATTTTCCGAGTTGGGTGGACCCTCAAAAACATGGCAAATGGTTCAAGCACCAAGCATGAAAACCGCATGGCAAAAACCCCCATATTGCCACTATCAAGGTTCTTTACGTAAACTTTGTGGACAAGCTCAAGCACTGCATCAACAGTTGACATCCACAAGTCTAAATTTTCATTCGACAAGCCACCATGGGATGAGAAGACTAAAGTGATACAATCAAGCACAATACTGTGCAGTTTAAAGCCTTCACCAATAAAATACGATTCTTGTGAACTCAACAATGTGACGTTCACTAAAGACACTGCATTTTTTGCAATTACAAAAATAGACCGTAAAAGGTTCCGTGAGAAATTTAAAGAAACTTGCAGTCTCAATGATTCCTCCAAGCAAAATTTGAAAATCTCCCAACACCTACTATCTAACCATGTCTCAATAACTTCACCCTCAGGTTTTTGCACAACACCTTTCAATTTTTTCTCTGAAGGTATCAACAATGACTGGACCCAATCATTAAGGAAGACTATCAAGCGGGATAACTTCACAGTTTCATAATCTTGATCAGCACTGTTGCCTTCTTCTGTGACCCTCATCTTCACAAAATGGAAGGCTAATTCCACCTTCCTGCATTTGAAATTACCTCATTTGTTAAAGAAGAACTTAATGTTCCTATTCATGGCTCACAAACGTATAAAGGACATGAAAACAAACATAATCGTCATGTTTTGGATATGATATTTTCTAGGGACCCACGGTAAACCCAAAGAGAAAAGGTGGGAGGGGGATTAAAGGCATCAACAACCTTGTCTTACAAGTCACAAATATAGAACTCAAACTCCGATTTCGTCTTTTTTCCTCTGCCTTCACATTAAATTTGAGATTCAGTTATTCAATTTTTTTTGAATAAATAAAATAACTTTATTTCATAAAAGAGTATTAGAGCTATTCCTAAATTATCAATAATTCAAACACCATTTTCTCTTCGCTTTGCCACAGATTCCTTGCCACCCAAAAAGCTTATATGCAAAATTTGTCAATTATCAAAAGGACCATAGCAAGAAATAGATAATATTCAAAGCTCAATATTTACACATATAGAGAAAAATAAAGCTTTGCCAATGCCATAACCTCTTTTTCTTCATCATTTTCAAAACCCATAAAGAAAAACCCAAAATTTTGTGATATTGAATTTCAAGTTTCATTCTTTATCCCCCGACTTTCTCGGAAACCAAACACAGAAACAAACATAAAGAGAGTTAGAGAAAGATAACTAACTTGTGAAGCTCAAGCTGTTTGTTCTGAATCGACAGAATCAGCCGAAGGTTCCTCCACGGAGATTCTTCTTCAAGCTCTCTCTGTCCCAACTCTTCAGCAAGCTGCTCCACCTCTACTTGTTCGCTGTGTTTGTCAAACTGTTCAACACGGTGCGTTTTGGTAGGTCTTTCGGTCCCT
Source organism: Quercus glauca (assembly GCA_023736055.1). NCBI lineage: Eukaryota > Viridiplantae > Streptophyta > Magnoliopsida > Fagales > Fagaceae > Quercus > Quercus glauca. The sequence goes on along the minus strand of CM043325.1, from coordinate 56,160,254 downwards.
TCTTCGAAGCTACTTAGCTTTCTCTTATTCTTCTTCTTCTTCATCGCGTGTGTCTCTTTGGGTTTCGCTTCCGAATCAGCCATTGTTGAAAATTTCGAGCTTGGAAGAGTCCGACTGAGATTTTTGCTTTTGGAGGAAAAAGGGTTTTGGGTTAGGGTTTTAGCTCGTGACCGGTCCAAAATAATGAGCTACACGTCGTTTAAACGATTTAGGCCTGGTAAGAGGTTTTTAGCATCATTGTTTAAGAGTCCATTTAATAATGTTGTTCTTTTTTTTTTTTAGGAAGAAAATATGTGAAAATATGTATGGATGAAAAAGTATTGTGAAAATACGTATTATATTGTTTAAACAACGAAAACTGTTGTTTAAATAACACAACCAAATAGGCCTTAAGTGTTGTAAAAATACGTGTGGGTGAAAAAATATTGTGAGAATACATGCTATGGTGTTTAAAAACTGTTATTTAAACAACAGTACCAAATAGGCAATTTACAACATTTTAAGAGTTTATAGGGAAAAGGGAGGGTAGGAAATTTTTTTTTTTTTTTTTTGTATTATTATTTGTTAAAGCCTATAACTTAAAGGAAGACAAATTTATAATTATGCAAATTAGAAATTAAACGTTAACCTACTAAATGCATTTTAATTCAAATCTTAAGTGCTAAGTATGTTGGATATAGTGATTTATTGGGTTGAATTATGTACGTGCAAGTTAGATTTGAACTTATTTATATAAATGAAATAAGTTATATAACAATACATTTACATGAGAAAGCTCGAAAAAATGTAAGCTTTGACATAACACTCAAGCAACAAATAAAAAAAGCGACGGTAGGACATGAAAAAGGCGCACATTTAAACAAAAAGAAGAAGTTGATTAACAAAACAACACAAGATGTGGCATTGAGACTCGTAGGTAGGTAGCTTTGCCACTGCTTGAGAGATAAGTCTTGGACATTAAGAGGGACATCACGAGTACTGTGATTGGTACACGTGTTCCCAAGGTGACTCATGGGGTACTCAGCCAATAAGGGGTGTCCTCATAGTTTTTGACCATAGAAAGTCACTATCTCCCTTTTTGTAAGTGCTTGAGTACTATGTTAGGTATAAATCTTACTTTCTTCCCAATGAAGTCACGCCTTTAGCATTGACCAAGACAAAATCTCTTAGCCAACACCTATTCTCCCTTTCCTCACAGCTGTTCCACATGTAGAGTCCAAATTCAGCCACTTACGCATTCTCTCATGCCTTAGTGGTGTTATGTACAGATTACAAATTCATTTTGTGGTTGCGTGTGATTTTCTGGATATATATGTTTTTTGAATTTGTTTTTTGAAAAATGTATAAAATGATTATTTAATAAAGTATTAATGATATTTTAATCACTACTCTTAGGACATTCGTTAACAAAATCCTACCATAACTAAACCGAAACTCATAAGCTTAATATTTAAAAATTATGTCCTTATATATTATATTAAATTCTCAATTTGAGCCCTCCTTAGTCCTAGCTCCTTACAACAAATAGATTGACATTTTTATTTATGAATAAATATATTATTTTAAGAAGTAAGAACCACAAGGGGTCAAGCATCTCTCACTTTCGAGACAAAAACTCAAACAAGAAGTGATGAGATGCAAATAGACCTGTCCCAATTGAAGTTAGCAACCCAAAGGGCCAAATTGTGCACTAAAATAGTTACATTTCTATTGACAAAAGAAATTTCCCAATAAAAGTGGGAGCCCAAAGCCATCTTAACAATAGAGGAGAAGGGAGCCAAGAACAAGGGGAGGAGGGAAGAGAAGGGAAGAATGATGTAAAGGCATCAATAATACTTTTTATTTGTTTTTAGATAATTTGATAATTGGAGGAGGGAAGATCTTTAAATGTCTCTACTGAAACGCTAGAATTTGTTAGATGAGCTGTACGACTTTTGGCTCATCAATAATCTTTTTGAATCACCTTCAAATTAAACAAAATAAAACTTGTGAAAAACCCCAAGCTTTAAAGCCAAAAGAGCAGCCAACTTCTCCTTGTAGAGGATCAGAAGGTGGCAGCTGAGAAGAGTGAGCAAAAATGACCTCTCCTAATTCCTTTATACAAACAGCAGCAATGGTAGTTATATAGAGGATGAATTGCAATCTTAAAGTTTATTTTATATCAATCTGGTTGAGGAGAAAGCTCTTTAGTAGCAATTAGAGACACAACGACTGGCCAGGCAGAAAATATAACTACTAATATGATATCATTTCAAGTCTTGTAAACATCTTGCTGGTATCCATTGTTATTCTACATTCAGTTAACCCAATCCCCATTTTTTGCATTGGATATCAAATTCCTTCACGAACTGCTCACTTGAGGACCAACTTCCACACAGATTCTTGCAAAACTTACCCTCTTCCCAGTCTCAAACAGTCAACTTTGTCATATTTTAAGGGATATTCTCACTGCGCTTGCAACATGACCCAGAGTCCCAGACCAGTTCTCCAAAATTCCGAAGGCACATTAAAAAACTGCACTCAGGGTGGTACTTTTTTTGCAGCTTCTTTTATGCAGCTCCTACTTAAATTAGCGTTTGGATTGCGTTTTGTGAGGGGCGTTTGTGCATCTGCGTCTTTTTTTTTTCTTTTTTTTTTTTTTTTCACGCAGATTAAATGGGGTCCGTGCAATATGCACTGTTTAGGAGACACTATATACTGTTCAGTGGATCTGTGCACTGTTCATGAGACTCTCAACAACTTTATTCAGAAAAAAAAAAAAAAAAAAAAAGTTCCACGGCATTATTTACACATTTAGCGGTATCCGTTTGGCTGAATGCCATCTTTTAAGCACAAATTTCTTATTAAAATATGCCAAGGTACTTTTACTAAAACTGAGTCCATTGCACCTATAAAGGAAAAAGGAAAGGCCCTTATCCCCCCATGAGAACTTCCACCAGATCATCTTTTCCCCAGAATTTATGTGTTAAACTACTCAACACATGATATAGCTACTTTTGGTCAATAATGTAATCCACCAGGGTAAACTCCCATTCCCTAAATTCATCATCATGATTTAATATAAAATTAAGTTTAACAAATTTGGCTAAAAGGAATCTGACAATCTGTTTAAAACAAATTTAAATTTCAGAAAGGGTAAATTAACCATAAATACCAAGCTGACCATTAATCAAAGTTAGACATATCATTTCTTCATAAAGTTAGACATATCATAATGTATTTTTAGTATGTGTTTGGATTGCGTCTGTGTCTTGCGTCTGCGTTTCAACTTTTTTTTTTTTTTTTTTAGAAGCATGTTTTTGTGACTTTATGTCACATTAGTGGGTCTATGCACTGTTCACAAGACTCACAAACCTCTTTTTTTAGCAATTTTTTCATTAAAAATAGGTCCTACGGCACTATTCACACATTTAAAAGTTATTTTGCTACAGTGTTTTCAGTTTTCAATTTTCAACAAAATAAGCGGTATCCATACGCTCCCTTAGTCCAATTTTTTCCTTTTAAGAGTTGATTTGATGAACTAAGTCAGAACTTGAATTAGGAATGACCATGATATGTGTTTGGATTAGTATTCTCACTGAATTTATTGATTTAAAGTATATATAGAATAAGTGAAGTTTTAATAAGTTGTAAATTAATTAATTAATTAAAAAAAATAAAAATTGCTTGGAACATCGAATTTCCACTCCCTATTGCTTTTGTATTGCAGTAGGTCTACTCAAAGAGATAAGTTAGTGTGTTTGTAAAATCCTAGAAAAAAAAAAAAAAACCCTTTTCAGGCTTTTAGAGCTGATTTTGATGGGTTGATTGGGTTCCATACCAAAAACATACATTTTCTCCTCATTTTTTTTCTACCTTACATTCAACAAATAAAACAAACAATCAACAAAACGCATCTAAATGGGGAATCAGTTGGATGTGTGAAAAACACTCAGACTCAAACTACAAGTAGTATAATACCAATAGAGACCCTTTGGCTAAACAAAAAAAAACAAACAAACAAACACTCGATGTTCGTAGTTGTTTCTTCTTTGGATCTGGTGACCGTACACGTGTACAAAAAGACATCTTTTCCTCTGCAGAAACACCTGCATTATTTTGTTTACTCTACATCTACATCTACGTCTACACACCACTTGGTTGTTCTCTAAGGTTCCGAGTACCAAAGCAAAGATGTCACTCTCTACCAACACAACAACACAACTCTCTTACACACACACACACACACACACACACACACACACACACACATAATTTCAATCATGCTCGCTGAAGTCACTGTCAAACTCCCCCCAACCTTTCTCACCCGTCTGTCACAGTCAATCTCAATCCCCCGCGTGGCATTTTCACCTATAAACATCATTAACTTGGGCAAAACAATTTTGCCAATTGATTGACTTTTAATGATCGATTATTTTTAACCATTCATAATTGATTACGTCAAAGGTGAAGTAAACGTAGTAACATAAAAACTGCATAATATTCTTTTTATGCAGATAATAAGGAGGAATCTAATGAGTCCCTGTAGCCTTGGGAAATATCAAAAATTTATAACAAATATCAATTTAATTGAATTTTGTACGACTCTTTTAAAAAAACAAGGATTACCGTAAAAAACTCAACCTTAATAAATGATTTCGAAACTCGACAACCACCCTTAGATTATATTGCTATCACATGTCAATCAAACTCCTCCGTACATCACTTAAGTACCCATTTCAATCATCGTCACCAAAGGCTCAAACTCACACTCTCTTTCCGCTGAAAGTCACTCACGGTGACCAATGACGATGGCTTTTTTCACTAAACAAACATGAACCCACCTGCCAGTCACCCTCTACTACGTGATTTACATCATATATAATTGTATATTATTGACTGGCCCCCACACTTTATAGTACGTGACAAAGGTTTCACAGGTTCTTTTTATTTACACTCTCAGCAGTGAGGTAGTTTCTTTCACATTTTTTTGATTTCCTGAATTGGGTGGTGGTGACAATTCTGAGGTTGGTTCTCTGATCTTTTATGTTATGAGATTTTAATTTGGTTTGTTGGAGATTTGCTATGCAATCTGAATTAACATGCACGCATTTTTTTTTCTTTGTTCTGTTTGGTAAAATTCATGTTTGTTGGGATAATGATAGTTTTTTTTCCCTTCTGTTTTGATAGTTGGCAAAGGCTGTTAGAAGATGAGAATTTTGGGTATTTTGAGCCGTTTGTTTGTTTGTTGACTGTATGAGTTGTTATAGTTGTACCCTTTCTTTGGTTGCAGAGAGAACGAACATGATAAGACAATCAAGTTTTGATTTTGAATCTGTTGCCAAAAAAAGAAAAAAAAAAAAGAACAAATACAAAAACAAAAACAAAACAAAAAAGTTTTGATTTTTGAATCTTATATTCATAGTTCTCTGCTTACCAAAAATGGGAATTTAGAGCTTCTTACGTATTTTTTGGTCACTAATGGAGTACTTATAAGGAATGTATAGGATTTTCTTTTTTCTTTTTCTTTTTATTGAAGCTGGGGATCGATTGTTTTTGATCTGTTCCTGTTGTATAATCAATTCATGGGCTGGTTGGACCATGTCTCAATTGCCATTTATCAGTTATCACAGAATTGATTGAACTTGGGAACTAAAACTTTCTGCTAATTCAATTGCAGGGTGTAAACACAAAACCCATCATAGTGCCTCCCTTGATTTGTAGTTGTGATCATTGAAAATGTCTGCACCCAATGTTGATGTGTCTCAGAATGGAAATATAAGAACAATCGATTCCCTATTTACTGTTGCTGAATTTGATGAAAGTGATTTCTCAAGATTATTAGACAGGCCAAGGCCTCTGAATATGGAGAGGAAAAGATCATTTGATGAAAGGTCGCTTAACGAATTATCTATTGGGATGTCCCCACCACCCCCATCCAGAACTGCCGAGTACTCTTGCCGAATAAATGACCATCTTGAAAATATGTTTTCACCTGGTAGAAGGTCAGGTTATAATACTCCAAGGTCACACATGGGATTTGAGCCACATCCAATGGTTGCGGAAGCTTGGGAAGCTTTGAGGCGGTCATTGGTGCATTTCCGTGGTCAACCAGTTGGGACAATTGCTGCATTGGACAATTCTGATGAAAAACTTAACTATGATCAGGTTAGTAATCTGTATCCCTTGTTAGCTCCTCTAGTTAATTTAATCATTAGTGGTGCTACTGGTTACCTAGACAAATTATGAAGTGCTAGTTGTGGGTTTGGGGGAGAAACTAAAGATTTATATTTTAGGTTATCTTGTTTATATATCTGTCTTCTTATTTTCCAATCTTTTAGTTTTGTAGTAGACAGGGAGGCCAGAGTGTACCAACACTCACAACCACACATGTACAAATATGTATCTGTTTTGTTAGCACTTCAAGTAATACGTGTGCATGTTGTTGCAAAAAAAAGATGCTTTATGATGCATTGCATGTGACACGGAGTCTTGATTATTGATACTTCTAAACATGCCAACTATATCTGGGCCTTTATTACATCCATCTTATTCGTTTATTTAATCTGTGTTCAAGTATTTTTATGCTTTCATATGATAAAAATGTTTCTGTGAATTGTGAATGTCATTTGTTTGGATCTTGGACAAGTGAAAAACCTTGCAAAATATTGCTGACATATGAATGGACTTCTAGAATTGTAAATGCCTTTGAATTGATGCAATTTGTGGAAGTATGTTAATCATGTGCTGCCTTGTGAAAGTTGTGTCTACTGCATTTATAACTACCATTAGTTTAGTGGCTATTTATCTAGTGCAATCCATCTTCCATCTATGCTTCTCTTTAATGCATACTGTTATGACTTTGGCTTTTATATATCTGTGCCTTGCCCTAAACACAGTCTTAATGACTGAAGAGTTGGCATGTTTAAGTGGTAACTATCTTCATCTGGGTAGGTATTTGTGAGAGACTTTGTTCCAAGCGCATTGGCTTTTTTGATGAATGGAGAACCCGAAATAGTAAGAAATTTTCTTTTGAAGACTCTTCGCCTTCAGTCATGGGAGAAAAAGATTGATAGATTCCAGCTAGGAGAAGGTGTAATGCCTGCTAGTTTCAAAGTACTACATGATCCAGTCAGAAACAGTGAGACTTTAATAGCAGATTTTGGTGAGAGTGCAATTGGAAGAGTTGCTCCAGTTGATTCTGGATTCTGGTGGATTATATTGCTTCGGGCATACACAAAATCTACAGGAGACACTTCCTTGGCTGAACTGCCTGAATGCCAGAAGGGTATGCGCTTAATTCTGAGCTTATGTCTTTCAGAAGGGTTTGACACTTTCCCGACTCTTCTCTGTGCCGATGGATGCTGTATGATTGATCGAAGAATGGTGAGTTCTCAAAATTTAAGTTTATGCCCTTCTAATAATCAGCATAAGCCCATAACTTGAGAATGCCAAACTTGTTTGACTTTCATACCTCTGTCCTGAACATCCATCAATGATTTGAATCTGTACTTGGAGTGTGACCATGATACTAACTTCAAATGTAAACTGGATGTTAGAGCAAAGAAAACTGAAGCACCTTTCATACTCTTTGGTGTCAATCTTATAGTGCTTATCTTTCACCTTTAGTGCTTTTATATTGAATTGCCTAGCAACCTTTATCGGTCTCTATGCTCTGTTTCATTGCTGAAGGAAAAGGGAACTTTCTTACAAGACTTGCTCCAAACCTAATTTTATTTATTTATTCCAAATTCTTTCTTGCACACAATTTAAATTGAGCATTAACAATTGTTATACTGGTTGAGAATGATGGTGCAGGCCCGTGGGCCAAATTGGGGCATAAGTGGCCAGATTAGTAGCTTATCATATACTCCCCAGCATATTTTTCTGGTGGGATGATTGGTTTGGTTTAGGTATTTTTATCTATAAAGTTGAAAACTAATTCAGTTAGCCAATCCCGACATTTTGGGGCTTATGGCTTCATTGAATTGAGTACATGTTGAGTGTTCTAGGATTTTCAGAACTTGATCTTCCCTAGAAACAAAAACATCAGTCTTTTTTATCAAGAAAAAAGATACCGTGTGGTTGAATTTCTTGTAATCAACATCATAGACATACTTTTGTTTCAGGAAATTTTGAAGTTCATTAGTATATATTGGTTCCACTTTCTCCTTGGAATGGGAATTAGTGTTAAGTAATTGTTCTATCTTAAACCTATCATTCTAACTTCCTTTATTTCACTTCGATATTGGTTAATGGTTATCTCTGTTTCCAGGGTGTTTATGGATATCCTATTGAAATTCAAGCACTTTTCTTCATGGCTTTAAGATGCGCTTTGGTTTTACTTAAGCAAGATGTTGAAGGGAAGGAGGTTGTAGAACGAATAGTTAAACGCCTTCATGCCTTAAGCTATCACATGAGAAGCTATTTTTGGCTAGACTTGAAGCAGCTTAATGATATATATCGATATAAAACAGAAGAATACTCACACACGGCAGTCAACAAGTTTAATGTAATACCTGATTCTCTTCCAGATTGGGTTTTTGATTTTATGCCCGTTCATGGTGGTTACTTCATTGGGAATGTCAGTCCCGCTAGAATGGATTTCCGTTGGTTTTGCTTGGGCAATTGCATTGCTATATTGTCATCCTTGGCAACCCCTGAACAGTCCACAGCAATTATGGATCTTATAGAATCACGGTGGGAGGAATTGGTTGGAGAAATGCCACTAAAGGTTTGTTATCCAGCATTAGAAAGCCATGATTGGCGTATCGTAACAGGATCTGACCCAAAAAATACAAGATGGAGTTACCACAATGGTGGATCTTGGCCAGGTATGCTTCTGTGAATCTGTATTGTAATTTACCTCAACACAAATTATGTCTCAAAACACAGTAAAACAAGCTGCATAAGCTGCTGATGAATGAAGTTTTAATCATTCATCTTTAAAAAATTCATGATAAGACTCAAATTACAACTACATCAGCAGACTCTATTTAATGAAAGTACAACTCTGTGCTTAAGTTTTCCCCCTAATCCTGCTGTCTTTGTTAATACATTAAAAGTGTTTAGTGTTAACATGATTCTGCACTCATAAATATCCCATCAAAAAAGCTCAACATGATAACCCATTAACAGTATGTAACTCTTTGAAATGATTATGTTTGGAAAATTTTAGTGCCTTATCTTTTTTTTCTTTTTCTTTTTTTTTTTGTTGAACTTTCCTACTAAAGATTTTCTGCTAGATGATACATTTTGAATGTCAAATGTGTGCAGTGCTATTATGGCTTCTCACTGCGGCATGTATCAAGACTGGACGCCCCCAGATTGCAAGACGTGCCATTGAACTTGCCGAAACCAGGTTGCTAAAAGACAACTGGCCTGAGTATTATGACGGAACGCTTGGTCGATTTATTGGGAAGCAGGCACGTAAATCCCAAACCTGGTCCATTGCTGGTTACTTGGTGGCAAAGATGATGCTTGAAGACCCATCTCATTTGGGCATGATATCACTTGAGGAAGACAAACAGTTGAAGCCTGTGCTCAGAAGATCAAATTCATGGACTTTCTAATGCTATTTGTCTTCTTCTTTTTTTAATTTTTCTTTGTCCACCTGGCCTGTTCAGTAAGGATAGTGGCAGATTGCTAATTGAAGCTTAATACAATTTCCTTTTTAACTTTCAGGTTCCCACCAATAAAGCCTTCGTAGTATGTACTATTAGCTCTTTTGCTTGTCTATAACTGCTATAGAATAGTAATTCCTTCTCCATATTTCTCTCTTGCAAGGGATATTTATTGCTTTCAAGGAGTTATGTCAATCTCCTACATCAGATGAATGCAGCCTCCCTCTTATAGCATGTGGATCCCAGTGGTATTGAACTTACTCGCTATGGGAGAAATAATACATATATCCAATGCATGCATATGCATAAGATTAGTATTGTTTTCATGATCATTATGTAGTTTCAGTTAACAATAATATTGTTAGAAAAATAAGCACATGGAAGTCCTGACACCTCAAAACAAAGTCAAAGATGCCTTTTAGAGATCTAGAAAATAGTTATAAAGGATCTCAACAAGGCACATATGTATTTTTTTAATGCAGTGGTCCTACAGTGATTAACTGCCCCTTGTGTTTAAAGCTGTGCTCGATCCTGTGAAGCAACTAAAGATGCTTGTCCTTCATATTTGTGTTGTACTCTTTTTCCATGACATGGACCCTATGTTTTCACCAAATTGGTTTCAAACCTTCAAATGCATATATACTATTTGCGTCATCATAAATAATGGAATGCTACTAGTTACACAGTTACACTATTTATATAGTCAATATACCATCATTATCATTGACCAAACCAGGGACCAAAACCCATGTTTAGACCAAGGAAAGTCAAGTCCCCTCCAATTTTTTTATTTTTATTTTTTAATAAATATATAATTATATATAATAGTTTAAAGCTTGTGCCTTTGAAATGACAATAGGTCCCGAAATTTAGTTTGTCAAAAGAAAGTCCAACAAATAGAATGATCAATTGGCCCATAGTTGTGGTCTCCTTCCTAAAAAATAAAAATAAAAATTTGTACTCCACCCCCTTCTCCCCGCTCCATGTTCTCTCCCTCTCACACTCTTGAATTAGTTTTCAAAAAAAGGGATTTTTTTTAATCAATCTTGTTAGTGGTTCTCTCTCTCTCTCTCTCTCTTAAAATGTTCAAACTTGGGAATCGAAAAATGTATCATTTTTTCCTTCTTCTTTTTTTTCCTAGTTGATTCACTAATTTCAGCTATAAGGATAAATATATATATATATATATGTGTGTGTGTGTGTGTAATATCTAACTATCTTTGTGTATTTAAGTCTTGAAATAGCTAAGAAATGAGGAACAAATTATGTTATGAAAATCATCAACGACCATTATGGGAAAAAAGAAAAGAAAAGAAAAAAAACACCAATGATTATTGTGGGGACAATTTTGCCTAGACCAAGTGTTGCACATTATAGTCATCTTTGGCTTAGAGTCCCACATTGTAAGGATATCCTTCCTCTTTCCTCTAACTCCTTTGGCTCATCCCTTATAAGGTAGAAAGAGGAAGGATATCCTTCCAATGTGGGACTCTAAGCCAAAGATGACTACAATGTGCAATACTTGGTCTTGGCAAAAATTGTCCCCACAATTATTATTGCTATTTTATTTTTGTTTTGATGGGCAATATAATGTTGAGTAGTTTTGACAGAGAAATTGCAACATTAAAAAGCAGCAATGTTTTTCTTAATTATTGGAAATACACATTTTCCCTCATATCTTTAGAATTTTTGTCAATTTTAATCGAAGTCAAGATTTTTAGAAGAGAAAAAAATGTTTCTAATCAAATTTGAAATTTTTATTGCCTTTAACAAAAATTCTAACCGAAAAATGTAATTTTCCCCCTAATTTTTTTGAGTCCAAAAAAGAAAAAAGGAAAAATAAAATTGCACATGATCCAAAGTTAATAATATATGGAATGTGATATATATGATATGCATATATGCCTTTTTATTATGTTCACGATTAAATTTTTTTTTTTTAAATATTAGCATAAAAAATGAAAAAAAAATATATATAAATAGATATACCTACAGACGTACAGTACATGTATACTATAGACTTGAATGAAAGCTTACTATAGACTTGAATGAAAGCTTTGAGACTAAATGGGTTACAAGCTTCTCAAGATCCATGGGAATAACAATTAGCGTGGAGGCAGAATGGTGGACCTTGAGAGATGGTTTGAAGTTATGCACATCCTCTTCTTATATCTGATTACAGGTACATTTTGGGTTTAATTCCAAGGGTGAAGGTTAGTCATTGTTTCCGGGATGCTAATCAATATGCAAACAAATTAGTTAAGAAAGGGGCTACTCAACAAGAAGTGTAGGGTAGGAATTTGTTCCACCCCGCATCTAATTTTTATTTGACCGCGGTGCCAGGCGCGATGCGGTTTTTGCCTTCGCACCAAGTGTAGGACCTAAGAGGCCACGGGCTTGCTTATTTGCGCAAGGCACCGAGTTTTGGCTCGAATCCCACATCGGATAGAAGAGCACCCCACTAACCCTTTATAACGCATCTGGTGCTTGGGTAGTGTACCACTACTATCCGATGTGGGATTCGAGCCAAAGCTCGGTGCCTTGCGCAAATAAGCAAGCTCGTGGCCTCTTGGGTCCTACACTCGGTGCGAAGGCAAAAACCGCATCGCGCCTGGCACCGCGGTCAAATAACAATTAGATGCGGGATGGAACAAATTCCTACCCTACAAGAAGAATTCATTGTTTTTGATTGTCTGTCTTCGAATATTTTAATGCTTTTTATTTTTTGATGTTTTTGACATGTATTATTTGTCCGAACTCAGTTTCTTTAATTTAATAAATCTCTGATTTACCCAAAAAAAAAAAAAGATTAAAAGAACAACTCTACTGCCTCTACATATTAAATTATTATTTTTATTATATTCCAATTTAGTAATATATTTACATTATCTTTGTAAAACTTCCTAAGATGTTTTAAAAAAATAACTAATTAAGTATTTAATACATTTATTATTATTTTTTCTCAATTTTGGCTTTGTTTTCAAGTAAAATAATAAAATGTTTATCCTATTTCTTGATTCCCTTATATACTTTTAAAAAAAAAATTTATTCATTGTTTCATATAATTTAAGCAATTAAAATATTTAAAATTTTGATTATTTAAGTATTTCAATTTAAAAAATTAAAATATTGTTGGCTTTCTTAAATTATACATATTTACATATTATACAACATTCAGATACACCATATAAATTTTGGAAAAATATTAACAGATTAAAGAAAAAAAATCGAAATTACAATAAAAAGATGAAAATGTTGATATTTAATATAAAATTATAAAACATTAAATTAAAAATATCAATTATAACAAATTTATTGTGGTATCTAAGAATACACATTACCATTATAAATATAATTATATTATTATAAAAAATATACATTATTCGAAATATTAAAGGTACACGAATTTTCAAACCTTCATCGAATGTACAAAATTAGTTTATAGTTTGTAATTATGAATATTTAACATATATAGTATTTTTTAAAAATGTACATAATTCTATATATTCACTATAAACAAATTTTTAAAGAATATATAACATTCTTTATATTTACTATACACAATATTTCCAAACAATGTACACAATACTATAAAATTGAAGGTACACAGTTTTAAAAAAAATGTATACAATTATTTACATTTAATGTACATAAATTTCCAACAAATATATATGATTTTGTAAAATGTACACAATATTTTGATGTTGAGATGTAATATCAATACATTTAATATCTAAACTTTCAAAGATTACACAATATATATACTTTTATATATTTTTAGAATATATTTATTTTATGATTTTTTTTACAAACATAATATTTATATTTTTATTTTTAACATCCTAAAAACACTAAGAGTATGCTATTATTATTATTTTTTTTTATAAGGAAAGTATGCTAATTTGAGTAAAAAAGAAAAGGAAAAAAAAAATACTAAATGCACAAATTATTTTATAATTTTTTTAACAAACTACTGACATGTTAAATGATTATTGATAAGTAAAAAACTGATGTTAATTAAGGGTGCCAATTCAGGTTAGCGTGTCGGGTTCGTGTCATGTCGAGGTAGGGGTATTCAACTAAATGACTCAACCCTAACCCGACCTGTTAATAAGGCAAGTTGACCTGACCTAACCCATTTGACCCACTTAATAAACGAGTCATGTTGGGTTGACACGAATGTAATACAATTCATTTCAACCTGCATAATATTAAATATAACATTTGTAGGGGCTGGGTTTGGACACTTCTTTTATTGGATGAATGGACTTAGGCCCAACTAATCCAATACAATAAATTTGTAGAGAGTGGGTCAAAAAACTAGGTTTTAGCGCATGGACAACAGTTAATATGGTGTTCATGACAATCAAACAGGGATGAACTGAGTTTATCAAAGAAAAGTTATTCTCGGTACAATCCGAAGAGTTTTGTTTTAGGGAATATTGAATGATTCTTGTAGGGGTTGGGCTTTTCCCATGCGATGCGGGGGTTCAGGATTTTCACCCCACCAAGGGCTGACCTTGTAGTGTAAGGCTTGACACCCTAGTCCCACATCGGCAAGGAAAGTGCCCTTGGGATGAGGTGGACTCAAGCCCAACTAGCATAGTATAATGAATTTGTAGAGTATGGATTCAAGAACTAGGCCCTGGTAAAGATTGCAACAGCTAAACAGGGTAAGAGGTGGTTTAGACGACAAGAACATAAGTTAAAGAGTTAGATATGGTTCCTCGGCCCTCTTCTTAGGGGCTGGAAGTTCTTATTACTTCTTCTATACTTGGTTACAGAGGTCATGTGAGTACTACAATATTTTCTACTTTTTTCTTCTCCCCCCTCCTTCTGGAGGACTTCTTACATTATATACCTCTTTTCAGTTGATCCTAACTCTACATTTGTTGACCAGGCAGACCACTACTTGAGTGCTTATCTTATCAGCTATTTTTCCATCCTTCTGTGAGTTGCAGCTACCAAAAACTGCAGTGTTCAAGGGTCATTTCCTCATTAATGTGGCCAGAATGCTAGCGGCGGGCATTTAATGTGTAGATGACAGTTTGTCTTGGATTTGCTCTTCCACCGTCCTCCCATGATCGGTACATTATGCTCATTCTTTCTCATAGGGTGCCCTGGGGGGCTGCCTGTGATGGGGTGTTGACTCTCCCTCCTTTGGTTGGGGTTGGCCGAGGACATGGTTGTCCTCAGCGGTTAACCTGGGTGATTCGGACCTTCTCATGTCGTTCTCGGAAGTTTTCTTCTTCCTCGGCATGGGCCGCTTGGTACGAAGTGGGCTGGGGTTGCCTAATCCCTTGGTCCCACAACATTCATCTAGAAATAATTTTTTTTACATCTCAAAAGTAGTGCATACATTTCAAGTTTTCAACTCACATTTAAAATAATATGGTTCAACAAAAATATAATATTCATCTAGAAATAAATTCATTACACTCCAAAATAAGTGCATACACTTCAACTAATTCAAAATAACATAGTTTAACAAAAATAAAATAATATAGTTCAACAAAAATATAATATCCTTGGATCTTGCCAAATGTTAAGTATCAATATTGAAAAAAATTGGAGCAAATAGTATGCTAATCCCAACTATGATTACGATTATCATCCATAGATTCTAGTTTATAATCTATCTCAATAAACCCACTTGCAAGATATGTAGATGGTGTCCAACACTAATACAAAAAAAAAAAAAAAAAAAAAAAAAAAAAAAAAAAAAAAAAAAAAAAAAAACCGACACAAGACAAAAGCTACAACCGTGGCCTTAATCAACAATTAATATATCTCATATATTAATAACATTACATGGGTTTAAAGTATATAGAACAAAAATATTATGCAAAAAAAATTGCTGCAGAATTTTAAAGCACCAAGAAAACGGTTTTCTTTAATTCTAAAACTCACTAAACACATGAGAGAGAGAGAGAGCAGTAACCGGTTTGAGACTTTGAGTTTGAGAATTGTGCGTAAGATTATAAGATAGTAGAATGAGTAGTACGGCTGAAATAAAAAAAATAAAATTAGATATTTATAAGAAGATTTAGAGATTTAGGGTTTGTAGGGTTTAGAGATCAAGGGTTTGTAAAGTTTTAATTTCCAATTATATCTATTGTAAGTTTTTGTAATTACTCACTTTTCTTTTTAAATTTAAAATATATGTTGAATATAAAAGGTATTTGATAAATCAAAAATAAAACGAATATTTATTTGTTATACGAGTTAAACGAGTCGTGTTAAGTGGATCATTTTGAGTTGATACAAATAAATTGACATGTCAAACGTATCTATTATGAATTATATGGGTTAACTTGCTTATGATACGTTTCTTATTATGTCGCTTTCAGGTTATGCAGGTTATGTAGATTGACCCGTTTATGATCCAAACTAATTAAGGCCTAACCCTAACTCGTAAGAATCCATGTCGAGTTCGTGTTGTGTTCACAGGTTGGGTCAAATATTAACAACAAGCCGAATAAAAATCAATAAGATTTTGGATCAACAACAATTTGTAAAAATACTATAAAATAGTCTTGAAAGTAGTACTAGTCAAAATAAAAAAGTAAAAAAATGAATCCTAAAAAACACGTCATACGTCCAACCACAATCCCAATCCAACACTTTTTTAAGTATAAAAAAATCCTTAATAGTCACAAAAGAACCAAAACTGTGTTTTTTCAATTTCTCAGTTTCCACACCCACTTTCATCAATTCTAGTTATATTTTCCAATTCCTTTTATTTTCCCTCACTTTCTCGCCCACACTTTCCCGGAAAACAAAAACCCCACACAAAAAAACTTCCTGATAGAAGCGATGAGGGCACAGAGAACGCCGATCCATGCAGTTTCGACATGGGTACGTCGACAACCCCCGAAAGTGAAGGCCTTTTTGGCCGTGGTCTCGGGCATGGCGGCGCTGGTTCTTCTCCGATTCATCGTACACGACCACGACAACCTTTTCGTAGCTGCCGAGGCTGTACACTCCATAGGAATCTCCGTGCTCATCTACAAGCTCATGAAGGAGAAGACTTGCGCTGGTATACAAATAAAAAGTTTCTAAATTTGTTTTGTTGGGTCATTTTTTTTTCTGGGTTTGTTTGGTTGATGAGAAATTGTGGGGAATTTTGGAGAAAGTTTATGTTTTTGTGAATTTATTTTACTTGGGTTTTGCGGGAAATGTCTGTTTGATATTGCGAGTTTGTGTTTTGTCATTTATTTTTGGGTTTGACTTATAGGGAATTTTTCTTTAGGAGCCTGATTGATTAGATTTTGATTTTTTTTGATGTTCGAAATGCTGTTTTGAGAATTGGGTTTCTTCTGTTTTTGATAAGAGTTTCATATTTAAAGATTGTGTTGTTTCATAAGAGTTTCATTTTTGTTATTGGCATTTGGTTTTAATTGTTTGTTTCTGTGTTTATCAAAGAATTTTAGAGGAAAACAAAAGGAGGGGGGGCATTTTTTTTTTCTTTCAATTTCCTAATTTGTTTGTTAAATTAAATTGATGGCTGTGATGAGTATAAGTTGAGTTTATTTATTTATTTCAATTCATGTTGTCATGGAAGTTGAGCTCAATGACCTACCCTTGAGATCAATTGAGTATCCCCCAAGCTATGGTCATAGTCAAAACTTATATCTTGATGTTCAAGTTGAGCTTGAGTAAAGGTTTAGCTAGTGTTCCAAAGCCAATTAGAGTTGCAAAGCAGAAAAGAATTTGATCTAGATGAAATGTGAACATATACTAAGAGAGTTGATTATGCAATATGCTGCAATGGGTGAAGCGTGGCATAGTCCTTAATGGGATTTGATGCCAATTTTTGAAGTAGGATCTTTAGGAATTCAGCACTAAATTAAGGTTCTTGAATAGGGTTAGATGTTCAAGGGTTAGGTATGGTTAAGTAATGAAAAGATTGGATCTTGAATGTGTTTGGTATTAAAACAATGAATAGCGAGAAACAAAGAAATAACACACTAGGCAATTGCACTTTCAAAAATTAAAATAAGCTGTTGGAGTTTTATTAAAATTAAACACTCTATCAATGTTATTGACCACAATAAAGCTTTTATATAGGCTATTTCTAAATCCTTTCCTAGAAGAACTGGTAAATAACCTATTTCTAGAAATGCTAGGACTACAAGTATAAAGAAAAAGTACTTCAGAACTTCTAAATCATATGGGAAAACTTGAAAAGGACTCAAGTTACAAAATAAATTGAAGGAGCTTTGAAGGATGTGAGCGGACAACTTTAGGTTTAAAAGCACATTTTTTGAAGACTTTGCTTGAGTGGATGTCAGCTTCAGAGAAGTTTCTTTTTTTTTTTTTTTTTTCCAAATTTATTGATCACTGTAATTTTAGAACTCTTGTGTGATTCTCAGCTAGTATACTAGCTGTGTACTTGTTGATTTTTTCAATTAAAATTTATTACTTATATAAAAAAAAAAATTATGGGCCTTTGTTACAGCCAATGAGCTGCCATTCCAGAAAATTTCGAATTTACTGAATTGCCCTTATTTTAGTAAAAGTGAACTGGCCATTTTCTAACTTAAATAAACTTGATACTAAGACTCAATAAGTAAAGTAGCCTATGAAAGGTGTCAAGAAGGTCCCACATTGAAACTAGACCACAATTGTTACATCTTTGGGTATTTAGTTTTGCTTTTCCTCGAAATCTTTTCTGTTTGCATCAATGGCTTATCCATTACCCATCTGGTGGATGGGCAATAGAATTGCAACTTCTACCAAAGTTGGCAGGCATAACATAGCAAAGTTACATTATTGTCTTGATTCCCTGATCCTCTAGAATAAAATATGTATATACACACACATGGATGCGCTTGCGCGTGCACGCATACACCTGTATAAAGCCATAGGGTATTAACTTACCTGAGAAGGTAGATTTGAAGGTAGCTGTGTATCCATGTACTGTTCAAATAGGTCATTTCAATCATTCATTTAAAGCGCTTGAATTGTTCTAAGTTTTGAATTTGTCGGTCTAATTTGAGTTAAGAATAGATTGAAGGATTGAATTTGACTCATACTGATAATTTGGTTATTCTTTGTCTTTTTTGTTTTGTTTTGTTTTGTCTTTTTTTGTTTTTTGTTTGTTTGTTTGTTTGTTTGTTTGTGTTTGTTTCTTTTATTTATTTTGTTTTAGTTGGTGAAAGAACTATTGTTGAACATGAGACAGAAGAGTAATAGATTTCTTGTGATCATAAGGTACCTTTACTCTGCTTTGATGAATTGTGGTTTGTATGGTTTGGTAGATTGGAGTCTCATGCAAAATTTTTTATTTTCACCAGAGTTCTATGATTTTCTTTTTATTTTATTTAAGAGAGAGGCCCCCCACCATCTCCATGAGATATATGACCTTTAAAAGACTGTAATTCTATACCAAAATGATATATATATATATATATATAGTGCAGAGGTTTACCTGATGCCACACATCTCTTATTTTGCTGTCTGCACTCAGTACCTTAATTGCTTTCAATGATTTGCAGGACTATCGCTCAAATCCCAGGAATTAACAGCTATTTTTTTAGCTGTTAGGCTCTACTGCAGTTTTGTTATGGAATATGATATACACACCCTACTTGATTTAGCTACATTTTTGACAACCTTGTGGGTTATTTATATGATCCGTTTTAACCTAAAGTCTAGTTACATGGAGGACAAGGACAACTTTGCAATATATTATGTGGTGAGTTTTCGATAATTTATTTCCTCTTTCTTTCAAAAAGTTATATTGGTGATTTACGGTTTGAATTGGCTCCCAGGAACTTCGCTGTTTAATATTTCCTGAAAATGGTTTAAACTTTGTCATAGTCATGGTCTACGTATTAAGGAAGAAGATGACAATGAAGTTTTGATAACTTTCTTGTGAATGTCAGTCATTTTTACTTGCATGTGATTGTTGAATGGCTTTGTAATTAGAGGCAAATTACTTGATACCCTCACATACTGATTGTACTTTCTGGAATTCATTCTGGTATCCTTGAGATTTTTTAAATATTTTCTTTATGGTTATATAAATAACTTTATAATAAATTCTCCAATGTCGATTTAAATATACTCCTGGTTTGTGCTTGTATTGGAGGCATTGGAAAAAGGTCTTGTTGGCAGAAGTGGAAAACATACTGTCTGGATTTCTTTAGAGCATTTTGAGTTGTAAAAAATTCTGTGTGCTTGTTTTCAATTCTGGGTTGCCATTTTTAGCCCTCAGAGGCTTCAATATTATAGATATGGAGAAAAAATTCAGTGAGAGGGCCTTTTCATTTAATTTTCCATGTTATGCTTGATCAAGGTTCTATGCTAATTGATGCTGCCCGCTGCCAACCAAAATTTGAGGAAAGGGCTGCCAAAGCCCAAAGCCCTTTTCTCGTACGAATTTTCTAGTTTCATGAGATCATTGCTTGAAGTGGAACTAATTGTGTTGGTTCTTTTACATCCTGCAATTAAATTCTTTGTGTAGGTTACACCTGTTTGTTGGTTGTGTTTTTGTTAATTTACAGGATTGTAAACTGAAACATGGTTGTAACAGTCTGTACACAGTTTTGCTCTATTTAGTGCTATGTGGTTAACACAACTCTGAAAGCTCCTTTTGACCTTGTTCATTCCCATTTTATTTCAATACAGTATTGTCTTTTCAGTTGAACCTATATAAACAAAAGTTATTGCTTCCTTAGATCTTTAGGAAAGCAAGTTGGGTTAATTCTTAATTGCAATTCTTCCTTCTTTCATGCGTAGTTTGATGCATTTTGTGGAACAACATATTTGTTCCCCCCTTTGTTCTGAAAATAATCCCTGTTTTTTAACTTGGATGCAGGTGATTCCCTGTGCCGTGTTAGCTTTGTTTATTCATCCATCAACTTCTCACCATTTCTTGAACAGGATCTTTTGGGCATTCTGTGTATATCTGGAAGCTGTTTCAGTACTACCCCAGTTGCGGGTAATGCAGAATACCAAGGTACCTTTTTTTTTCTCTCTCTTTTTTCTTTTCATTTCTTTTTTTCTTTTTTGGTTGCATTCAAGGATTTTTATGAGCCTATTTTTTTGCTTTGTTTTAATATGAATAGATATACAGCTTTCCTATATAATTTTTCTATTCCTCGACTTTCAGATTGTTGAACCATTCACTGCTCATTATGTATTTGCTTTGGGTGTGGCAAGGTTCCTGAGCTGTGCTCATTGGGTTCTCCAGGTTTGATCTTGCAAATTTGGATTTATATGTTTTGAGTTGGGTTTATTATTTGTTTGTGTCATTTTGGAAATGGAGTTTGCAGCATATGCTGCTTCTACATTTGGTTTGATGTGATTTAGGGATCCGAATAGTTATTTGTCTTTTCAGGAGGGGAATATTGATAATAGAAGAGCAAAAAAATGAAGAACACCATTTCAGATAATAATATGTAACTGTTTTTATTGTATTTCTTAAGCATTAGGAACTGTTTAGGGAGGTACACACACACACACTCTTGATTGTTAAGTTACACACTCACCTGATGGGCTTGGAAGACATGGCCTCTCCTTGCACCAAGCACTAAAGGGGAGGAGGTGCTAGTTGAGCTAGCTCATTGGCTTATATAATATTTCTAATACATTTGGACTAATTTGCCCCCCATGTATACTACTCATAACAGAATTATTGCCCTGTGATTGAGAATTTGGTAGAAGTATTTTTGGTGATTTTCAATGAGGTCCCCAATTTTATCTTTCCCATACTACTTTCTCTCTCTCACACATAAATGTTTTGAATACTATTACATAGGAGACCGATAAATTTAAGTATTTAAGAGCCTAGTTCTTCCAGCAACTGCTTTATTAGAGCACCAAGCTATAGCACCTACAGGGTTATTTGGTTCACGTGCCACATATAAATTCGTAGACACAAAGTGAACATTTATCTGTTAAATAGCATTAACTTGTTGATGTTTTAAGTTTCAAAAATATCCTACCTTGGTACTAATTGGATTCATAATCTGCTTGGCTTGTTGCTATCGATGGCTTTCAACAGGTTTTAGATACTCGTGGACACTTGCTGGTTGCCCTGGGTTATGGATTATGGCCTTCTATGGTTCTTATCTCAGAAATTGTCCAGACTTTCATCTTGGCAGACTTCTGTTACTATTATGTCAAAAGGTTCGTTTGCAAACTTTTCTGTATTTTTTCTCCACCAAATATTCACTTGTATTGTATTCCATTAAGAAGAAAAAAAAAACTATCATTAATGTTGTAAATTTTATTCTTCGTTTTGCAGTGTTTTTGGTGGTCAGCTCGTTCTCCGTCTTCCATCTGGAGTGGTGTAACAGAGATCCTATTGGTCCATGTTCAGCGGGTGCAGAGCCATCTAAGAATTAACTTA
Source organism: Quercus glauca (assembly GCA_023736055.1). Taxonomy (NCBI): domain Eukaryota; kingdom Viridiplantae; phylum Streptophyta; class Magnoliopsida; order Fagales; family Fagaceae; genus Quercus; species Quercus glauca. The sequence goes on along the minus strand of CM043325.1, from coordinate 56,138,291 downwards.
ACCAGGCAATGTGGCTTTTACCTTGTTTAAGTGTCCCTCTTTTTGCACTCCACATAGGTCTGGATCTCCGTGTTATGACTATTGGTCAAGTGGGTTGTTGTAAAGATGGCGGATGCAGAAAGCTTTGATATTTATATATTAAGCATGATTTTCATAGTTGATTTATTTTGTGTCAATTTTAATATGTTTGAGCTGGTCACAGTGTCAGTTATTCCCACTTCCAATTATGTGGTCAAGCTGTCTAAATGGTTAGTTACTGATGCTCAACTGTACTAGTCTAAATGGTATGGAACACAAGGCATTTTCTGGCCTTATTGATCAATTTAATGATTCCAATGCCACGGCACGATGGTTTTACCTTGAATTTTGTCACTTTATACTGCTGCTGCAAAAACCTATAAAGCCTGAAATAGACAAGGGAGGAGTGAAACTTATTTTCTGCTTTATAAAAGTTTATAGGGTTGATTCACTAGTCTCTGGGCTACGACAAATACCGTAGCTATCAATAAATCAACGTTCTTTGTAATTCTTGTTCTCTTCTTTCTTTTTAAAAATGTGAGGGGTAAATAGTATCCATAGGTTGTCTTCTTTATTTTTTCCTCCCTGAATGATGAAAATGTAATTTTGATCGTCATCGAAGGTTATTTTTATTATACAACTACAATAAGGCTTAGTCCCAAAATTTGAGATTGGCTATGGTCCCCAATAGAATAATTTGGTTGATTACATGTAAATTTTTTTGCCATTCTATCATTTCCAAAGCTCATACTATTTATTACCTCTTTAATTGATGTCTTTTTTGACTAAACGAATTCATTTTAAACACATAATTAATAACATTACTTCATTTGTACATAATTAATAACATTACTTCATTTGTTGTTTTCTCCACACAAACATATGTTTTAATCATTAAAAAAAAAAAAAAAACCTGTTTCTTGCAATGAATGACACCTCAATTGCTGCCATTTTCCCTACAATAGGACATCATACTTGGGTTGTTTTTGGTAACAAATGGAGTACAAACTGCATCTTTTATTATTATTATTATTTTGTTGTTAGCTCTCATTGTAAACGTTAAAGTATTTTACTTTTTTTTTTTTTTTTTGTTTTCTTGAGATCTTGGTGCTCATTCCATTTATATACATTGTCCTTTCTGCCCTCACAATCAGACGAACGTCAGCAAGTCAACATTGTTCGACCTAACATCGAAAGGAAGAGCAATTCTCCATAAAAACATCAATTTCTCCATAATTACCTCCCAAATTTACGTTATATATTCTAAGCAATTCTTCATAAACACATCAATTTCTCCATAATTTCCTCCCAAATTTAAGTTATATATCCTATCATCATGTGTTGATTACTATCATTCATAAAAAGCCCCTTTCTCCCTTGGCTTCCCTAAAATGTTGTATTTCCTGTTTTTCTCTATTGTTTGTTTGTTTTTATTGCTTTCTCAACAATGAGAGATGCTATATCAACAATATTTTCACAACAAATTATAAGTGGTAGGTTGTTATTAGTTGTTATGGGTGAATAAAAAAGTAGTATAAGTTGTTGATTTAAATTAGAACCAATAACAACTTACCATTTATAATTTGTTGTGAAAGTGTTGTGAAAATATTGTGAACATAGGATACTTCTTAAACAACAACATATTTTAATAAGGTTAATGATCTATTCGTTATCAGTGATGCGGTATTTCTCGTCTACTTGTCATAAATAACCTCATTTTTTTTTCTCCCTCATAAAAATGTCATAAGTAATTATGGAAGAGTAAAGTGTCATTTGAGCTGGAGTCCATCGATAATTAGATATAAAGCTTCTGGTTGAAACTAAACTTCTTTAGCAGGAGCTGCAGGACTAATTCTATTTCTGTTAAGAGAATGATTCCAACAGGAGTTTCTAGTTTCAGATTAAGTAACAAGTAACATTTACAGACACCAAAGGTAACCCCTACAATGACTAGAAATGGAAGTTTCAGTGATATGTTACACAAGTTACACACGGCAATTCAGCAACAGACTTGTAACTTTGTAAGCACAAGTTACAAGTTGACGTAACAGAGAAAGAACAAGTTACAAGTTGCCACAATCACACCAATTTCTCCATCATTTCCTCTCAAATTAGCGCTATCATGATAGCACAAGTTGTCAGTTGCTATCATTCATGTACCTCTATCGCATGGTTCTTTCTCCTAGTAATGCTCTTTCTGTTTTTCTCTATTGTTTTATGAGACACCCTTGTTTGTTTTCATTGCTTTCTCACCTCTAAACATCATATTTCCAATGAGCTTAATGATCTTTGTTATGTCGCTTTTTTCTCCACCAAATGACATGGTATTTCTTGTCTACTCTTTTCTCTTGTCATAAACAACCTCATTTGTTCTTTGATGCTCCCTCTCTTATAAACGTGATAGTTAGAGCCCCATTGGAGGTTTGATATAATAATGGGGGACAAAGCAGTGTCGTTTTAGTTAGAGCCCATTGGAGGTTTGATATCATTTATTGTTTAAACTAAATCTTTAGCAGGCCTAATTCAATTTCTTCTAAGAGAGTGATTCCAAAAGGAGTTTCTAGTTGCAGATTAAGTTACAAATGACATTAACATATGCAAAAGGTAATCCCTATAGGATATTGCATTACAATGACTGTAGAAATAAAAGTTTCAGTGATATGTGAAACTTGGCAATATTATTGTCAGACAGTGAGGTTCCTTGCTAGAATTCCCTCAAAGGTAATCCCAGGTCCAAAAGCCAGTATGAGGCCCCATTCATTGTCTTCCTGGTTTTCCCTCTTAATCTTAAGGCTCTCTTCTAGCATGTACTCCAGTACATACACAATGGTATTACTGCTGGCATTGCCATAATCCATTAGAGCTCGTCTACTTGCATTTAGCTTCTCTGGTGACAGCTCAAGTCGCTTTTCCATCCGATTCAAGATTGCAGGTCCACCCGGATGCACTGCCCAGAACATCTTATTGTATTCCTTGTCAGGAAATCCAACAACTTTGATTAACTTCTCACAGAATCCTTCTATGTTATCTTCAATTATCTGAGGTAGCTCCCTTGCTAGCTTGAAGCTAATCCCTTCTTCTGTTAGCCTTCCATCAATAGTCTTCTCAGTTTCTGGCAAAAATTCCTGGATTGCTGTGTGAAGCTCAAAAAGAGGCTTTTCATTGCCTAAGACTGGGTCCGAGCCAATTATCATAGCTCCAGCACCATCACCAAAGAGTGCAACTCCAACCAAATCATATGGTCTCTTTGCACTTGGTGGTTTGAAGCCAATAATGGTAGTTTCAGAAGTTGCAAGCAGAACCCGGCTCCCCGGATTGTTCTCAGCAATGTCTTTTGCAACTCGGAGTCCAGCAACACCTCCAGAACATCCCATGAAGTAGAGCATGACCCTTTGAATATCAGGACCAAGTCCTAGTCCTCTTGCTAGGTAAAGGTCACCACCAGGTAACCTAGCTTCACTTGATGAGACATAGACTAAGTGGGTTATATCTGAAATAGGCCTGCCCCAATTCTTGATGCAGGCTTGTGAAGCTTCAACAGCCATCTGTGTCACAGCATCATTACAGATATCTAGCCTTTGCTTTACAGTGGGTAAGCCTTCAATGGCAAGCTCTGGGTACTTCTTTAGGATCTCTTCGGACATGACTACATACCGAGTTTTAACTGTTGTTGTCTTGCCTGTAAATTGTCAAAATAAAATGTAATCTGATTGTTAGGATAGTTGAATGTGTCTAGATTGGTTTTTTACTGAAAACTTGTTTGTTGAAAGTTTATAAAAGTAGTACAAAAAATATTGAAGTTTTAAAAAGCTTCACATAAGGAAAATTTTTTTAACATCTTATCATCTTCTAGCTATGACAATGATCATGTAGTGGACCCTCATAAGCCATTTCTAACATATTGGATGTTATTTTAACAGCCAATATAATATGTGGTTTTATACATGTTTTAAGCATTGCAACACAAATTTAGACAAGTTGTATCAAATTGTATGAGTATACTCTCTTTATCCCGATACATTTTAAGCATGGTTTTCCTTCACTTAATAATTAACAAAAATCATACTACCACCCACGTTGGGCGGAATGGTACTTTCCCAAGCCTTAAAGGCTTGTGGGGTTTGAGGTCCCAAGTTCGAGTGGTCTTGGGTGGGGAGGGGTAGGGGTAGTATATTAGGTTCATTAGATTAGGATTTCTATCTGAGTTCAAAAAAAAAAAAAAAAAACCAAAACAAAAATCATAGTAGATAATAAAAAGAATGAAGTATTTGATGTTACAGAGTCGAGTAAGCTTCTGCTTGAGGACTGGATCATCACAATTGGTGTCTCTGAAATACCCATCAACAAGGTAATCTTGCATGACAAGTTGGTGAGGGAAGGCCTTGCCAAGAGCCAAAATTGTAGCTGTGCCTGGGTTGGCCACCTTTTTGGAACATTCTTGTGTAATGCCTTCACTTCCCATGTCTTACTTGCTCTTTCAAAGGGGATGATAAATTTGCTAGCAAAATTGGTTGTATGAAACCCTTTTGCCTTGCAAGAAGTAAGAATTGCACTACCATATATATAGATACAGTTGAAGTTTGTAATTAAAGGGTACCAAATTTTTTAACATACCACTGAGCCAATTTTTTATTAACATTATAACTGTTACTACAATTTCATAAAAGGGTAACACATGAAAGTGTGCAACTTCTAATACATTTGAGTAATCGATTAGTTGAGAAGCAAGGCATTCATGTAGTTCATGTTTAGAGGTGTTGGTAGAGGTTTGGTATAGGGCTTTGGTCTCTACTTTGCTGCGTTAATGTTCTGGTGAATTCATAAGATATGTATGCCACATCCCTGTGCTGTGCCTGTCAAACTGAAATAATCAACACTCAGCATAGACAATTTCAGTACCATTATCAGCTTATTAACTCAATTTGATACCTACAAGTGACAACTGAGCCTTAGGGGTAGCTTGGTAAACAAAGACAAACCGAACCGGGTATTAGAAGTTTAGGATTAGTTCATATAATATAATAAATATTACACCTAAAATTTTTAACCCTTTTACAAACTTATGCTAAGGATTAATTATTAATTATAGTTGAATTATATTATTTGAGTTAATTAGATAGAATGGTTCTTATTTATGAACTTATAAAATTTCAATTCACCGTACTAATCATATTATCAATAAATTACAAAAGTAATTTGATACGTTATAACCTTATTTACATACTTACATAATACAATCCACAATCTAAAGTCTATGTAAATATATTTTTATATATGTAAATATAAAAAATACATATTGAATATTCAAATCGAGCATCATATGGTGAATTTGTTCACATTTCACACAAATATATTATTATGTTTAAACTTAGCTTATTTAGTAATCAAGTCAAATATAAACTTGAGTTAGATTCATTTGCTAAATAAAATAAGCAACATAAACAAATTTTTTTATTAGCCAAGCCCAAACTGTTCAATACATAAGCAGTTCCTAACATTTTTTAGGGTCATACTTGCAGGTGTTGGAAAAACTGAAGGATTTACTATCCAAAACTGAGTATGGCCCAAAATGAGAGGAAAAAAAAAAAAAAACAAACAAAAATCCAGCTCCTCCCTCCAGGCCGAGAATTCAAATTCTATGCTCACATCATTGGCCCATAACCATACAAAAGCAACATTCCTTTTTAGTAGATTTCATTGTTCCGAGCATACACTGTCGCTGTGTCCTTTGACAGAATTGATCTGGGTGGTTCAAGATACACCACATCCTGATGAGACACTTCCTATTCCATTGGCATTTGTTATATAAAAACCAACTTCATTTTCCCAAAATCATTTCCACAGCCAACCCCAAAACTTTGGTACTATGGGTTCGTGGTAGTTGTATTTCATTGTTTCATGAATAATCTCCAAAGTACAATAGGAAGAACACCATTTGAACAAGGATTAGGTGTACAAACAAATGAAACTCATTAAATTACCATGAGGTTGTTTATTGTCTCAAACATACTGCCTATTCAATCTATGAAACTATAGCTATATGCCTTTAAAATCACACATTTCCAATCAAATCTGGTATGTTATGATCTGAGTTTACGAGACTGTTAAATATAGTTCCAGAGAGATCAAGAACTGAAGATAACTAGTGTCAAAGCTCAGATAGGCATTTTCCGCTGATGAAATCAATTACTTGAGTGACTGCGTTATCAAGTGCAGCAGTCACAGCTGCCAAATTCTGCAAGAATTCCTCGGCAGTTGGTTTCTCACCATCCACTATATCAGTCACAGCTTTTACAAATATTGCAGGGACTTTCAAAAGATCTGCCACATAGGCAACAGCAGCTCCCTGAAAACCAAAAATCAATGCAGAAAAAGCCTTAATGCTACCTATCTGGAGAAAAAATAAAAGGAAAAAAGAATTACATCTAATTTTTAATGTTACAATAAGATCCTAGAAAATGGTCATCAACACTCACATTAGTTTTAGAAGCAAAAAAATATAATACACTGATGGTCATAATGACCATAAAAATGAAAGAAAAAAGTGTTCCATGCTTGTTGTCTTGTGTCAATCTTGCTGCCCATAAGCATCTTATGATCATCAGGTCCCATAAAGGAGCACAGAATGGTTGATCCTACCTCTAGCAAGGAAATTCTAGTTTCTTGAATATCACAAGCCAGTGAATTATTATGCATCTCATCACATGTTTTCAAAGAGAGAGGAGGGGGAGCAGTTCATGATAAAACAAAGTAAAGCACATGCTATATCTTTTACACAATTACATCAGTAATATCACCATACAATAAGGCCAAGAACATAATCCTATTAAGGAAGAGATGATGGACATCAAACTTTATATAAGTGAGCATGGATGCCTCACTCAATTTATTTTTTACCATAAAGATAATTCAGAACTAGGCAAAAATGAAAAGGTTACCTCCATGTCTTTAACTGTAGCATCATTTGCAGTGATTGATGATTCATCATGTGGGGACATATCTAGAGAGTCACCAGTAGACAATTTCCCAACCTGAAACATGCAGAAAGGGATTTCAAGGCTGCAAAGATCTTAGGTCTTAACAAGACAAAACAATATGGAAAGCATCACATTAGATTATCATGGGAATCTCTACCATGCACCATACATGCACAGATGCACACCAGAAAAGCAAACGTGCATGCATGAATACACACAAGCAAACAGATGTACGTGCTTGGTTGTAGAGCATTCATATAAGTAAATAGATAACCAGACCTCATTGGTTGCAAATGTTAAGGTGTCAAAGTAATTGGGTAGTACATTTCTAAAGGCATAATGGACACTTCAAAATTACTCCTATTATAAACACTCTATGCAGCAGAAATTCATTGTTTACAAGTTAAAGATTAGCAATCAAAGCAAAATGCAAAGAAACCTAGCTACCCAAAAAACCAGTAAAAATATAAAAATGACATTATGTGCAAAGAACCTAGAAAATACCCTCCCTCTCTCTCACTTAAGCTTAAACATGAGAAAACATTCACATAAGTATCCTTAAGTATAGGATCCTGGAAAAGAGAAAATTATGTGTACTTAAAAGAAAACTATCCTTAACAAAGAACAGTATATTTGGCATCAGTTCTAGGCTACATCAAGCATTGACGTGCTTCTACATATATATATATATACGTATGTATGTATGTATGTACGTATGTATGTATGTATGTATGTATGTATGTATGTATGTATTAAAGTTACACAGCATAAGTTGGATCTTGGGAATACATGTTAGAAACAACAAAGTCTACTTCTAGAAAAGTCTACCTGGATTGAAGAGCACAATTTATTCAATCTATTGCATTCTTTCACTAATAATATAGGTTGGTTTAAACATTTAAACTACCCTTTGTGAGTGTGTCTATGCATGCACACGTGTGCATACATGATCAAATATCAATAGCTTGGTCCCCTAAGTTTATCCCATAAGATATGAATGTTTTTTTTTTCAGTTACTTCTATTTCCCTGTTCAGGATCATAGTATAACTTTTTGAACAATTTTAATATACAGGGAATTCATGAGAACCATCAACAATTAGCTGTCGAGCAAGTAAATAAGGGTTTGGGATGTCCAATATGAATAAAACTAAGCATTTTACTAGTAAGTAACCACCTTTAGGTTAAGTTCCTTAACAAGATTGGGAGTTGAGTGGGCCTGCCGTAAACCAACTCCATACATATCAAAAACCTGCACAAGAGATATTGGCAAGTGAAATTTTGGTGCAAAGGTAAATTTGAACAAACAAAAGTAATTAAATCAATTCCTTGTCAAGCAAATGTATGAAATAAGATGATCAACTACCCAGTTACATGTCAAGAAAACGAGTAGAACAAGAGTATCAATTAATTGTACTATAGAATAGGGATTGAGTAAATGTTTGAGCCACCGTTTGTATCCTGTACTAAACATGAGAAGAACAAAAAATGATAAACTAAAGGAAGACTTACAGGTATAGGTATTCTTCTATCATGGAAAGCACAATCAGCTGCAAGAAACACATCACCAACGACTGCTCCTTTGGCCTGAAACCAACCAAGATTTGTTTATAAATTTTAATGAGAAAAATATATCCTTCATGCTTCATTTTTAAACTTATGTGCAAGTGTGTGTGTGTAATCACGCACTAAGTCTATTTGTTGTATCATCATTTGCAGTTTGCACAGTGTAATAAAGAGGGTTTACATTTTCCTTTTCAAAAGGGAAGATGCCCCTCTTCAATACTAGCAAATATCAAAACCATGAACCTTTAAACAATGAACACTACAGTGAAATTTTGGTGTAGCAAAAGAATCAATTTAATCAAAAAACATGTAAATAAAAAGTAGATAACACCAAGATGATTTCAGACCTAAAAACAGGAAAATAACAAAGCTGTCAAATAATTTTGCACACAAAAATACCTTAAAGCCACCAGCAGTGCCTGCATTTATTATTAGGTTTGGCTTTAATGCTTGGATGGATGCATAGGTTACAAGAGATGCTGAAATTGTGCCTACACTATCAACCCCTGAAAAGAAAGCATTTACAGTGTAAGGATCAGTAACAGGAAATCTGAATTAAGTACAGCTGCTTTGTTCCCATGACATGTTCATGCCTGACAGTTGCCATGGAAGACGCAAACCCCACACTCATGTAAACATGATTTTCCAAACATTTTCCAAACATGGGGACTTCACTCTTTAAAGCGCACATGGAAGACAAACATTTTTTATTGGTAAGTTACACAAGCACTTGGTGGGTCTTGAATCCATGATTTCATCTTCCATCTTGCTTTTTAAGTGCAAGATGTGCTGTTTGAGCTAGAGCCCGTGTAAGAAAAACTTGAACTAAGCATACTTCCTAGGCAAGCTAATTTGGGTAAATTATTTGAAAAAATTTCAAGAATACATAATTTAATACAGACACACACACACACACACACACACACAAGAATCAAATACCTACCCAAAGTTGAATCTTTGCCAGGCCAGATCAAATTGATGTTGAGGTCCTTGTAAACACCACGATACCGGACCCAAGGGACCCCTTCGGGAAACCTGCACCATTTTGCATTTACAATCAAACTTAAAGCCCAACAATCAAGATAAATCATACTCAGGTTTAACACAAAAACTTAAAAAGCTCCAACAGCAAAGTTCCCAATAATAACTACAGATTATCCATAACACACACCATTTACACAAATGAATACAAAGCTAAAAAGTTCAGAAACTATCACCAACAACTGGTGAAACTCACTACAATTATCAATCTTGCCAACTACATCCCAAATCCCCAATCAAACGGAATAGAACTTTCAAAAGTAACTTTGTTAACCAATAAACACAAACCTCACCCAATAAAATCAAGCCAAAAATAATGCTTAAAAAAAAAAACAAAAACCCTCCTTTTCCCCACATGTGGATTTCAGTAACAACAAAGACTCCAACTTTTTGTGATCTTAAACCCAAACTAGTTACTTTGTAATCAAAATTTAAAAACAAAATAAATAAAAACACAGAGAGAATAAAAACTCACACGGAGTCAGGGTCCTCAGTAAGCTGGAACCTGTTCACCAAAGGAAGCGCCTCAGTCTGCATAGCTGGTCCCCCACAAAATCACCATGAATAAAACAACATAAGCAAAAAACAATCAAAACCCATATAACAAAAAACAGAAATATATACTCCAACACACACACACACACACATATATTAGAGAGAGAGAGAGAGAGAGAGAGAGAGAGAGAGTATAGTATTGGGTACCTATGATGATGACGATGGTGGAAATGGGTGTGTTTGGAGCTTCAGAAATGGCGGCTTCTTCCTCTGATTTGTTGCCATGAGAAGCCATAGTTGTTTCAGGCCTGTCTGTCTGTGAATGACTGGCTGGTCCTATATTTCCTAGAGGTTTTATTTTTCCTAGGAAAATATAGGGGAGAGAGAAAATGGGAGGACTTGTGTTTTCACTGTTTTGTATGTGTTGTTTTTGTTGGTTTGTTTGTCGTTTGGTTGATTGAAGATTGAACCTTTTGATTTGCGGCCAATAAAGATAAGACAGACAGAGGCAGACCTGTTCAGTGAAAGTGATACGGGGTTAAAAAAAAAAAAAACACTAAAACCTTGTACTCACTACTCATGTTTAAATTCCCTCTTTGAAAGTGATCCGGATTCAATGGCTAGATCTATTTTAAGCAGATCAATGGCTTATAACAACCCACCTCACCACCGCCCATGTTGGGTGGAATGGTATTTCCGCCTTAAAGGCTTTTGGGGTTTGAGGACCCCAAATTCAGGTAGTCCTGGGTGAGATGAGATGAGGGTAGTATATTAGCCTATTAGGTTCGTTAGATTAAGATTTCTATCTAAGCTAAACAAAATAAAAGAGTTAAAAGTCCAACCTAAATTGTAAAACCTTAAATCTTAAATCAAACCATTCGATAACTATTGAGAAAAGGGGCAATGCCACAGGAAGGAAAAAAAAAAAAAAATCTCAAACCCATTTTGTTTTCCTCTCTCTTTTTTTTTTTTAATAAATAAGGTGACATGTTTAAATAGATATCAGTCATAAACTATTGATATATTTTAAATAGATATCAGTCATGAAATGAACCGTTTCTAGTCAGAAATATTATTAGTACTTGCAATATAGTACAATTACATAGGAAAATGATTTTTTTTTATTATTCTTGTGAGTAATGCTAATGATATAATTTTTATTATTATTTCATCGGAATTAAAGATATAATCCAATTTCTATATATATATATATATATATATATTTTGATGATATCAACCTCATTGGTTGCATATTTACTTTGTAGTTTTGTTACTTCATAGGACAGTATATATTATTTATGTTAGTAAGGTCTTGTCACTAGGCACATAATGAAGTGCTTGAATGTATCATAGGGTTTGACCGAATGGGTATAGAGTACTTGGAAGTTGGAACCTAGTTAATTTATGTATATATCAAGATATCAATTTTGTTTTTTGTTTTTTGTTTTTTTAGAAGAGATTGCAATTTTGTTAAGAATCTCTTTTTAGATATGTATAATTTTTTTTTTCATGCTGACCTATATATGTAATTTATTTATGTTAGACAAGCTTGGTAGTATGGTCTTGTCATTAGGCACATAATGAAGTGCTTGAATGTATCATAGAGTTTGACCAATTAGGTATAGAGTACCTGGGACCTATTTAACTTGTCCTCTTTGTTGGGTTACTATTTAGCACGTTTCCCTTAACCTCTAAAGTAAAATGATTGTAGCCTTTGCGTGCAAGAAAATTATCTTATAGAATGAATATGTACAGCTATTTTCTCCAGGTGTATGAATATTATACTCATATAAATCTTAAGTATTATGACAGAAAATGTTATTATATACAGTACGTTTTATAAAATACCACTTCCTTACAAAATGATTCCTTGTATGTGAGTAAAGTTGCAAGTCACTATACACATATGAGAGAATTTGTTTCCAAAAAGAAAATGAGGTAATTGATTAGTAATTAGTATTTTGCACTTTCATATTAATCTCTACTGTATTGCCTCAATAATTTGCAATACTAAAATTATACAAAAAGAGGATTTATATTATAATTGACAAAAATGTTAGTGTCATAACAAAGTTTACAACTTTTATTATAAGATTGTGTTAATGGACACCATGCTCATGTTATTTTTGTCCTTTTTTGCCATTCATGTTATTTTTTCAGTTTTGTAGTAGTATTTAAATTTTTTTTTGACAAATTTTTTTTGTCTTTTTTGCACTTAATCAGCACCAGACAGTGCTAGTTCACATTCTCCTTTATTATAACTTAAGTTATGAATGGTAAAAAAAAAAAAAAAAAAAAGGTAATAGGTTCACAACTCAACACTTACAAGTTACCGTAAAAATTGTATACTTGATTATGGTACTGAAATTTTTCTATAATTGAGCATGAAGTAGGCCTCCTCTTCCCTCAGCTAAAATGGCATGAAGTACAGTAGGTCACAAGTCACAGCTCACACAATAGAGTACGATTGCAATGCATTTTTTTTTTCTGCTGACGATTGCAATGCTGATGCATATGCATATCCAGTATCCACAATTCGAAAATTGTGGTTATCCAAGTATTAATACGACGATAAAGGAAAAAAAGAAAAAGAAAACAGAATAATGTCATACAGTGTCATGTGCGCATATACCAGATTTCACTTTCATGGGCAATCACGAAAGAAACCACGAGTTGTGTTAATAATCTCTGTTCTGTTTCTTTCTGACACCATGTGATCTCTCATAATGCCTATCAAACATAGTACAATCATGTATTCATGTCCTATATGGTTTTAGAAATTTTTTTTTATAAACAATTTAACTTTTTTTTTAATTTATTGAAATAGTAAATTGTAAGTAATAAATAAAATAATAACGGTACGGGTGAATCTATGTTTATAGTTTTAACTTTTTTTTTTCATTTTAACCAAAAAAAAAAAACTTTTAAGTTTTATAAGTTTTAACCCGCCTTGGGCAAATATAACACCTAATTTAATGATTTGTTTATATGTTTGACACAAAATGTAATCTTAAATGCAATTTTCGCATTTGTTGGTATTTGTTTGATATGGGAAAACTTAAGTAAATGGAAAAAGTTTTTCCTGTTGTCAACATAAAACAAGTTTAATAGAGTGGAAAATATTTTTGAGTTTTTACCAAGCGGAAAACATTTTTCATGATATTACAAACTTAATTGATCACAACAAATAACTCTACACTAAAAAAATATTTTTCTCACAAAAACTATTCCAATGATAAATTTTCATCTTTTCACCTCTCTCTTTTTTTTTTCTTTTTTTTTGAGGAACAAGAGGTTTATAAACTTGATTCCAAACCTACTCAAAGGAAATATTTTAATCAATAAAAAGATGACTTTGTTTATATAAAAAAAGAAAAAAGAAAAAAAAAAAGAGATGACTTTTCGTCGTTTTAAATGTGGTAAGGTTGGCCGTGACTCGTGAACCACTAGAATTGTTTATGAAAAAAAGAAAAAAAGAAAAAAAAGCCAACTGTCTATCTCTGTTACTCTCTCTAGCTTGGTTTGTAGTTGTGTGTTAATTATTATTGTATTTTTGTTCACATAGGCATGAGTTGTTTCTTATCTTTTAATTTTTTTTTAATAAATCAAAATATACTCAGTTATGGCATCTTTCAACACCCTTTGGTTAAGATTATTATTTTGTTTATTTAATTGGTTCAAGTTTTGCACAATTTCACTTCTTCTTTTTTTAAGAAAATTTAAAAATAGTCATTTTACAAAATTTATAAACTAATAAAATAAATTCATCTAACACATACTAAAGTGGGTTAAGATGTTTAATTCTGTTCTTTTTTTTTTTTTTGTTATTCATTTCTTGATATTTGTATTGTTTTGTAAGCCCTAGCAAAGAAAAAAAAACATTTGTCTAATGATTGTTGTGGGAGGATTTTCGTCTTGGCCCCTAATCAGGTTTTGTCCTCTTTGGAAATAGCGTTGAGCTTTAATCTTCAAGAGTTTGCTCAATCTCACATCGGAGAGAGACGCCTCCTACTCATGCCTTATAAGCCTTTGGCCTAAGGATGAGTGTATCACTACTATATATGTGTAAGTGAGCAAGAATCAGATCTAGGATTCGTATGCTGTGGTAGTGCATTCCTTCACGTAAGACCTCATGGGCAGTCCGAAAGGGGAAGGTGGGGGTTTCCCCTCAAACCCCAAAAGGCGCCTTTTTATGAGAGAACTTTCGTCTCGGCCCCTAATTAGGTATTATCTTCTTTGGAAATGACGTTGAGCCTTAATCCTTAGGGTTTGCTCAATCCCACATCAAGAAGAGACGCCTCCCACTCATGCTTTATAAGCCTTTGGCCTAAGGATGAGTGTACCACTACTACACATGCGTAAGTGAGCAAGAATCAGATTTGGGCTTCGTATGCTGTGGTAGTGCACTCCTTCACGTAAGACCTCATGGGCAGTCCGAAGGGGGAAGGTGGAGGTTTCCCCTTAAACCCCAAAAAGGCGTCTTTTTGTGGGAGAACTTTTGTATCGGCCCCCACATGTTAAGGACATATTTTTATGTAATTGGCATATTCTTTGACAAAACGCACTTTAATTATATTTGAGTAAATCTAAGAAGGTTCAAGATGATCATTACAAGTGGTTAAATTGAAGACATAAAGATTACTTAAGAATTGCTCAAGAAAAGTGCAATTTTCAGGTTTCGATACCTTCTTGACAGAAGCTCAATCTGTCGAGATTCTTTAAAGCTCGACACATGTCTCGATCTATCGAGCTTACGGGATTCAAAATATAGCCAGCAACATTTTTATTCTAAAAGGCTATTTGTTTATGGGTTTGTATAATCCTTATAAGACTAGGAAAACCCAAGATTTGTGGGTTTGTATAATCCTTATTGGATTAGGAAAGCCTAAGGTTTGTGTAAACCTATTTGAAATAGGAGAGTCCATTAAGCTCCTCTTTAAAGGAAATGGAAAAAGAAAAACCTAACTCTAGAGAGTTTTATAAGGTTTTCTTTTTGAAACCCTAGCCTCCTCCTGTAGAAGAAAGAGTTCTTGCTGCGTTTCTTGTCCGCCTTTTAGTTTTATAACCAAGCAAAGTCTTTTGCATCAACATTGAAGATCTTATTGGTGTTTCTATGTAAAGCTGTTGCAAATCAACTACAACAATCAAAGGGTTGCTATGGAGTTAGTCACGTACTGGGATCCGTGCATCATTGGTTAGTCACGTACTATGATTCGTGCATTGAAAGGAGAGATTGCCGCTACATCACAAGTCCAATTGGGTATTGAGGTAAGGGTTAAACTGTAGGTTGGTATTAGGTACTAAGATTCCTTTTATTTGTAACCGTTTGTTTTAATAATAGTGAATTCTCGGGAGTGATGACCTTAAATTCACCCAATGGGGTTTTGCCTCGATGGTTTCCCCATTTGTAAACAAATTACCCGTGTCAAATTTTTTTTCCGTTGCATTTAACTTAGTTGGTGATTTGTTTGTGCTACCACACTTATTGCAAGTAATTAATTGATTAATTTTACCAAAGGGGTCAATACATTCTTGACCTATCAATACAAAACAAACAGATTTTTCCCCTAGCTGGTGATGACTATAAGAAATTCATCAAGCATGTATGAATCTTATGGATGGTTCGAAGTGACCAACCATTAAATATATACATATAGCATTTGTTCCATAATGACATCTAAACATTAATTGGTTTTTTGTACTTGTCTTTTTCTATGCTAGGATGTCCTATTTATTTCAATGAGAGTAATACAATAACTGATGAAACTCTCTTTCAAATTTCAATCAACCAAAGTTTTATTTTTTGTTTGCATCTTGTTGTTGTGGCAAGAATAAGAATTATAACATGCTTCATAAGGAAGTACTATGATATGAAATACACACTCTCTCTTGTACATAAGAAAGGAAAACTCTCACAAATACATAGAATTTCATGTACATTAGAAGTAAACAAATAATACATCATCGACCATTTGGTAGTCCGGGAAAAAAAAAGAGGAAGTCAATCAGTCCGGGTAGTTTATTCATCAAAATCAAGTGACTAGTGTTATGAATGTGAAAACTATTAGAAGAATGATTTTGCAGTAGGTCGGTTTTAAACCGGAGATACCATTTGGTAGCGCTGGTAAAGTGTCCGGAGGAGGCATTTCACAATTCTCACCATCGATTGGAGTTTCACTCCTAATCGCCTCTCTTCTCTTCGCATTCAACTTAGTGTGAAATACATGGGCCTCATTGCACTTTTTATAATTTATAATTTATAAAAAGGAAGTTAAGTAGTAAAATAATTTATAATTTTCATCCAAATCCAAACGCACAAAAATTAAAAATTAAAGTTATTTCACTATTAAGCTTATTTTTGCTACTATTCATGGCCTCACTGCACTTTTTGGCACTATTTATGGGCCTTATTGTACTATTTCAAATAATTTTTACCTTTATTTACATTACTTTCAGCAATAATTTTTTAGTCTCAGCAAAATAAGCGGTATCCAAACACACCAAACTTTGTACTCACTACTCATGTATAAATTCCCTCTTTGAAAAGGATCCGGATTCAATGGCTAGGATCTATTTTAAGTAGATCAATGGTTTAGAACAACCCACCTCACCACCGCCCATATTGGTGAGGTGGGGTTTGAGGACCTAAGTTCAAGTGGTTTTGGGTGGGATGAGATGAGAGTAGTATATTAGCCTATTAGGTTTGTTAGATTAAAATTTCTATTCGAGCTAAAAAAGAAAAAAGAAAAAAGAAGAAGTTAAAAGCACAACCTAAATCTTAAAATCTTAAATCTTAAATCAAGCCATTCGATAACTATTCGAAAACCATTGAGAAAAGGGGCGATGCTACATGAAGGAAAAAAAAAAAAAAAAAAAAAAAATCTCAAACCCATTTTTTTTTTCTTTTAAAATAAGGTGACACGTTATAGCGTTATAAACCATTGATATATTTTAAATAGATATCAGTCATGAAATGAACTGTTTCTAGTAAGAAATATTATTGGTACTTACAATATAGTACAACTATGTAGGAACATGATTTTTTTTTTCTTGTGAGTAATGCTAATGATATAATAATATGCTAATGATATAATTTTTATTATTTTTTCATGGGAATTAAAGTTATAAGTTGTGATTTGAATAACATTATAATTTATACAATTACAAATTCACTGCCGGCAAATCTTTAGTATAATCCAATTACTATATATATATATAGTAATTTTGTTACTATTGTATTTCAGGTTGTGAGTTTCGTACTTCATACGACGGTATATATTATTTATGTTAGTAAGGTCTTGTCACTAGGCACATAATGAAGTGCTTGAATGTATCATAGGGTTTGACCGAATGGGTAAGAGTACTTGGAAGTTGGAACCTAGTTAACTTATGTATATATCAAGATATAACTTTTGTTTTTTGGTTTTTTATAAGAGATTGCAATTTTGTTAAGAATCTCTTTTAAGATATGTATAATTTTTTTTTTTCATGCTGGCCTATATATATTTATAAAATTTATTTATGTTAGCCTGGCTTGGTAGTATGGTCTTGTCATTAGTCACATAATGAAGTGCTTGAATGGATCATAGAGTTTAAAAAAAAAAAAGGGTTTCTCTCCCCTGTAGGAGTCTTCTTTCTCTCTCATTACAGTAAGAGTTTTCTTTCTCTCTCAACAAGGTAAGAGCTTACTCCCTCCCTAGAGAGCCTCTTTAAGGTTCTTTCTTGGACTACACCATTTTTAAAAAGTGGCTGTAGCCCATTTTTTTGGTTGTGTCTGAATGGATCAAGAAGTAGTGAATAGTTTGGGAAAGTTGAAGCTCATAGAAGAAGAAGAGGAGGATATTGTTATTGCAAATATCAACAGTTCTGGAATTTTTGAAGAATGCTTTTTGAGCTTATTTGGGCGTCTATTATCAGATCGTCATCAAAATCTAAGAGCTTTATAGAACACCTTAAAGGCAGCATGGAAGATGGGTTCTGATTTGAGAATTGTGGAGGTGGGGAATAATGTTTTGCAGTTTAAGTTTAGTTCAAGATGCCAGTTAGAGTGGGTTGAAAAAAGTGGTCCTTGGAATTTTGACAACAACTTTCTCCTTCTTTGTCGATTGAGGAAAGGCTTAACATAAAAAAAATCAGTTTTTCCCATTCTCCTTTCTGGGTGCAAATTGGAGGTTTGCCATTTGAGAATATGACTGAAGATATTGGGAAGGATATTGGCAGTAAGATTGGAAGGGTGTTAGAAGTGGACAAGAGGGCTATGCAAGCAGATTAAGCTAAGTTTTAAAAATAAGAGTTGAGGTTCCGATTGATAAACCTCTCCGTAGAGGGGGGTATGTTAAGAATGATGAGGGTAGAAGATTTTGGGTTGATTTTATGTATGAGAGGCTTCCTACTTTTTGTTATAGATGTGGAATATTTGGGCATGATGAAAAGCATTGCCAAGCACGTTCAATGGAGCAACTGTCAGGGAGGCAATATGGTGAATGGTTGAAAGCTGGTGGAGTTATAAAAGATGAAGGTGAGAAGGAGAAGATGAGGGTGTAGTCGGTGGTTGAAAAAGGGTGCTCGGCTTCTATGGTGGTGGATGGTGGAGCTAGTGAAGAGTGTGGGGCTGGAAGTCGGAGCTCGCCTGCGCTGGTGGTGGGCGGTGGAGCTGAGGTAGAGAGTGGTACGGTGACTATGATAGAGGCAGCTCCCTTGAACATGGAGAAGAGTTTTGTCACGTCCACTCACAGGGAACATGGAAAGCAGGTAAGAGGGGAAGAGAGAGTGTCAGAAGCTTCGAGCAGTGAGATGGAACGGGCTGCACGTGGTGGATAGAATGGAGTTAGAACTGATATTGTTAGGAATGAATGGAATGGGAAAGAGTTTGGTCAGGAAGTAGTTAACAAGGAGTATGGGTCGGTTATAAGTGAGGCTGGAATGTTAAGCCCATTAAGGATGAAAGAAATAGAGGGCTTAAGTGAGGAAAAGAAGGGTGGGTCGGTTTTAAGAGAAGCTGAAGCATTTAGACCCATAAGGCCGAAAGAAAAAGAAAGCACTAGTGTGGAACGGCTTAAACATCCATTAAGCCCAGGTCGAATGATCAAACAAGGAGTTAGAGGAAGGATAAAAAAAATAGCACGGGAAAAAGGAAAGGCCCAAGGGGTGGTGAAGTCTGAACAAGCCCAAGAGGTAAGTAAAAAAAGGAAAGTTTATGATGAAATGTTGTTTATTTCTGATGAAAGAGTTCAGAAACGTTTATGTGAAAGGGAACAAGAAGGGGATGTTAATTTCTTTGCTGAAAAGGCGGTGACTACTAAGCAGCACTGCCTAGACCAATGATTGCGTTAGGATGGAATTGCCGGGGGCTTGGGAACCCCCGGTCAGTTCGAGTGTTGCACGAGCTCGTGCAATGTTGGAAGCCCAAAATTGTTTTCCTGTTGGAGATAAAGATGAAGAAGTATCAGATGGAAAAAGAGAAATTTAAAACTGGTTTGTTGAATGGTTTAATTGTTCCTAGTGTAGGGAGGAGTGGGCGATTAGCTATGTTATGGAGTAGGGATATAAAAGTGGAAGTTCAAGGCTATTCCAGAAGTTATATTGATGTAGTTATGACTGACTCGGAATCAGGTTTTAAGTGGCGTATCACGGGTTTCTACGGAAATCCTGAAACTCATCGTAGAAAAGAATTGTGGGATCTTTTGAAGAGCCTTAGCCAAAAGTATCAACTCCCCTGGTTATGCTTTGGTGATTTTAATGAAATTGTGTTGGTGATTTTAATGATTTTAATGAAGAGCCTTAGCCAAAAGTATCAACCACTGCGCTTTGCTTATTACTGATGCTACTGTTGTTCAGAGGTATCCCAATAGACGAAGATTTCAATTTGAAGCTATGTGGACAAGAAGGGAGGAATGCAAAGGTATTATCCAAGAAGTTTGGGATGGCAGCCAAGAATTAAATTCCCCTATGGGGATAGCTGCTAGATTGAGTTGTTGTGCTAAAAATCTCTTTAGATGGAATAAAAGGGTGTTTAGGCAAATTCCAAAGCAAATTCAGAAGAAAATGGAGACTCTCAGTACTCTGGTCTGTAGAGATAAAGATGGCAGCTTGGGTGGTGAAATCAATATGATAAGAAAGGAGATTAACGAGTTATTGGATAGTGAAGAAATTATGTGGCATCAGAGATCGAAGGTGCAATGGTTAGGCCTTGGGGATCGAAATACGAAATACTTACACACTAGGGCTTCAGACAGGAGAAGGAGAAATACTATTAGTAGTATTATTGATGAAAATGGAAATTGGCATGATTCTATTGATGGTATTGCAAAGGTGGCTGTGTCATATTTTAAAAATTTGTATTCCTCTTCCTACCTGACTCGCATTTCTGAAGTCCTTGATACTATTCTAACTAAAGTCACGGAGGAAATGAACCAGCTCCTTATTTAAGAATTCACAAGGAAGGAGGTTGAGGTAGCACTAAAGCAGATGCATCCAACAAAAGCCCCAGGTTCGGATTGTATGCCTGCAATTTTCTTTCAAAAATATTGGGATATTGTTGGAAATGAAGTCATATGTATGGTCTTAAATGTACTTAACTAGAATATGTCTATGGTAGAGATTAATAAAACAAATATCACTCTGGTGCCAAAAATAAAAAACCCCACAAAATGACAAATTTTAGACCTATTAGTTTTTGAAATGTTGTGTATAAACTCATATCAAAAGTGCTAGCCAATCGTCTTAAAATAATCCTTTCTCAAATTATATCTGAAAATCAGAGTGCGTTTCTATCTAGGAGACTAATTATTGATAATGTGCTTGTAGCTTTTGAACTTATGCACCATTTAGAACATAAAAAGGAAGGTAGGGAGGGTTTTGTGGCAATAAAGTTGGATATGAGTAAAGCATATGATAGGGTGGAGTGGGGTTTTATTAAACAAGTGATGGAAAAAATGGGCTTCCATGAAAAATGGACAAAGTTGATCATGCATTGCATCACTTCTGTATCTTACTCTATCCTTGTTAATGGTGTTGCTTATGGCAGTATTATTCCTAAGAGGGGTCTCCGTCAAGGAGACCCAATTTCGCCTTATATCTTTCTTTTATGTGCAGATGGTTTTCCCTCCTTTATTAATGATGTTGCTAGGAATCAAAGAATAAGTGGAGTATCAATATGCAAAGGCTGTCCCAAGATCACACATCTATTTTTTGCAGATGACAGTCTTTTGTTTTGTAAAGCAAATAGTCAAGAATGCCAAAATCTTATTGATATTCTCCAGTTATATGAAGTTGCATTGGGCCAGAAAATCAATGCGGATAAATCTTTAGTCTTTTTTAGTAACAATACCCCAGATGATAGAAGATGTGAAGTGTTGAATATGTTGGGTCCAATGCAAGATACCTGACATAAAAAATACCTTGGTTTACCTTCAATCATCGGCAAGTCAAAAGTTGAAATATTTGCTGAAATCAAAGAGAGGGTGGAGAAAAAATTATTGGGGTGGAAGGAGAAAATGTTATCAGCGGGTGGCCGAGAGATCCTTATTAAAACTGTTGCTCAAGCAATTCCAACATACACGATAAGTTGTTTCCAGATCCCAAAGAGTTTTTGTGATGAGATTGAAGGAATGATGAGAAAGTTTTGGTGGGGTCAAAGGGGTCAAGAATAAAAAATTGCTTGGGTTAGTTGGAAGAAAATGTGTAAATCCAAGTTGAATGGAGGAATGGGGTTTAGAAATTTACAAACTTTCAACCTTGCTATGTTAGCTAAGCAAGGCTGGAGGTTGATCTCGAAGCCTAACACTCTGGTGGCCCAAATCTATAAAACAAGATATTATCAGCATGGTGATGTTTTTAAAGCAAAACTTGGATCCAGCCCTTCTTATACTTGGAGGAGCATCTTCAATAGGTTGGAAGTTGTGAGATGAGGTACCTGGTGGCGAGTTGGCAATGGTGAGAGTATTCATATTTGGGAGGATAAGTGGCTACCTACTCCAACAACGTACAAAGTAATCTCCCCCCCCCCCCCCCCCCAAAGTCATTTAATGATTATCTCAGGGTCTCGGCGCTAATTGATAGAGACATGAGGAGGTGGAAAGATGATGTAGTGAGATCTTTGTTCTTGCCTTTTGAAGCAAGGACTATCCTGAATATTCCCCTCAACCACAGCTTTCTAGAAGACCCCATTATATATATGTGGGGGGGGGGGGGGGGTAATAGAAAGGGAGAATTCAGTGTAAAAAGTGCATATTATATTGCTGTTGGGGTGATTGATACAACGGAGGAAGGTGAAAGCTCTTCGGGTGATTCTAGGAGTCCTCTTTGGAGAAAACTATGGCACTTAAACATTCCTCCCAAGGTATGTATCTTTGCTTGGAAAATGTGTATGAATGCTCTTCCTTCTTTTGTGAATTTGCAAAGAAGAGGTGTTAATATTTGTGATATTTGTCCGGACTGTGGGATGAAGCCTGAATCAAATCTCCATGTTTTTGTTAAGTGTGAAATGGCTAAAAGAGTATGGAAATGTTAGGTGGATAGTCCTATTAATTTGTTGAATGTAAATATGGATATTATAGATATTGCTATGGAAAATTTTGAATCTGGTACATCTAGTGATTTGGAGGTTTTCTTTGGAGTTGCATGGGCAATCTGGTATAACAGGAATAAAATTGTGCATGAATCCTCAAGTCAGGTTTCTGATCATATTTAGGGTTTTGCTAAAAAATATATTCTTGAGTACAAAAGTGCCTCAATAGCTTGCTCTCAAGGCTTGACTCGATTAGAAGGGAAGTGGACAGCGCCTCCTCTAGTTGTGTGCAAGATCAATGTTGATAGTGCTACATTTGAAAATGATAGGAACTCAAGTGTGGGAGTTGTCATAAGGAATGTAGCTGGTGAAGTTCTTGGTGCTTGCTTTAAATATCTTCAGGGTCAATACTTAGTGGAGGAAATTGAAGCGCTGGCAATGAAGTGTGGTTTAATTCTTGCCAAAAAGCAAGAGCTATCCCAAATCATCTTGGAATCTGATGCATTAATAGCTGTTACTAGTGTCTCCGCAGCTGAAACAAGTGGTTGTCTTGGTCATGTTTATCAGGGGATTCGTAGTTTGCTTTCTTCGTTTTGTAGCTGAAAAATCAAGCATGTGAAAAGAGATTACAACAGGGCAGCTCATGAGCTTGCGCAGTATGCGAGGCAGAAGGAGTCTCATGTCTAGAAGGGAGTTTGTCCTCCTATGGTGATTCATGTAATTCAGGAAGATGGTGGTTAGTTTGTTCTGTGTTGAGCTTTTCTTTTGTCTTTGTTGTACTCTCTTTTCTGTTTGGCAATGAGATTCCAGTTGTTTGCTTTTCCAAAAAAAAAAAAAAAAAAATGATTGTAGTCTTTGGGTGCAAGAAAATTATATTATAGAGTGAATGTGTACAGTTGTTTTCTCCAGGTGTATGAATATTATACTTATATAAATCTTACATATTATGACAGAAAATGTTATTATATACAGTATGTTTTATAAAATACCACTTTCTTACAAAATGATTCCTTGTATGTGAGTAAGTTGCAAGTCACTATACACATATGAGAGAATTTGATTCCAAAAAGAAAATGAGGTAATTGATTAGTAATTAGTATTTTGCACTTTCATATTAATCTCTACTGTATTGCCTCAATAATTTGCAATACTAAAATTATATAAAAACAAGATTTATATTATAATTGACAAAAATGCTAATGCCATAACAAAATTCACAACTTTTATTATAACTTGCTCACGTGCCAAGTTATGAATGTTAAAAAAAAAATAAGTAACAGGTTCATGACTCAACACTTGGCAAATTATAACAAAAATTGTATATTTGATTATGGTACTGAAATTTTTCTATAATTGAGCATGAAGTAAGTCTCCTCTTCCCCTCACCTAAAATGGCATGAAACAGTGGGTCACATGTCACAGCTCACACAACAGAGTACGATTGCAATGCATATATATTTTTTTAATCTGACGATTGCAGTGCTGATGCATATGCATATCCAGTTATCAAAAGTTATCCACAATTCCAAAATTGTGGTTATCCAACTATTAATATGACGATAAAGGAAAAAAAGAAAAAGAAAAAGAAAACAGAATAATGTCATACAGTGTCATGTGCGCACATACCAGATTTCACTTTTCATGGGCAATCACGAAAGAAACCATGAGTTGTGTTAATAATCTCTGTTCTGTTTCTGACACCATGTGATCTCCCATAATGCCTATCAAACATAGTACAATCATGTATTCATGTCCCAGTCCTACACGGTTTTAGAATAAATTTTTTTTTTTATAGACAATTTAACTTTTCTTTTTGTAATTTATTGAAATAGTAAATTGTAAGTAATAAATAAAATAATTAATAATGCTACGGGTGAATTTATGATTATAGTTTTAACCCACCTTGAGCAAATATAACACTTAATTTAGTGATTTGTTTATATGTTTGACACAAAATGTAATCTTAAATGCAATTTTCGCATTTGTTGTTATTTGTTATATGGGAAAACTTAAGTAAATGGAAAAAGTTTTTCCTGTTGTCAACATAAAACAAGTTTAATAGAGTGGAAAATATTTTTGAGTTTTTACCAAGCGGAAAAAAATTTTCATGATATTAAAATTTTAATTGATCACAACAAATAACTCTACACTTTTATTTTTTGGATAAGTGTGGAGTTATTTGTTGTGATCACTAAAAAAAATCTCTTCCTCACAAAAAACTATCCCAATGACAAATTTTCCTCTTTTCACCTCCTTTTTTTTTGGGGATAGAAGAAGTTTATAAACCTTTTTTTTTTTATTTAAATTTTAAGAAAGGAAATATTTTAATCAATAAAAAGATGACTTTGTTTCTTAGAAAAAAAAAAAAAAAAAGAAGATGACTTTTCGTTGTTTTGAAATGTGGTAAGGTTGGCCGTGACTCCTGAACCATTAGAATTGTTTATGAAAAAAAAAAAAAAAAAAAAAAAAAAAAAAAAAAAAAAAAGAAGAAGAAGAAAGAAAAAAGAAGCCAACCCTGTGTCTCTGTCACTCTCTCTAGATTGGGGGGTCTCCTTTGTAGTTGCGTGTTCATTATTATTGTGTTTTGTTCACATAGCCATAGGAATGAGTTGTTTCTTTTTTTAATTTTTTAATTTTTTTATAAATAAAAAATATACTCATATGTGGTATCTTCCAACACCCTTTGGTTAAGATTATTATTTTGTTTATTTAATTGGGTCGAGTTTTGCAAAATTTCACTTAAAAAAATCATTTTACAAAATTTATAAACTAATAAAATAAATTCATCTAAACATACTAAAGTGGGTTAAGATGTTTAATTTTGTTCTTTTTTTTTTCTTTGTTATTTATTTCTTGATATTTGTATTGTTTTGTAAGCCCTAGCAAAGAAAAATATAAAAACTTAGGCTAATGATTGTAGAATATAGATAAACTAATTATCATACAAAACAGAAGAAAGACAGATTTTTCTCCTAGTTGATGATGATCAAGCATGTATGAATCTTATGGATGGTTCAAAGTGATCAACCATTATATATATATATATATATATATAGCATTCGTTCCATGATGACATCTAAACATTAATTGGTTTTTTGTACTTTGTCTTTTTCTATGCTAGGATGTCCTATTTATGTCAATGAGAGTAATAAAATAACCGATGAAACTCTCTTTCAAATTTCAATCAACCAGAGTTTTATTGTTTGTTTGCAACTTCTTGCTGTGGCAAGAATAAGAATTATAACATGCTTCATAAAGAAATACTATGACATGAAATACACACTCTCTCTTGTACATAAGAAAGGAAAACTCTCACAAATACATAGAATTTCATGTACATTAGAAGTAAACAAATAATACATCATCAACCATTTGGTAATTCGGGAAAAAAAAAAATAGAGGAAGTTAATCAGTCCGGGTAGTTTATTCATCAAAATCAAGTGACTAGTGTTATGAATATGTGAAAACTATTAGAAGAATGATTTTGCAGTAGGTCGGTTTGAAGGTTATAAGTTGTGATTTGAATAACATTATAATTCATACAATTATAAATTCACTGCCGACAAATCTTTATTATAATCCAATTACTATATATATATATATATATATATATTTTTTTTTTTTTTTTTTTGGGATGATGTCAACCTCATTGTTTGCATATTTACTTTGTAGTTTTGTTACTATTGTATTTCAGGTGTTGAGTTTCATACTTCATAGGACAGTACTATATATTATTTATGTTAGTAAGGTCTTGTCTCTACGCACATAATGAAGTGCTTGAATGTATCGTAGGGTTTGACCGATTGGGTATAGAGTGTACTTGGAAGTTGGAACCTAGTTAACTTATGTATATATCAAGATATAACTTTTGTTTTTTGGTTTTTTAGAAGAGATTGCAATTTTGTTAAGAATCTCTTTTAAGATATGTATAACTTTTTTTTCATGCTGGCCTATATATATATATATATATATATATATATATATATATATATATATATATAATTTATTTATGTTAGCCAAGCTTGGTAGTATGGTCTTGTCATTAGGCACATAATAATGAAGTGCTTGAATGTAACTAGAGTTTGACAACCTAGTTAACTTGTCCCCTTTGTTGGGTTACTATTTAGCATGTTTCCCCTTAATCACTAAAGTAAAATGATTGTAGTCTTTGGGTGCAAGAAAATTATCTTATACAGTGAATGTGTACAGTTATTTTCTCCAAGTGTATGAATATTATACTTATATAAATCTTACATATTATGACAGAAAATGTTATTATATACAGTATGTTTTATAAAATACGACTTCCTTCGATAAAATGATTCCTTATATCATACATATGAGAGAGAATTTGATTCCAAAAAGAAAATGAGGTAATTGATTAGTATTTTGCACTTTCATATTAATCTCCACTATATTACCTCAATAATTTGCAATACTAGAATTATACAAAAACACAATCTATATTATAGCTGACAAAAATGCTAGTGCCATAATAAAGTACACAACGTTTATCAGAACTCATTCACATAATCTATATATAATAATAATAATAATAATAATAATAATAATAATAATAGGTAAAGCTGAGAGATATTCAAATTAGAATTCCAAATTAGAGTTCTAATTTTGCGCCATGTGTCCTAAATTATTTATTCTTAAAGAGTTTTATTTCTTAATTTTAGAATTAAATGTGGGACCACATCATAAATATTCATTTAAGTGAGTTATATTAAGTACAAAAACCAAAAAGTTTAGAGTAAATGAATCGAAAAAAAAAAGTGCTTCACAATAGTAAATAAATAAATAACATGGACGTGGGTTCCAGATAGCTCAACTAGTAAAGTCTCTGATGGTTGTATGAGAGATCTGGGGTTCAATCCCCGCCAACATCAAAAACTGATTGGTGTCTTGGTCTGTTGATAAAAACTCTAAAAAAAAAAAAATAAATAACATGGACAATTTACATTTTATACCTAATAATATCCTTACAAATTTTTTTAAAGAGTTAACAAAATATAAAAATGACTATCAATAGTATTTAAATTATATATATATGAATTATATTATGCATTTTATTGTATATTTTTAAGTATCTCCATGCATATGCATGGAGTTACAAGCTAGTAAGTTATAAATAGTAAAAAAAAAGTGATAGATTCACAATTCGACACTTGGACAAATTACGGCAAAAAATTGTATATTTTATTATGATGATAACATTTTTCTATAATTGAGCATGAAGTAGGCCTCTTCTTCCCCTCACCGAAAATGGCATGAAACAGACTAACAGTGGGTCACAAGTCACAGCTCACACAATAGAGTACAATTGCAATCCTGATGCAAATGCATACTCAGTTATCAAAACCCGTTTGGTATTTGTGTTTAAATAACAATTTTCAATTTTTTTAAAAATATGTGTGGGTAAAAAAATATATAAAAATATATATAATATTGTTTAAAAACTGAAAACATGTGTTTAAACTTGCAGACTAAACAGACCCAAAAGTTATCCACAATTCCAAAATTGTGGTTATCCAACTATTAATAAGATGATAAAGGAAAAAAAAGAAAAAGAAAAAGAAATAATGTCAAACAGTGTCATGTGCGATATACTAGATTTCACTTTCATGGGCAATCACGAAGGAAACCACGAGTTGTGTTAACAATCTCTGTTCTGTTTTTTTTTTTGAAAGCATCTCTGCTCTGTTTCTGACACCATGTGATCTCTCATAATGCCTATCAAACATAGTACAATGATACAATCGTGTATTCAACTATCCAAGTCCTATATTGGAATAGTAAATTGTAAGTAATAAATAAAATAATAATGGTACAGGTGAATCTATGTGTTTTTTTTTTTTTTTGGTAAACATGGAATATATTAAAAGCTAACCAACAACCACAGGGCCTGTATAGTTACAAACCCGGTTACAAAATAGACCAGAGAGGTCTTGCATCAACAGTTGGGACAACTCCACAGGCGGAGTGTCTAATATACAAAACTCATGTTGACTAAAGACTGCCGTCTTGGCTAGAGCGTCGGCACATGCATTAGATTCCCTGTAGTAGTGCTGGATCTTCCACAAAGGGTGTCAGTGCAATAGGTTCCTGCAGTCATCAATAAGAGGAGCATATTGAGCAAAGGATTCTGTATTGCAAGTTACTAGGCTAATAATAGCTTTAGCATCAAGTTCTATAAGTAGCTCCTGGATTTGTAGCTGGTTGCAAAGAATGAGACCATTCCGGATGGCCCACAGCTCAGCTTCAAGGCTACTGACCTTCCCAATTTTTCTAAGAAATCCCTTCACACATCTGCCATGATCATCACGAATGAGACCACCCCCACCTGCCGGACCTGGGCAGCCCAAAGCCGAACCATCCGTATTTAATTTAAACCATCCTGGGCACGGGAGGTTCCATCTCACCTGAATTAACTTTTTTTCCAAGACAGGCATTTGGGGAATGCCAAGATAAGAGAACTTAGATGCAAGGAATTCGACATCACTCATCAGAGAAGATTTGAGATTAGAATGTTGAAAGCTGCATCTATTTCTTTGTAGCCATAGATTCCAAATACCAAAAAGGAAAAGGTGTCCCAGGTAAAGGATTTATTAGGAATGATGTCACTGTTGAGGGCATTAGATTTAAGCTATCTATTACAAGGAGAAGAGAAAAATTCAGGGTCATTAGCAGGAATCCCTGCCTTAATCCAGAAACTTTTGGCCACTTGACAATCCCTGAGGACATGAGAAATGTCTTCCACCTAAGAGCAGTGAATGCATGAGGGGTTTTCAGTGAGCCCTCTGTGATGAAGTGTATTTTTAATTGGGAGAATATTGTGAATACATTTCCAAAGGAATAAGTGCATCTTTGGGTAACATTTGAGTTTCCAAATCCATCTACCATCAAAGGAGAAAGTAGGACTTGCCTCTCTAAAGCCAGATTATAGGCATGTTTTGAATCAAAAAGGCTTTTGGCTTTCCCATCCCAGTAGAGGATGTCCTTGTCAACTGAGGTTTTTCTAAGGGGAATGGCTTTCAAAGTCAATAACCAACTATCAGGAATTACAAAGGAGATTTGGGAATAGTCCCATTGACCATCAACCATAGTGTTCTTTACCATAAGATTTTCTTCAGCAAGGGTAAGGGGACCCTATATCAACTGCCTGAGAGGACCAAAGGTGGTCCATTTATCATACCAAAAGGACAAGTAGTTGTTGTTACCAATAATCTAGTGAGATCCTTTGGTGCATAATTCCTCGCTTTTGGTGATGGTCGACCAAGTTCTAGAGAACCCATGCTTGCGAGGGTGATTTCTGTTCAAGTATTTCCTTTTGAGAGTTTTAGCCCACAGCTCCCCTTTACAATTTTTGAATCTCCAACATAGCTTGGTTGTAAGTGACAGATTTTTCTATTTCGCAGCTTTAATTCCTAAGCCTCCCTCATCTTTATGGCTAGTCACCTTATCCCAACCAACAAGGTGAATTTTCCTTTTAACCTCAGTAGATCCCTAAATAAAGTTCCTGTTGATTTTATCAAGAGCATTGTGAATTTTGGCAGGAAGGATTGTGCCTTGCATAATATAGGCAGGGATGGCCGAGGTAACAGAGTTAGTGAGGACACATCTCCTAGCCATTGAGAGCAGGTTGGACTTCCATCCAGCCAACTTACTTTTCACCCTATCAATGATGAAATCAAAGTCATGCCCCGTGGAACCCGGCTGTTTTAGGGGGAACCTCAAATACTTCCCTAAGCTTGAGGTAGCTTCAAAACCAATGGTTTCACAAATAGAATCACGGGAAAGCTGGGAAACATTGGGAAAGAAGAATATTTTGGATTTTAACAAGTTAACTTTGAGACCAAACAGCTTGCAGAACGACTCTAACACTTCTTTGATGCTTTGGCTATTTTTGAGGTCAGCTTTGGCAAAAAGAACTAAATCATCAGCATAACACAGATGGGAGAAGGTAGGTCCACCATAAGCTACCTTTAGAGGGTCCCACAGATTATTAGTACATTTGTCTTGAATGAAGAAGCTTAGCATTTCCATACAAGGGATGAAAATATATGGGGAAAGGGGGTCCCCCTTTCTAATATCCCTCGAAGGCAGAAACAGATCCAGCTTACCTCCATTGAATAGCACGGAGATGGATGTTGTCGAAACACAACTTTAGATAAACTTTATCAAGTGGGGGGGAAATTTATACAGGTTGAAAATATCTCTTATAAAGTTCCAATTTAGCCTATCATAGGCTTTTTTTAAGTCAATCTTACTTGCCATGAAACCAGATTTTCCTTTCTTTAAACTGAGGGTGTGAATAAGCTCTTGAACAATGATCATGTTGTCCATACCTCGTCTCCCAAGAACAAAGGCAGATTGGAGGGGAGAGATAATTTGGTCCAGAAAAGGTCTAATTCTTTGAACAATAAGTTTGGATATAATTTTGTAGGAGGTGTTGCAAAGACTTATAGGACGGAAATGATTTATGGATTCAGGACCCTGGCATTTAGGTATCAGGACCAAAAGAGTTTGGTTAAGATCATCAGGGATGGAGCAGGTCTGAAAAGCCTCAAACACCACCTTTTCAACAGACTCACGAATAATGGACCAGGAGTTTTGGTAAAAGCTTGCGTGGAGACCATCAGGTCCAAGGGCTTTGAATGGCTTAATGGACCAAAGGGCATCCCTAATTTCCTCAGGAGAGATGGGGTGGTTGAGGGATTCCAAGGCTTCCTCAAACAGGACATTGGACTAGCTGGGTATCTTCCAAAAGTTTCTAAAAGCACTACTTTTCTCAGTACAAAACAGCTTCAAAAAACCTTCTCTAACAACATCTGCAACCTTATTTGCCTCATGCACCCAATTACTCGAGCTATCTATGATTTTGTCAATCCTATTTCTTTTCCTTCTAACAATGGTAGAGGTATGAAAAAAGAAAGTATTTCTATCGCCAAGAATAGCCTAATTGTATCTCGATTTGATGGCCCAAAGATCATGTTCTTGTTGAAGGTTAAGGTTATAATCCTCTAATAAAGTCCTTTCCAGATTTATAAGGAATTGGTTGGGGTTACTAGCTAGAGCATGCTGAGTGCCTTTGATTCGAGCTTCCAGTCTGCTCTTTTTATGAAAAACATTACCAAAGACATCTTTGTTCCACAACCTGGCCGCATTAGTGAAGGCTAAGTTATTGGCTTGTAGAGACAGGGAGTCATTCCAATTATCCTGGGCAAGCTTTTTGAAGAGAGGGTGAGATAGCCACATTGGTTGGAATCTAAACAGTCTATTAATATGGTTCCCATTACTTGGGTTGAGGCTAAGAAGTACAGGGCAGTGATCAGAGTGCAGCCTGGTAAGATGATAAACAGTGGCCTCAGGGAACATAGTTCTCCAACTAGAGTTAGCAAAGCAGCGATCAATTCGTTATTGAATGAAGGCAAGGAAGTCTCTTTTATTAACCTAGGTGAACCTAGGTCCCTGGAATCCCAAGTCTAGAAGATTACAGGAATTTAGGCATTGTTGAAACACCATAGCTCTGTGAATATTAATAGGTCTCCCCCCAAGCTTATCCTCACTCGAGAGGATTTCATTAAAGTCTCCTAACACTAGCCAAGGCAGATTGTGAAGGGTAGCAACTTGGTTTAGGTTATCTCACAAGATACGTCTTTCCCTATATCTAGGACTTGCATAGATAGCAGTAATGAGCCAAGACAGGTTAGAGGAATGTACCTTAATGATTGCATGTATCTCCTGCCAGGTAGAAGTAAGAATGGTGACATCCATGACTTCGGTGTACCAAAGAACCCAAATACCTCCAGCATAACCCATAGTATCAGCATGGGCCTCTCCATCGAAAGAAAGTTTGTCAGTAATCTCTTTCGCCTTATTTCCCCCAACTCGAGTTTCAGTGATGATCATCATTGAGGGTGAGTGGCAACTAATGATATTATCCACCGACTGATGGAAGTTGGGGTTTAACGCACCCTTGCAATTCCATAATATAATATTCATGGATAAATGGAGATTTGGGTTAGGGTACTCATCAATGGGAGGAAGATTCCTCATTTGGTCCATCATGGTCCATCCCACTTCCTTCAGAAGAGACTTCGCGAACCCCTCTCCCTGACTGAGCACCAAAATGTGTTCAATCACTCCCATCCTGTGTTCCCGTTGGCTGACTACCAAACTGAAAGTTTGGATCGGGGCAAAGACTTGAATAATCTTCCTTCCTTCTATGTCGCCCATTATGTTGATTGATATGAGTTTGTCCACAAACATTCTCTTCTCCAAGAAAGTGTCTGGTTGGCTTAAGTCTCTTAAGATTAGCTCTCTTGATCTTGAGGGAAGCCCTCTCCAACCCAGGATCTAACTCTCCTTTCTTGACGGCCTGTCTGTTAGGAAGTTCCACCAAGGGTTGTGCCGGTTGAACCAGGCTGGGTCCAAGAGAGGGAGATAGCTGTTCATTCCGCTTTCTAGCGTGAGCGGAAATATGTGACTCCAAGCCTTTATCAGTTCTTCCTCGAACCAGCCCATGATGTGAGTTGGGGTTGCTTTGATCTCAGCGATCGTGGTGCTTGAGATGACTATTATCTTCCCTTTGTAAAAGATTCCCCATTCTTGCATTTTTGGGCTTTCTAGTGGCTTTTCCTTTCCCTTTGAGCTGGTTGTTTTGGCCATATTTGTTCTGGTTAAGTTTGGGGTTGGGTGCATGTTTAGGGGAAAAGGAAACATTAGGGTTCGATGTGTTTTTTGGGGAGTGGGGTTCACCAAACGAGAAAGCAATAGGCAGTGGGGATTATTCAAGGGATGTGTGACTTGACACAGCAGGGTCATATCCCATCACACAGGAAGGATGTGAAGGCTTGGGGTGTGAAGTAGTGTCACAATGCTTAACTGGGTTCTTTCTTTTGGCATCCCTAGGCCCACGTGATGGTGATCGAGATAAGAGAAAGGATTTCGAATCACCATTTTGCAGGTTAGGGGGTTGGAATTTGGGCACGGGGTGGGCATGAGATTTAGGATACTTATCCTTTCTTAACCAGGGTCCAAGGGCCGTAGGCCTCTTATGTAGCATCGCAAGTGGGGGATGGTGGGGATGGTGTTGAGGTGTCCATCTTCAGTGAGTCCACATGCACCTCCTCATGCACCAAAGAAGGGCAAGCTTCCCTTTTATGATCGACTCTGCCACAGGAAAAGCAGAAAGCGTTCAAACCTTCATAGATGACCGATTGAGCAAACTTGCCAATCATGATGGTTCTGATCAGAGGTTTATTAAGATTAACCTGGACACAGATGCAAGCAAAGCGGCCTCGCGACTCAGAGGCAGTGTGTGTGTCTATCCTAAGCACAGGGCCAATGGCTTGACCAATTTCCTTGAGGGCCATCTGTTCGAAAAATTCCATTGGTAATTTCGGGAATCTCACCCATACTGCAACAGACGAGCATTTGGCAAAGGATGGTTTAAAGTAAGGTTCCCAAGCTCTGATGGACAAGAACTGGTCACCAATAAACCAAGGTCCCTCCCTTAGTACTTTTAAGTTTATAGTTTTAACTTTTAAGTTTTAACCCACATTGAGCAAATATAACACTTATTAATTTAATGATTTTTTTACTTAAAAAAAAATTTAATGATTTTTTTTTATATGTTTTAAACAAAATGTAATCTTAAATGCAATTTTCGCATTTTTTGGTATTTGTTTGATATGGGAAAACTTAAGTAAACGAAAAAAGTTTATACTGTTGTCAACATAAAACAAGTTTAATAGAGTGAAAAATATTTTCGAATTTTTACTTTTTACCAAGCGGAAAACATTTTTCATGATATTACAAACTTAATTGATCACAACAAATAACTCTACACTAAAAAAATCTCTTCCTCACAAAAAACTATCCCCAATGATAAATTTTCCTCTTTTCACCCTTTTTTTTTTTTTTATAGAAGAGGTTTATAAACCTTTTTTTTTTATTTTTTTTATTTTTATTTTTAGGAAAAAGAGGTTTTATAAACTTGATTCCAAACCTAGCAAAGGAAATATTTTAAGCACCACCTCACCGCCAAAGGGACTAGGATAACTTAAATTTTTATAAGAAAGGAAATATTTTAATCAATAAAAAGATGACTTTTTTTTTTTTTTTTTCCCTATAAAAAGAAAAGAAAAGTAAAGAGGACTTTTCGTCGTTTTGAAATGTGGTAAGGTCGGCCGTGACTCGTGAACCATTAGAATTGTTTATGAAAAAAACAAAAGAAAGAAAAAAGAAGCCAACTCTCTGTCTCTGTCACTCTCTCTAGATTGGTTTGTAGTTGTGTGTTAATTATTATTGTAATTTTGTTCACATAGGAATGAGTTGTTTCTTATCTTTTTTTTTTTTAATAAATCAAAATATACTCATATATTATATCTTCCAACACCCTTTGGTTAAGATTATTATTTTGTTTATTTAATTGGGTCGAGTTTTGCACAATTTCACTTAAAAGAAAAAAATAGTCATTTTACAAAATTTATAAACTAATAAAATAAATTCATCTAAACATACTAAAGTGGTTAAGATGTTTAATTCTGTTCTTTTTTTTTCTTTGTTATTTATTTCTTGATATTTGTATTGTTTTGTAAGCCCTAGCAAAGAAAAAAAAAACATTTGCCTAATGATTGTAGTGTATAGATAAACTAATTATCATACAAAATAGAAGAAAAGACAGATTTTTCACCTAGTTGATGATGACAATAAGAATTTCATCAAGCATGTATGAATCTTATGGATGGTTTGAAGTGATCAACCATTATATATATATATATATATATATATATAGCATCCGTTCTATGATGACATCTAAACATTAATTAGTTTTTTGTACTTGTCTTTTTTAATGCTAGGATGTCCTATTTATGTCAATGAGAGTAATACAATAACTGATGAAACTCTTTCAAATTTCAATCAACCAGAGTTTTATTGTTTGTTTGCATCTTGTTGTTGTGGCAAGAATAAGAATTATAACATGCTTCATAAAGAAATACTATGATATGAAATACACACTCTCTCTTGTACATAAGAAAGGAAAACTGTCACAAATACATAGAATTTCATATACATTAGAAGTAAACAATTAATACATCATCAACCATTTGGTAGACCGGGAAAAAAAATAGAGGAAGTTAATCAGTCCGGGTAGTTTATTCATCAAAATCAAGTGACTAGTGTTATGAATGTGAAAACTATTAGAAGAATGATTTTGCAGTAGGTCGGTTTTAAACTGGAGATACCATTTGGTAGCGCTGGGAAAGTGTCCGGGGGAGGCATTTCACAGTTCTCACCATCGAAATATATTCTTCGCGGGAAAGCCCACCCGTTGCTTAATGTGAATGAGTCTGCATCCTTGTTCAAAAGTATCTGTGTGTTCAATGAACCGACTTGATCCCCATCAGCCTGCAGCAGGATGGTATTGAAGTAATCTATCCCCCAAAAGAGAGCAACTTCATCTGCAAGTGTTCCCGTGGCTTAGATATACAACATGTGTGTAATAGTAATGAAAAGAATAGTAGAAAGCATATCTACAATTTAAGTGTGAAGGCATGTTCTCGCTAGAAATTCATTTGGGTATATTCTAGGCCTATGACATTGTGTAATTTTTCCTTTTTTCTAGGCTTGGCATGAAAATATCATAATTTAACATCAGGGAATTATAGTGCAGATATGTATTATAATTCTCTATTTAACATATAATTAGGTACAAGAGTTGTCACACAGTATCGACATATTGCATGGAGTTCAACTAAATCCAAAAACTTTTCATGACAAGATGAAAGATGGTGTACTATAACATTGATTGTTGGCACTTTTAACATTATTGAGTTTCAAGAATGTACATTGAAAACAAAATAAAGGGCACTGTAGTTGAGCATTTGGATATATGGAACAACCAAGTGCTATCTATAGTAGAAAGAAATGTGCTGCAGTAGTTACCTCCAAATCCAACAGTAGGAAGCACTGTACTGTTGAAGCTGTATATTGTTGCAGGTTGGCTGAAACCAGGATGCTGAACCAGCATATTCCAGTTTGAGAAGTTTCTTCGGTAATTGTAATTAGAAATTGTCAGTTTTACTCTCCATTGATTCAAGTAATTGGTTTTAACATGCCAATGAACTCGAACTGGGCACATATGATCACTGCATTGGACTTCGTCCCTATTATTGCAGAGAGAGAGAGAGATAGAGGGAGAGATGAGTGGCGTGTAAACTTGCAACAATAATTTGATGATAATCATATGATAACAAAGCTGCCAAAATTCCACTAGCTGCAGCTTTCGTAGTTAAAGAGTGTAGTCAATGATAAGAGCACACCTGCATAAAACTGTAGTTTGGTCTGCCTCATTGCATCCACTGCTACACTTGGGACATGGTGTGATGTCGGGGTTGTAAAATGTTGAGAGTGACACACAGCAGACTGGTTTTTTGTTAGCCAAAAAGCTTGGGTAAGTGCAAGTTGATTTCCACGTCTCTGCGAGACACAAGTGATATTATAGAATTTGGTCCATAGTGAATGCAATTCAAGACAAAACTTCTGATTTACCAAAAAAAATTGTATAACTAATTTCATTAATGTAAGGTAACTAAGGTTCAGTTTTTCCATACATAAATCAATGAGGCTCTATTAAAATTCCTGAGCTACGTCTTCAGCCTTTTTTTTTTCCTTGTTTACTACATATTAATTTGGAATGGTTCTTAATTTTTGAAATCAAAACTCACAGAATGCTATTTTGAGCCTAGTTCAGTCTAGCAGCCAATTTTGGCAGGTTGGCTTGGGCTTCTTGTTACCTGCTTCTAGAAACCTTACCACTACTTTTTGATAAGTAATAGTACCATGGTAAGACAAAAACTGCAATAATATATCTCAACAAGGTATACAGATAGTCTTCTCTGTGAGGAGACGAATGTTTTCCCAGGAAGTTCAAAATTCAAGCATAGACCCAGAATTTGGTTGGTTCAACTTCAAAATTAATATGAAAGTGTGACCAATAGTTGGTTGACCTAAGTTTTCTCTCAAAATTGTTATGTTAAACATTGTACTACCATAACAGTCCAAACCAACCTGATTGAAATTTCATTGTGACTGGTTAATGCTAGAGTTTAATCTAATAGAAATTCTGGCAGATGATTGTCAGAAGATGTTTCTTAGATCATCTAAGATTAACAGAATACCACATCTCACATGTCAGATCACTACAAGCATAAAACCAGGTTAAATTGTGGCAAATGAAAGGTGGTTGTGTGTGCTATGTTATTTCAAGTAGTGTTGCATTTGTTCAGCAAAAAGATGAAAGCATAGTGTTGAATTTGGCATGAAGTACTTAATTAAAACCTGATTCTGTCTTCTACCTCCAATATCAGAGGTAACTGTGGGATCAGTGTCCAAAACTGGGCTACAAGTGTAGCCAGGACCTGGTGCCATCAAAGTGAGATTTTGAGGCTTATAAGCAGGAAAATTTCCTGCCAAGTTGCCAACTTTCATTTCAAAGGAGGAGAATGAATTGGAAGGGTCGATAGCCCAGGGAGAAAGAAGACCACCACGGCAGCAGTCCTCTGACCTATTTTGTGGTAAGGCCTCTGGCATGAGATCAACTATCACAGGGTCTTTCTTGCAGCAATGTGGTGTCTGGAACTTGAAGGTTGTGCAATTTCCTTGCTGGGTGGCAAAGGCACCACTCATTGACCAGATCACTTCAGTGTTGGTCCATGACCACCCTACCTTCCACCCAGTTTGGTCCACATGGCGATACTGATTGTAGTTTTGGATAGTAACCTTTGCCTGCAAAGAACAATCATGCTATTAGAGATCTTATTAGATGCACATAGTACACAAACTTCCTCAAAATTTATAGAATTCTATATTTGCCTTTGAAACTAAATATTTTTTTAATGATGCCATGTACTAGAGTCTGGAAAGCTTCTTGAATTACTTTGGAATTGTAAAGTTATGATGTGTAGAGGCATTCTCAGGTTATGGAACACAGCATTGAGAATCCCACTTGTTCATGGTCCAGTCTTCTATATGTTCTGAAACATGCTCATATGCTTACTTAGTATGTCTAATATGCAGTAGTGGACAGTAGTAAGTGTAAAAAATGGTAGAACTGATTTAATATTTTGAGCAAAAACAGTACTAAGCACTAACCAGATAGCCATCATCTGTCCAATCATGAATGTCGAAAGTAACTGTAATGTTTCCATTTGGATCCAAGGGATCATAGCAATCTGCAAAGCAGAGTAAACATCATCTGATTAAGCAAAAAAAAAAGAATAAAAATTCTCTCTAGTCTCTCCCAAAAACTGAAATCAAAGAAGTAACAAAGAATAAGTATTATGCCTGATAAACTGCATATAGAAACTAATACTATTAACAGAAGTGCAAAAGACCATCTAAGTGAAGGAATTAGTGCCATCTTCCTCTGAAGAAAATCTGGTAGAGATTAGAGTTTGTTATGGTAGAATGTGACAAGCAAGTCCATGATTTAACTTTATGAAGAAGAAGAATTATTCTGTATTCTGGATAAATCAAAATTTTGTCTTATCCATCTTTACGCTTGGATCAAAGAAGAATCATTGGAAATATCAACTGAATATATATGTAAAGACAAAATCTATATGAATAGACAAAATCAGATAGTAGGTTCATGGAGACCAAGTTTAGGAGATTCTATGACCACTCATGCAATGCTAAGCAGCAGAACAAATTTGGAAGGCTGCTTTTATTTTATGCAACTCCATTTAATAGTAGATGTAAAAGGACGGTTCACACTTTGGTCTCAAAATATGTGGCAAAAGAAAGATAATATAATATATATTAAGGTCAAAAGAAAACACAATATTGCAGCTGCCATTTTCTATATACCTGCATTCCAAGGTATCTTTGTCTTAAACTTATCATCCATCTCCTTGTACTGTGTGTTGTTTCAAAAACTTTACGGCATGCAATTATACAAAAGGCAAGCAAATAAGTATCCATGTAAGTGATGGTATTACACAATGTTGTTGAACTGTCATTTACACAAAAGAGGCGGAGTCATGAACCCAATCCAAATCCAAGTGTTATTCAACCTTCACATGTAATTCTTTGGCTAACAAATTTTTCTAATTTTTTTGGGTTTTCTCAGCCACAAAAAAGAAAAAAGAAAAAAAAAGAAGGTTTTCAAACTATTTTGAATAATTTATTTATACCATATTTCTATGTTTCAATGTCTCCTGTACCACATCTTAGGCTGCTGAATGTAATAAATATTCCAAGCTCATGATAAAATATAATCTATGATCATCAGCAAGGCATCAAGGTATTAATCTATAACTTATACAAATGGATTAGCTATTTACAACCTAGGATGATGGCCCATGGTTAGGGTTTTGGTGTGGGGTAGGTCCGAAGTTCAAATCCTTGGTGATGACAGTGTGACATTGGTTTGGCTCAGAATTATTATTGGTGGGTTGAGGTTAGACTATGGTTCAACCCACTAGAGAAAACGTTTGGTGAATCCTCCACTTATGTACTCTCCTTGTTAACCTTTCTAAACCTCTAGGCATTGCTTACTATAGAAATTATTACGGTCATGTCTTGGTGGAGTTTGTACATTGCTGTAACACAGCACAAACTTAAAAGACGGCAATATTAGTTATCTCATGCATCGAATATGTACACGTGTTCTCTTTATAGTATGTGACCCTACAGTTATATAAGATCCACATACTATGAGAAAGATTATACGTATATTCGATGCATGAAATACTTTTTTAAAAGAAAGGCACACAAAGGATGGTAATAGATTGGGGCAAGGTCAGATCAGGGATGCCTCGCCCCATCTTTGGGCGGAGAAACTTGTGTGGAGTGAACATGATAGATCAGATTTAGGATGGGTTGGTGGTGTTTTCTAATCCCTAATGACATGAAATTGACATTAACAAAGTAGAGATGAAAGAAAAAAGGGAGGAGTAGGCCAAATGGTTTGAGATGAGCAAAACCTGCCCCTAGCTCGTCACTTCAGCTGAGTAGGAAATGACATTGTGTCCAATTGGCATGTTGGTTTTGAAGAAACACCAATCACTTGGCATAGAAAATAGTTTTCCTTCAAACCGAATTGTAATAATCTTCTCCAACCCATTATGTGATTACCTAAAAATATATGTAGTTAGTTTTATTAATGGCCACGTAGTGAGTTGAATTTTTTTTTTCCCTTCAAATCGGTTAGAGGTCAACTTTCCTTCAATCATTTCCTCAAACAGGTTGATAGCATAGCTCGGCAGTGCTTTGACAAATAAATTATCACCCTCTGATCCCTCTCCATTTGGCTGTTAATAAAATCTGACAAAAGAGTAGAAGTTTGACTGTAACTTGGGCCTCGAAAATGTTAGCCCATTTTAAGACATTGTGTGTTTCATTAAAATGCTACTCTCGCTCCTGTGGCCCAATAGTTTACTCTGCAAAGCATCATAGGGAAGTGAAGTCATGGGCTAACAACCTTTCATGGGTGTACACTCCTTTTTTTTCATATCTCTCTCTTTCTCTTTTTCACCAGCTCTCGAACCCAAGACCTGATACTCATTATAAGTAGTCAAACCATTGAGTTGCTAAGAGAGCCGGTGGGTGTACTCCTATTCCTATCTATCTATGTATCACATATTTTCAATTGGTTGACATTGCTGGATCGTCTCCCTATTTACTATACTCATCCAACTTTTCAGGCCAATAAAGTACTTTAGCTAAAACTATAGTAATATGCACGAGTTTTCTATGCCCCACTAGGCCCTAGTGGCTAGTGGAACCCGTGCACGGGAGCAACATCCCCATCAAATTTCACACTTTATAAAAGCATTTGATTAAGATGTACTTTTAATTTTATCTTCAAACTGTAATTCCTGTAGTATGGTGTTTAAGACATATTTCACTTACTAACATATACTAAACAAAAGTAAAAAGAGAGACCAAAAATTTCCCATATTTTTTTACTGCTTGCTAATATGTTAAATTGTCATTGTTATAATATTAATTTCACATGAACTGACACTACTTTTATTGTATACAAATCACAAACATACCATTTCAATAGTTGTAAAACTAGTCTTAAAATATTTTGGAGTGATGATACAATTACTACAAATTTTATTATATATGTCTTACAAATTGATATGTTGACTTTGAAAATATATATATATATATATATATATACTTAAGAAATTTTTTTATTATATTATTGTTGTGCTACCAACTGCATTATGTTGTCAACTTGACAGTAGTTTTCGTATTTCTTTTTATCACTACACTTGGTGAAGAAGAAAAATTGGAAGAAACCTTTGAGGTTTAAATACCCAATAATTTAGTTGCCTCAGGTTTTCAGGAAAGCTAGACTTCTAGCCTATGAAGCAATCAGGCCTATCACAGTCATATCTGTTTATATGCCAAAAAAAATTGTGTAAGTGCAGTACGAGTCAATAAGTTACTGACATTCCATGTGAGACTACAGCAGTGAACTTATATGTATGCAAGATAGATTTGATACGTCGATTACAAAAGATATCAAATTTCCTTGATTGGCATAAATAAGTTTGACAATTTTCATTCAACATTGAATTAGAAAAAAGTGACATTTGGTTGTCACAAATTAAATAATAGCAGTAGCCGATAATGTAGTTCAAGGAAAACAGTTGACATTAAAGTCAAGACTACAAAAATCATATGTAACCCACCAAGTCCTACATCTCAATGCTAACTATATATATATATATATAGAAATAGAATACAGAGTGTAACCAAGAAAGATATAGTGTTTGGCAGGTCAAGATGGCTGAGAATGTGCCTGTAGTGGAGGATGAAGAAAGTGTCTATGCTGGAAACAAAGTCCAACCTTGCACCTCCACACCAATGCAAGTAACACTACACTCAGGGTAAATGAATTATTCAGAGTGATCTACTGTCCAACTTATTCCTTATAATCTTTTTGCAGGTCACAACAATGGAAAGCTGAGGAAGAGAAGTGCACTACTACTAAATTGAGTGAGATGCTGGGCTTGGAGGAGTTCTTCTCTTTGAAGGTTACCATAATTTTTTTCCTGTTGCTCTGGGTTGACTATTCTACCTCTATCATTGATTACAGAAAGAGAGGATTACACTTTATTTTGAAGGAACAAAAATTAAAACTATAATTTGAGCGTGTGAAGGATAGAAGGCACAAGTTTGAGAGCTTTGGATCCAAGAAGATAATTATAAGAATCTTCTAATAAAAAATTGAAGATATTTTAAGCATTTTACATTATTTAACAATATCATTATTAGTCTTTCATCCATATTAATAACTACTTGGACTGAAGTGAATGTAAAGTATGAAACATATGGAAAATTTAAGTAAATTTTGAAAATAAATGGATGTATGTATAATTTTTCCATCAAATTATGGGAGGTAAAGTATAATTCAACCCCACTATGTGCCTTCTATCTTTGGGTTGAGAGCTTTGGATACAAGAAGATAATTATAAATTATGGGAGGTAAAGAATAATTATAAGAATCTTATGATAGAAAAATTAAAGATATTTTAAGCATTTTACATTATTTAACAATATCATTATTAGTCTCTCATCTATATTAAAAACTAATTGGACTGAAGTGAATGTAAAGTATGAAACAGATAGGAAATTTAAGTAAATTTTGAAAATAAATGGATGTATGTATAATTTTTCCATCAGATTATGGGAAATAAAGTATTTTGTTAAAAAAAAAAAGAATAATACTAGGAACACAATATTTTTCAAAATGGTTAACATGATCTTTTGTAATTGGATTACCAACACTTACACCAATATCCACCTACTAATTTTATTATGCATCAATCCCATAAGCCACATTAACTGTTGTGAAAAATATTATATTCAAATATTTATTTATTGTGAAAGAATAGTGCACACTTGGAATATTAGCTATAAACTAAGGCATTATGTATGAAAATCTCAACTTATTCCTAGTCCTAGGTTTACAATTAGCCCTGGCTCTGATGAACCCAACCTACCAAGACATAGGATAGGGGAGGTGACTTGGGCTGGTCTAGCTTAACTGCCCTTGAGGTGGAAGCTACCACACTATCACATTCCCTAACTTGTATTGTGGCGAGTGAAAACCTTAGTTTATTCACTCATTCTTATTAACAAATTAATGTTGATTTCCAGGTATGGAGAGCATCTTTGGCAGAGCTTGTTGGCACAGCAGTCTTTGTTTTTGCACTTGACACTATAGTCATCTCCACCTACGAGACTCAAACCAAAACACCAAAACTCATAATGTCATTCCTTATTGCTGTCACTACAACAATTATCCTCATCGCCATCAATCCAACTTCCGGCAGCCACATCAACCCTGCCGTCACGTTAGCTGCCATGCTTGTCGGCCTAATTTCCCTTTCAAGGGCTGTCATATACATATTGGCACAATGTGCTGGTGCTGTGCTAGGTGCACTAGCACTTAAAGCCGTGGTAAGCAGCGCCATTGAAGAAACTTTTTCACTAGGAGGTTGCACACTCAATGTCATTGCACCAGGCCCAAATGGGCCCATTATAATTGGACTTGGGACAAGCCAGGCCCTTTGGCTAGAGATAATATGTACTTTTGTGCTTCTTTTTGCTGCATTATGGCTTGCTTTTGATCATCGCCAAGCTAGAGCTTTGGGCCGAGTTGTGGTCATTTCTATAATTGGAATAGTAGTGGGCCTTCTTGTGTTTATTTCCACAACCTTGACAGCAACAAAGGGTTATGCTGGGGTAGGTATGAACCCAGCTAGGTGTTTGGGCCCAGCACTGGTTCGAGGGGGCCACCTTTGGAATGGGCACTGGATTTTTTGGGTTGGGCCTGCTATTGCATGTGTGGCATTCTATCTATACACAAAGCTCATCCCACAGCAGCATTTCCATGCTGATGGGTTCAAGTATGACTTCCTGAATATTTTGAAGGCTATATTTGCATCAAACCATGCTCACAAGAAGTGAAGAAATGGACTTTCAACTTGAGAGAATTGGTATTTCCTAAGAGTCTTGTGAAAGACAGGCAGGTATTCTTGGTGTTTGAGGCTTCATTATCATGGGGTTTTAATTTAATTGCAAATGTTAGGCTCTTGAC
The DNA here is from genome assembly GCA_023736055.1 of Quercus glauca. Lineage (NCBI taxonomy): Eukaryota > Viridiplantae > Streptophyta > Magnoliopsida > Fagales > Fagaceae > Quercus > Quercus glauca. The sequence continues at coordinate 56,093,550 of CM043325.1, read as the reverse complement.
ACTTCTTTGAGGCCTTCATTCTAGGTGTGTTGAATTAAATTATGTCTGTGTAGCATGGACTTCAAAGAAAAAGTTCATGTGACTCTTTTGCCATGATGTAATAAGTAAGCATTAGCCTGATCTCAAAATGTGTTTATGTTTTTTGAAAAATCAGTTTTGTTAAGAAAGAGCGGAAAAGATCAACACTTGCGAGCACGCGTGTATACACACTAAGATTTACATGGTTTACCCAAAACTAGGGTTCCAAATTCTCAAGATTGTTACAAATCTATAGTTTTATTATGACAACTACAAGTCTACAAGATGAGTTACATGGATCATTAACATATAAGGCCTTGGGGCATTTAAAATATACTAAAACACCAAAAATACCCCCCCCCAAACATAAGTAACACAATAGATCAGTCTATATTCTCCACACACATCTCATAAAATTACCCTCAATCAGTTATGCCAAGAGAATGAGTAAAATTAGCAAAATTTAAAATGAGTTTGATGATCTCCAATGGAAATTACTTGGAAAGTATAATATTATTGTAATGATATTGCGGATATATAAAGGTGTAACAATGCAAAGCTTGGTCTCACTTTGCCAGGTGCTTATCAGTAACTGGTTTCATTAATTTAATCAAAATATGAACTGATCAAAGGCAAGCATCCTTGGTGACTTTAGAATGAATATTCTTGCAACTAAATCTAAACCCTATTGTTGCATTTGATTTGTTAATTTAGACTTGCAAGCCCCAATGTCCTTAAAAAAATCAGTTGGACAGAGCGTGTAACACAACATATGCTCCCACTGTCTTCTGCGAAATGCTACAAACTTCAAGGTTACTCCCAAGGTAAAAATGGCTAAACATCTGGCATTTTCACTTGTGACATTGAGAAGTAGCTAAGTATGGTATAATTGAATTGGCAGTATTTTTTCCATTCTTCTCTATATATAGAGGAGTTCTGATGAGAGGTTCATTAAATTGGAATAGCTCTTGTCGCTTTCGCTTAGAACTAATCATGGATAGAGTTGTCCTCAGAGAAGATGGTGAGCAATTGCCAATATCACTTGAGAAATATGAGGCAAATAGTAACTCCTTCCAAAAAAAATTTCTTGCTTTCATAGGTGCCCATGAATTTTACTCTCCAGAGGTAAACTTTGTTTATTCTCATGCCTAGTGTATTATGTAGTAATTTTCTTCAATCCAATTTGTTCCAAATACTTTTCCAATTTAATATGGGCAACAAATAAAGAATACATGATTTATCTACTTGAGAGGATGTTCAACAACACTATAGCCACACCATTCACACGCCCAATTTTACAAATTTTTTACTTTTGTGATTGTGAGTGATTAACAGAAAGTAGTAGATGTATATGAGTAGAAAGTGTTTACCACTCATAGTTACACAAGTCAACAAGTAGTGAAATTGAGTGTATTTTGAGAATTATTCATATTATATCTAGTTATCAATTCTATTCTATTGACGGTTTTGATTAAATTATTGATGAAATAGAATATTTCAATACTAATTTATTTTTGTATACCAAATTACTTCTATTTTTATATCATGTAAAAGGGTAAGACATAACTCATCTTCAATACAAAAATAAGGATCCAAGTCATCGAGGAAGAAGAGAAAAAAAAAAAAAAAAGACGAGAAAGAAAAAGAGTTAAAAACTTAAAAAGAAAAAAAAAGTTGGTGAGTGAATCAAACCTTTACCAATATTGATTGGAATTTAAGTTGAGTTGGAAGAGTGGTTAAAATATACCAATCTAGTGATTGAAACGGAAATATTTTATAATTGTTCAGACTATAAGGGAATGGAATTGACAACATTATACATCCCTCATTTTGTATATACCATGCAACTGAAGTAAATTTTACTATTCATCCAAAAACCATTGATCAAAATTTAATATCCCATAAAATTTCTTCTTCTATCTAAATTGTTTTACTTATTTACTTACATGATATATATGTATACACACAAACACGATTTCAACTTCCACTTTTTCAGTTTTCACCCCAAGAACATTCCAACCTGCTAGAATATTAGGTCAAGTGCTTAACCTCAATTATGCGTGATTTATTTGCTTTTCTCAAAAAGAATGGAGCTTGATGTTTCCCCTCTTGGTTCTTAATTTCAGATGTGGAAGGCAGCTATCACAGAGTTACTAGCAACTGCCTTTTATGTGTTCACCCTCACCACTACCATCATCTCAATCTTGGACTCAAATGTGGTTGAACCAAAGCTTCTTGTTCCACTTGCTATCTTCCTTATACTCTTCTTGTTTCTCATGATGACAGTTCCTTTATCTGGTGGCCACATGAGTCCAATCTTAACATTCATAGCTGCACTCAGGGGTCTTATAACTCTTGCTCGTGCTGCCGGCCATCTACGTCTTGGCTCAATGTGCAGGTTCAGTAATTGGTTTTTTCATACTTCAAAATGTGATGGACCGTCAAACAGTACAAAACCATTCCTTAGGTGGCTGCACAATTGATGGCAATGGAGCAACAACACATCCACTAAGCCCTGAAATTGCATTGATATTAGAATTCGTCTGCACATATGTGTTTCTCTTTCTTGGTGTGACAGTGGCATTTGACAAGAAAAGGTGCAAGGAACTTGGCATGGCAATGGTGCTGTGGGGGCAGCATCTTTGGCACTAGCAGTGTTTGTGTCAATAACAGTTACTGGGAGGGCTGGCTATGGAGGTGTGGGTCTGAACCCTGCAAAGTGCTTGGGCCCAGCATTGTTGCAAGGAGACAGATTGTGGGATGGCCATTGGGTTCGCTGGGTTGGGCCCTTTTTTGCTTGCATTGCTTATTATGGTTACTCCACGCACTTACCAAAGGAGAGTTCAGATTTGGAAGAAAAAGAGGAGCATGATATTGTGAGGCTAGCAAGGGCTTGTTTTGCGAAGAATGGCAATCCTACTAATCTTCAAGGGAAAGTTTAGATAATGTATTTCCAATAGTAACATTTAGTTCCAGGAGACTTTGTTGAAAATTCTAAAAAATAAAAGTATATTTTTGCCGTGTTCTAGAGTGCGTTTGATTCCAAATTAAAAAGTCAGTTTATTTTACTATTCAGCTTATTTTTGCTACTATTCATGATCCCTATTACACTTTTTTGTACTATTTATGGGTCCTACTGTACTATTTCAACTAATTTTTTTCTTTATTTACAATACTTTCAACAAAAATTTTTTAGTTTTGGTAAAATAAATGGACCCGAACAAACCTTAGTGGTAATTTTGAACCCTCAATTCACAGGTAAGTAATAAAGCAGCAGAAATTTGTATACTGTGTTGTGTCAAAAAGTACAACTAAAAAAAAAAAAGTGATCTCATTACACGTGCTACAAGCATGCTCATATTTTTTATTTATTTTTCTTTTGATAGGACTTTACCATTAATCTCAATTAAACGTTTATATAGCCAGATTGTGATGAGAACAAACATAAAAAAATTGAATACACTAGTTGTGGGTGTGTTTAATGTTAAGCATTCCCATTAAAGATGCTAAAAGGAGAATATGCTAAATTTTAGCATCAAAACACCAAAAAAGTAACTCCATCAAAGCTTTCAAATTGTAAAGTTTTTGGCATACTGCTATAGTGGGCTTGTATTAATACAAGCTCACTGTAGCTTGAATTGTAAAAAAAAAAAAAATTTTTTATTCACGTTGGCTGAGGTGATTGGCTGGGTGTGTGTGTTAAGTTATTTTATTATTATTTTAATGAGTAGTTTATATTATTTAAATGAAATGGTAAAAAATATAGAAGGTTTGATGTTTGATGAATCTTAAAGTGGGATGGTATAATGAATAAAGTAGGTTTTTGAAGTATTAAATGCTAAAAATTTTAGAATGCTTGATGAGAATGCTCCCAACTTCTAACCCACACTCATTTGCTATATTTATTTCCCACATTGCATTTGCACCCTAGCGTTATTGTGGACTAAAAAATTAGTGCGATAAAATTGATATTAAGACGATTTCCAATAAAATTTGGAGAGAGAGAGAGAGAGAGAGAGAGAGAGAGAGAGTAATAACAAAATAACTACTATAAGATAAATGGTGGATTGTATTTTGTCACAATTGTATTATAGTAATGGTAAGAGTCTAATAGAAAGAAAAAAAAGAAAAGAAAAAAAAGGCCAAAAAGGGTGGATGTCATAAATAATTTAACTAATTATTTTATAACTATAAAATATAACATAATGATATAATAAGTTTATAATTAATAATATTTACTAAATAAAGTCAAAGTACTTTTAAATATTTTAAGTGAATTTGCACATCTAGTATTTAGAAAATAAAAATAACAAAATGTAATAATACATATTAATATTTAAAAAATAATGTTCCTTTAACCATACAAATAAATATCAAATAATATAAAATATAAACATTAACTTAAGCTATCTCCTTTAGGAAACCATTTAACAAAATTTAAAGAAAGATTAAAGTAAAAAAAAGGAGAAAATTTTCAAATATAAAAAACTAAAAGTAAAAAAAATAAAATAAAATTCACCAGCCGGAAACAACACTGTTTCCCATTTGGATACCAATGCAATAGGGAAAGTTTTTATAATTCTTTACGGTTCTCATGAAATCTCTTACTTAAAGTCTATGCAATAACACATATGTGACTTTCACATGTTATGAGAGAGAGGTCTTAGGACCCTCTTGGGTAAGGATGGCAATGGGGTGAGGTGGGGTCAAAGGATGGGGTCTTCGGCCCCACCCCACATGATTTTGTTTTGCCCCATCCTTGCCTCGTCCTATAAGACGGAGAAAATTTTCTTGCCCCATCCCTACCCCTTGGGGCTCCGCAAAACCCCGCTCCATCCCGTAGAACTTTACTTCTTGTTGATTTGCTCACAACTTTTACAATTTTATTTTTCTAATAAAACATGTTTCATTAATAAAAATATACTTGAAATTACAAATAAATTAAGCCCATCAAATCAAACTAATTTTTAGCAAAAACTGAATAATATTATCCAAGTGTTTTAGAAGACAATATCACAATAAAAACAAAAATCTCTTAGTACAAAATCAATGATTCAATAGTATACAAATTTGTTTCTAACAAAGACAAAAGAAAACGTTAAAATTGGTACCTTATTTCCAACATTGCTAGAGAGAAAAAAGAGGTAGAGAACCACGTTAGATAGAATGAAAATAAATTGATAATATGTTTGTTTAAATAGTAGGGTTTTAGGATGTGAAAATTTTACAATTTAACCCTTATCAACGTAGGGTGGGGTGAGGTGGGTCTAAAAAGTCTAAACCTATCCTCGCCCCGCTAAAATCTCATCCCATCTTCGTCCCATCATCTTTGCGGGGCGGGGAAAATCTGTGTGGAGCAAATTGGGGAGGGGCGGGTCAAGCGGGGCGGGGCGGGGCAAAATTGCTATCCCTATTCTTGGGTTCTTGATAAGTCTAATATTTTTGTATTTTTGGATATAAGTAGAAAGTGCAGAAGGAGAAAGCAGGGTTCAAACCACAAATGTAGAAACCCACAAAGAATGTCATTACCATTGAATTATCACTTCAAACCTTAATAAAGTCTTTTTTCCCCCCTTTTGGAAAGATTGATAAGTCTAATATTGTTGTAATAATAGTATGGCCAATTCAGTCTGGTTCAGTCCATAAGGTCTACTATGGCCAATTCAATCTAGTTCAGTCTACTTTGGTCTATTTCAGTCCATTCAATCCACTTCAATCCATGTTAGTCTATTTTGGTCCATTCGGTCTACTTTGCTCCTATTCGGTCCATTTTGGTCTACTTCAATTATGTTTTGGGAGGGGAGGTTTGTGTAAAAAGAGGAGTTGTTCCTTATCTAATGTTCAGCATTTTTTATCTATCAAACTAAGCAACAAAAATTACATCTATTGGAAAATTATCATACGAAATGTTCTCATGAGACTTGTCACTTACAGTATATGTGAGTACCACACATATGGTCTCACATGTGAGAGAGAAGACTCATGTAATCTTATGCCGTTAAGTATTTTTTTTAGATAGGTAGAAACATCGGTAGATAGTATATATGGAGTATGGAAGGGTATGTGGGGTACAAACCATAAACGTGGATGGATTTCCCTTGTCTATAAGTTATCACTTAAATTCTTGCATAAGCCCTTTTTTTTTTCTTCCGAAGATTGATAAGTCTAATATATTTTTTTTCGAAGACTGATAAGTCTAATATTTTAGTAATAGTATTGCGGATATATAAATGTGTAACAATGCAAAGATTGGTCTCACTTCTATTGTCGTGACAAGTGCTTATATATCCTTAACTAGTTTATTTTATTGAATCGTAATGTGAACTAATCAAAGACAGGCATCACTATTTCCTTTTTTCCTTTCTTTTAAAAAAGCATCCTTTTTTATTTTTGAGAAACATAAAAAAAGCATCCTTAGTTACTTTAGAATGAATATTCTTGCAAGTAAAAGCTTACTGTTGCGTTTTATTTAGGCAAACACACCCCACGGTCCTTAGAATCATTTGGATAAAGCGAATAACACAACATATGCTCCCACTCTCTTCTGCCAAATGCAACAAAACCAAGGTCACTTCCTAGATTGATATGGCAACATCTGTGGCATTTTCACTTGTGACATTGAGAAGCGGCAAAGTTTGGCATTGGCAGTATTTTCCATTTCTCTTCTATGTGACAGTTTTCTTGACAGAGATTCATTAAATTGGAAGCTCTCTCATCCCTTTCTCTTAGAACTAAGGTCATGGAAAAAGTTTTCCTCGACGAAACTGGTCAGCCATTGCCAAGATCACTTGAGAAATATGAGGCAAATAACTCCTTCAGAACAAAAATTCTTGCTTTCATAGGTGCCAATGAATTTTTCCAGAGGTAAGCTTGGTTTATTTTTGTGCTTAGTATGTTATTTAGTAATTTGTTTCTTCAAGTTCAATTTTGTTACAATATTATTCCAATTCGATAATTGGCTATATATAAAACTTTTAATCATGATTTATCTACTTGAGATTACTGTCCACAATATTACATCATTCATTTTACAAGAAGTTTAGGGACACAAAAAATTTTATAATTTTTTTTTCACAACTTGTTGATAGGGTCTATTATGATTGGTATGTAATAAAAATTGTATAAGAGGTGGACTTATGTAAAAATGATGTTACTTGAATCACAAGTTATCATCTTATTAAGTTATGAAAGCGATTGTGAAAAATAATTATGTCCCTGAAAAATTACTTACATAACTTGCAATGGAGGGAAATTTTACTATTCATCTAAGTATAATTGACCTAAATATGATCTCCCACGAAATATTGTCATCTATCTAAATTGTTTTACTTATTAAATGCCAATACTCATTTAATTACTTGATATACATTCCGTTTCAACTTCTACTTTTTCAGAATTTTATTCCAACCCCTAGAATATTAGTTCAAGTGCTTAATTTCCTATATATATATATATATATATATATATATATATATATATTGTGTGAATAAGTGCTTAATGTCTTCAAAGGAATTGAGATTGATGTTTCCCTCTTGGTTTTTAATTTCAGATGTGGAAGGCAGCTGCGATAGAGTTCCTAGCAACGACCTTCCTTGTATCCATGATGAAACATTTCCAACTATTCATTTTTTGGGGCCAATCAGTGATTGTTTGGTTATAATTCAACCCAGGCTGAAATCTAATCAAGTCTTAAACACTTAAACTAAAAATTGGCTGTGTTTCGTACTTTTTTGCAGTTTTCATGATATTTTGTTCATTTTAAATCTGACCTAGGCCCGTGAGTAGTTATTTTAAAGATAATTCAATTATCTTCAATATGGGCTCAAATTCGTCTCGATGGGTCTTAGGTTTTTTGGTCAAAATTAGGTTGACCGCATTCAAACTTGTAGAAATTGTTTGGAAATATGAAATTGAGTGTAAATGAAGGAATTTGGTGCCTGGAAAGAAAATTTGAATTTGTTTAACTATTGGCTACCTTGGTTAAAGCTTGTCTAATAATGCGCATTTTGGTCATTTTAACTTTGAGTTACAAAAATAAGTCATTTTGACATCTATTTAGACAAATTAAGTTAAATTCAACATTCCCTTGGTCTCAAAAAGTAAAAATATAATTTTCATTATTTTTAGAGAAACAATTAGAGTATAATTTTTGAATGTAAAACGAGGGTAGACAAAATATAGTATTAAACCGTGTGTGTGTGTATATATATATATATAGAAAAGGTTGGTAAGTCTAATATTGTTGTAATAGTAAAGAGGATGTATAAAACTGTAAAAGTGAAAAGGACAGGCGTCCTTACAAATTATTTTTTTTTAAAGACATCTTTTGTTTTTTGACCAAAAAAGGCATCCTTAGTTCCTTTAGAATGATCATTCTTGCAAGCATAGCATATTGTTGCGTTTTATCTTAGAAAACCAATTGGATAAATCGTATAACATAACATATGCTCCCACTGTCTTATGCAAAATGCCACAAAAATCATGATCATTCCAAGTCATTCCAAGTTTAATATGTCAAAGTATCTAGCATTTTCACTTGTGACATTCAGAAATGGAAAAGTCTGGCATTGACAGTATTTTCACTTGTGATATAAGATGTGGCAAAATTTGGAATTGGCAGTATTTCATTTTCCCATTCTCTTCTATATATTAGAGTTCTGATGAGAGAGATTCATTAAATTTCAAGCACTATTCCCTTTCTCTTAGACCTAAGGTCATGGATAATGTTTTCCCAAACGAAGCTGGTCTGCAATTGCCAAGATCACTCGAGAAATATGAGTAAAATGATTACTAATTCAAAACCAAATTTCTTGCTTTCATAGGTGCCTATGAATTTTACTCTCCAGAGGTAAGCTTGGTTTATTTTTGTGCTTAGTATATTATATATTATAATTAGTTCCTTCAAGTTCTTTTTGTTGTGTATCATTCCAATTCTATAATGGGCTATAAATATATTTATTAATCACCATTTATCTACTTGAGAATCAGATGATGTTGTGCTTAGTATATTATATTATAATTAGTTCTTTCGAGTTCCATTTGTTACACATATTATTCCAATTCTATAATCGCCTATAAATATATTTCTTAATCACAAATTTATCTACTTGATTCCACAATATTACATGATTCATTTTACAAGTAGGGACATAAAACTTTTCCACAACTATTGATATGGTCTTTTACAATTGGTGCATAATTAAAATCAAAATAGTAGTGGACCTATGTAAAATTGCTCATATCATATCACAATTTATCAACTTAACAAGTTTTGAATAAAAAAATTGCATACACAACTTGTAGTGGAGGGAGATTTTACTATCGATACTATATATATATAGTAATGGAAGCATTGCATTTAATTTTGCAAAACTTCTATTGCCCCACGTGCTCATTTTTATTGACAATTTTTTTTTTGTAATATTAAATACAAAGAAATATTAATATCTATACAATATATACTAATGGGTGTTTAGTACTTAATTTTTGTTTCTTGGCTTTTCTTCTCCTCATCATTCTTCCCAGCATTCTTCTCATTTCTTAATTCGATCTTCTTTTTTCCCATAATTCTTCACCTTACTATTACTCTTTTATTTGTCTCTCTTTTTTTACTCTTCTTCTCCCCTGTCTTATTTTCTATAAATTTCAAAATTACTTCATTTACACCCCTCTTCCATTCATTACATTTACATGTTCTTCCTTCAATAAAAAATGATTTCTCTCTCTCTCTCTCTCTCTCTCTGATTTTCTTCTCTTTTTTGGTGGATTTATTATTGTTTTTTCGAACTCTACGGTGAATTTCTTATTCTTTCTTGCAACTTTTTGCTTAAAGTTGGTACATTTTGGTGTTTTGATTCCTCATTATAGAACATTCTCTTATGACTTTGTTTTGAATTTAGTTTAAGTTTTTTTGTTTTTTTGTTTTTTTTTTTAAGTGATAATTTGAGTTTATATTGTAACACACTCAACTTGACTATGTATTTGAATATGTCTAACAATTATTTGAGTGATTGATTACTACAAATTTGATCTCCTATGACTTTAATCTCATTTTAATTTTGGTTTTGAATCATGTTTTTTTTTGGGTTTTGGGTCCTACAAGTGTTTGTTTGTTTGTCTGTTTGTTTTTTTTTTTCCTTGATTTATAATTTTTTAGATAGGTAATATGTATTTTGGATATAGGGCAAGAAAGTTTGGATTTTAAGATAGTTTGTTAACTGTCAATTTCTATTGTACTTTGATGATGCACAAAATTTTGTAAGTAAATGTTGTTTAGGAATGAATATTTTCTCCACCTCTTTTTCCTTTTGAGTTCTTGAGAAGTTTGTTTCACTTCTCATCTTGATTATGGAGAAATTATTTTAATTATAATGTATGTATATGTGTTAAATTTAAGAAAAAATTTCTTATACTTCACTGGGGTTAGCAACTAGTTTATCTACAGTATCATTTATCAAACTATGATGTTCCATAAAATATTTTTATCTACCTAAATTGTTTTACCATTAGCATGCCAATACTTATTTATTATTATTATTATTTTTAAGGAACCTGCCAATACTTATTTAATTACTTGATATGCATATATACCAATTCAACTTCTACATTTTCCCTTTTTTTTTAATCTAACCCCTAGAATATTAGTTCAAGTGCTTAATTTATTTTATAATTTATGGTAAATAAGTACATAATTTCTTCAAAGTAATGGAGATTGATGTTCCCTCTTGATTTTCAATTTCAGATGTGGAAGGCAGCTTTCACAGAGTTAATAGCAACGGCCTTACTTGTGTTCACCCTCACCACAACCATAATCTCATGCTTGGACTCACATGAGGTTGAACCAAAGCTCCTTGTCCCACTAGCTGTCTTCATTATAGCCTTCTTATTCCTCATGGTGACAGTTCCATTATCTGGAGGCCACATGAGTCCAATTTTTACATTCATAGCTGCCCTCAGGGGTCTTGTAACTCTTGCTCGTGCAGCCATCTATGTGTTGGCTCAATGTGTTGGCTCAATAATTGGTTTTGTTATACTGAAAAAAGTGATGGACCATAAAACAGTACAAAATCATTCCTTAGGTGGCTGCACAATTGATGGCAATGGAGCAACATCTGCACTAAGCCCTGAAATTGCATTGGCATTAGAATTCGTTTGCACCTGTGTGGTACTCTTTGTTGGTGTTACAGTGGCATTTGACAAAAAAAGGTGCAAGGAATTTGGCATAGCAATGGTGTGTGTTGTGGTAGCAAGGTCTATGGCACTAGCAGTGTTTGTGCCAATCACAGTTACTGGGAGGGCTGGCTATGGAGGTGTGGGCCTGAATCCTGCAAGATGCTTGGGCCCAGCATTGTTGCTTGGAGGCAAATTGTGGGATGGACATTGGGTTTTCTGGGTTGGGCCATTTTTTGCTTGCATTGCTTATTATTGTTACTCTATGAACTTACCAAAGGAAGAGGAACAGTACGATATTTTAAGGTTAGCTTGGGCCTGTTTCGGCAAAAATTACAATCCCACTAATCTTCAAGAAAGAGTTTAGATAGTGTAGTTTCAATAGTAGCTTGCAGTTACCATGTAAAATGGCTGCAAAAATGTAGTGTGTAGAAGAGGAAATAATGGGCTCATTCACCATCGGAAATCATTAGTGGGATGACCTCTAATTGTAATGGGCTCCTTGTCAAACCCGATTAAAAAAAAAATTTAATAATTTCTTTATTATAATAATTGCAAATTGAGTTTCTTAGCTCTTTTTTTAGGTTAATTAATTGATAATATGGGCTCCATTTCGTACACATTATTATTATCTTTTCTTTATGTTTTTTAAAATGAACAGATCAGAAAAGTTTTACCATACAAAAAGTGAGATTTAAAAAACTGTATTTTGATAAGAGATTAAATATAGGCAAAAATCCAAAACTGATCCTTTAACTTTCAGTTTTTGTCATTTCGGTTTTCTAACTTTCGGTTTTGTTATTTTAGTTTTCTAACTTTCAATTTTTGTCAATGTAGTATTCTGTTAGATATCTGTTAGTTGTCTCTGTTAAGTGATCTAAACGATGCCGTTATGACTTATTTTTTTTAAAAGAAATTTTGTAATTAAACCAAAAATTAAAAATGTGTTATATATGACCCTTACCTAAAATCAAAACACAAAATAGGAACACAATCAGTAGCCCTAAACTGAGAAATTTGGGGCAAAATGAGAGGTCTGGGTTGGTAGCAGTTTGAAGTGAGATTGAAAGAGAGAACCCAAGAATGAGGAACCGAAATTTGAGACCGATTTGAGAGAGACAGATTTGGAGGCAACATGTAATTCAATCATTGTTCTTATCAGCTTCTAACTAAATAATTGTTTTGTAGGCTACTGACCCTCTAAACGATGCCGTTATGACTCATTTTTTTAAAAAAAAGAAATTTTGTAATTAAACCAAAAATTAAAAATGTGTTATAAAAAAATAAAAAATAAAAACAATTAGGCGGTTCCCCTTACCTGAAATCAAAACATAATATAAGAACACAATCAGTAGCCCTAAATTGAGGAATTTGGGGGAAAATGAGAGGTCTGGGTCGGCAGCAGTTCGAAGTGAGATTGAAAGAGAGAACCTAAGAATGAGGAACTGAGATTGAGAGAGAGACCAAGATTGAGACCGATTTGGAGGCAACAGGTAATTCAATCATTGTTCTTATCATCTTCTAACTAAATAATTGTTTTGTAGGCTACTGTTCAAGTAATTTTTTTGTGGGGTACAATTTTGCTTTAGTGACTTCTTAGGAGCTCATGTTTAAGGAAAAAAAATTGAGGTCTAGCTGGTTATATATTATCCATTGACCTTATCCTCTATCATATGCTTGTGCAGCAAGGATTTTGGTACCACCATGCAGAGCCAAAGTACTTGATACTTGTATATTGGATTCCTAAAGTTGATCATACTCTTCTTGCAAATGCCACACACCGGGTGGGTATTGGTGCATCCGTCATGAATGAGAAAAGAGAGGTATTTTCTTGCAATGTAAATTAGAATGCCATCCTCTCTTTATAATTGGTTTTGCCTTGCTATTAGAAGTTTCACATTTAGGGTCTGTTTGGTAGGGAGGATGGAAAAGTTGGAGAATAGAAAATATTTTAGTTTTTCTCATTTGTGTTTGGTTGGAAGGGTGGAAAAGTGGAGGGATGAAAAACTTTTTTGTTTGGTTGAAAATAAAGTTTGTATAAATTTACCATCATGTCCTTATTAAATTAAACAAAAAGTAACACATTATTCTTTAAAAAAAAAATTGTGTAGATATGGACACTTAATAAACATATGATTTTTTCAAACCCGCTAAATCATACATTCATCACTTTGATTCCAAAAAAGAAAAATCCAGAGTATGTTACTGAGTTCAGACCTATTAGCTTATGTAACGTGCTTTATAAGATTTTTTCAAAAGTTCTTGCAAACAGGTTGAAGAGAGTTCTCCCTAATATTATCTCGGAGCATCAAAGTGCTTTCATTAAAGGGCGCTTAATTATTGATAATATTCTTGTTGCTTTCGAAACTTTGCATTATATGAAAAATCACAACTCTAAATCATACATTCATCACTTTGATTCCAAAAAAGAAAAATCCAGAGTATGTTACTGAGTTCAGACCTATTAGCTTATGTAACGTGCTTTATAAGATTTTTTCAAAAGTTCTTGCAAACAGGTTGAAGAGAGTTCTCCCTAATATTATCTCGGAGCATCAAAGTGCTTTCATTAAAGGGCGCTTAATTACTGATAATATTCTTGTTGCTTTCGAAACTTTGCATTATATGAAAAATCACAACTCTGGAAATTCAGGGCTCATGGCTCTTAAACTAGATATGAGTAAGGCATATGACAGAGTTGAATGGTCTTTCTTGAAAGCGGTAATGTTACAGATGGGGTTTAATGATCGGTGGATAAGCTTAGTCATGGAGTGTGTCACCTCAGTTACCTACTCAATTTTGATCAATGGGGAACCTAGTGGAGAAATAAGGCCAAGTCGGGGCATTCGTCAAGGTGATCCCTTATCACCTTACTTATTTCTGCTATGCTCGGAGGGTTTACACCGAATGTTTCAAAAAGCAGAAGAGAGAGGTGATATTCAAGGGGTTTCTATTTGCCGTAACGGCCCTAAACTAACACACTTGTTTTTTGCAGATGACAGCCTTCTTTTTTGTAGGGCTACCACTCATGAGTGTGAAAAGGTGATGGATATTCTCTCATCTTATGAAAAGGTGTCGGGGCAAAAATTGAATAGAGAAAAAACCTCACTCTTTTTTAGTAAGTCTACCCCAAATGAAATGCAAAGGCAAATTATGGAAGCCCTAGGAGTTAGGGATTTGAAGCAATATGAAGATTATTTGGGCTTGCCGGCTATGGTAGGGAGGAACAAAAGAGCTAGCTTTGATCAACTGAAGCAAAAAATTTGGAAGAGATTGCAAGGTTGGGAGGGTAAGCTATTGTCACAAGCAGGCAGGGAAGTACTCATTAAAGCGGTCATCCAGGCAATTCCCACTTATACTATGAGTTGCTTTAAACTCCCTATCACCTTGTGTCATGAGATTGAGACACTAATTCGAAAGTTTTGGTGGGGGCAAAGGGGAGATAGGAGGAAGATTCATTGGGTAAGATGGGAAGACATGTGCCAACATAAAGATCAAGGTGGAATGGGGTTTAAAGATTTGACAATGTTCAATGAAGCGATGCTTGCGAAACTAGCTTGGAGACTTCTCCATGATGATAACTCCTTGTTTTACCGTGTTTTCAAGGCTAGATTTTTTCCTAAAAATTCCTTCCTAGAAGCAAAGGATTCTTCCTCCGCTTCATATGCTTGGAAGAGTATTCTAAAAGGCAGGGAAGTCATTCAAAAGGGGGCTCTTTGGAGAGTTGGAGACGGGAAGCAGATAAAGATCTGGGGAGATAATTGGTTGCCACCACAATCTTCAGTCAAAATAACTACTCCGGTTATTTTTGGGCAGGAGAACTCGAATGTGGAAGTACTTATTAACCCGGTAACTAGGAGATGGAGGGAAGAGGTCATTGATCATATCTTTAATGTGCAGGAGGCTGAGGCCATTAAAAACATTCCCCTGAGTTTGACAAACCAGTCGGATGTATTAATCTGGCCATTTACACCTTCCGGCAATTACTCAGTTAAATCGGGGTACCGGTTTTTATTTGAGAACTCTGTCCAACCACAAAGAACAGCTCAAGATTCAGCTTTTTGGAAGAATTTATGGGGATTGGAGGTGCCTAGTAAGATAAAGAACTTTGTGTGGAGAGCTTGCAGAGAAGCATTACCGGTGAAAGCAAATCTATGTCGTCGACGGATCACTCCGGAGAGTCAATGCGAAATATGCAGAACAGGGGACGAAGACTGCTCACATGCTATTTTCTTTTGCTCTGATGTGCAGGTAATGTGGAATGCTGATCCCCAATGGCGGTGGCTTTCGGAGATGACAGGACGAAGTATCAAGGATATTTTTAAACGAGCATTTGAAGGAAAAATGGATGTTGCTCTGCTGGCATTCACGAGCTGGGCTGTGTGGAATAGACGTAATCAGGTGCGGTTCAAGGAAACGGCATGCCCACTTGATCAGATACATGCCTTGTCAAAAGATAGGATGTACGAGTTTCAGCTACTACACCAATCAGCTGGAACACCACAGCATAGGAAACATGTTAGATGGAAACCACCGAATCAAGGCTTATGCAAAGTCAACTATGATGGAGCCATCTCTGTCCAGCAAGGGAAGGCTGGTATTGGTGTCGTAATCAGGAATGAAGATGGCGCTGTAATGGCTGCAATGACACAACAACTGCCGCTTCCAACAACAGTGGCCCAAGTTGAAGCGTTAGCTGCAAGGAGAGCGGTTGAATTTGCACTCGAACTCGGTATGACGAAAGTAATCATGGAAGGAGATTCAGAAGTTATTTGCAAGGAACTCCAAGATCCTAGCACGTCTCTGGCTTTACATGGGCATATTCTCCAGGATATTAAATGTCTGTCTAATGCCTTCCATTGTATTAGCTTTTCTCATGTACGCCGTCAGGGGAATAACGTAGCACACGCTTTGGCTAAAATGGCTGTCAGGGAGCCAAATCAAACTGTCTGGATGGAAGATGTACCACCAGACATACATCGTATTGTTCAGGCTGATTTAGCCATCCTTGAGTAATAATAATAGAAAGCTTCCTTCTCAAAAAAAAAAATAAACATATGATTGTCTAGAAAAAATAAACTTATGAGAAAATAAAAAGAAGAAGAAAGCTGCACGTCCAGAAAAAATCAAAGAAAAAAAGAAAAAGAAAAGAAGCCCACTTGTCCAAAAAATATCAAAGGGAACAAAAATGCTAACACATTAGTTAGTAACAAAAAAGAAAAAGAAAAAGAAAAGAGGGAAGCCAACATGTTAGTTAGTAACAGAGCAAGAAGAGAAAAAGAAAAGAAAAGGGAAGCCAACGCATTGGGACTTGGGGGTAAATTCCAAGGTAAGGGGTATTTTTGGAAGTTCATTTTATGAGCTTCTCCCTCACAATTTTCTCTCAATTTTGGAGAGAACTTTTTGGAGGGCTTGGAGAGAAATCACCTAGGCCTCACCATTTCTTTTCCTTATTCCTCATCCAACCAAATACATTTCAAAAAAGTTTCTCTTTCTATCTTTTCTCCAAAGTTTTTCATCCACCCTATTTCACCTTCAAACAAGCACACCCTTAAGATTGATTTTATGGTTACAATTTTTTTGAAACCCCCTAAATCAGATGCAATATGAATTTATAGTTACAATTGATCTGAAACTCAAATCAAATGCAATTTGATTTTATGGTTCCAATTGTTCTTTGCTTTTGTGGGCTAGTACCTGTTCATTGTTCCAATTGATCTGACAACGCTATTTCTAAGTTTGATAAATGCAATCATATGGCCTAATATGTTAGTTGAATTGTGTTTTGGCATTGATTTTTGTGTATAAATAAACAATGTGACAGAGAACATCTTGGTACAATTTCTAGTAGTCAATCATACAATGGTTACAGTAGTGAGGTATGTGAGTGTAAATGCAAACTTCCAGCAGTTGTGATCACATCAAAGACTAATAAAAATCCAGGAAGATAGTTTTGGAGATGTCCAAATTATAAGGTAAGTAGTTCGTATCCAACTTGTGATTGTTTTTTAATGTGTTTTGAGTAATATGTTAACCATAATTGTAATTTGTAGTAGGAACACAAATGCAATTACTTTGAATGGAAGAAAAAAACGATGCAGGAAAAAGATATATGACAGAGATGCAACAATGGAAGAAAACAACTATATGCTGCTATTTATGCGTTGTGTGCATATTTTTAATTTCAGTCTTCATACTTAGTGCAGACATGGAAATTAGGTCTAACAAAAGAATGTGCTTGCCATAATTTTTTAATCTTGTTATGAAGAAATATTTATGGACATGTAATGTGAGTTCTTCCTATATAATGCAATATTAGTTCTTTTAAATGAAAGATTTTGTATAGCAAGGACCACATTTATTGTACAATTATTGCATTGGACAATTACTAAAGATGATATATATTGCTAGTCCATCCCAATGTGTCATGGATTATTTTTCTAACTTGTGCATAAGCTCTTTCATAAGATGAAGGGATTTTGGTCATGGAAGCATGAGTTACATGGACAATTAGACCGAGTTAGTAGAGAGCAATTTTGAAAAAGAAAGAAAAACTATTGGATTAGATCAGTCTTTGAGAATACTTTCAAAATGATACCATTGATCTGTAGGTATTAAAATTCCTGATTCTTGTGCATAGTATGACTTATCAACACCCTTCTTTCCTAATTTATTAATGAAATTGAACAAACCTTAGAATACACCATGTTCAATAAGTATTTCAAGAATGTTCAAATATTAATCCCCTGTAAAATATATCTATCCTTTTAGTAATCATCTTTGGCTGAATAACTGGTAATAATAAACCATAGGAAATCAACACAAACCATATTTCAATTAACAATATTTCAATCCAATTTGCCTTTTAGCAAGTCAACTAGTTACATGTGTCCCAAATATTTAAACCCTATGACAATATGTTAATCCAACATTTAATAATTTTAGTGGAAATATGAACAGTAGCTAAGTTCACAACTTCTAGTGGATTTTGGAAAGAACAAAATATGCATAAAACATGTCCAAATTCAGGTTCCAAAACAAGCATAAGACATGTCCAAATTCAGGAACCAAAACATAACCTGCCTACTAATTGACTTTAACATCACAAACTAAATTCATTGCTCAACTTTGTTCCAAAACCTACCTTGCCGTTTAGCTTTAACACCACAAAATAAATTCAATATTAGTCTACTTCCTTCAAAAACTAGATTGTCTTAATAGTTTGACAATAACATCACAAAATAAAAACCATGATAAGAGTTTGGCATCACAAAATAAAAGCAAACTAAAGACATGAAATTTCAACTCCTATACATAACTGCCTTGCCTTTTGGCTTTAACATCACAAAATAAATTCAATATTAGTCTACTTCCTTCAAATACTAAATTGCCTGAATAGTTTGGCAATAACATCACATAATAATAGCCGTGTGACAACGTTTGGCCAATTACATAACAAACTACATGCCTAAGTTTTGAAGTATTGTTGCTAGAATTAACTAAGTTCTACTGCTTTGTGACTATTAAAATTTCTACAGCTTTGTTGACTACCATCAACTCCTGTTCTAAATCTCTTTGAGTTCCCCTCAACATTGGTAGCCTGAATGTGAAAAGTACATAGACATTAGAAGTTGATAGCAAAAAGATGACACACACACACTCACACACACACATATCACACATACATTGCTTTGTTGGCCGCTAAATATATCGTCTACTTGCACTATAAATTCCATGAAGTGTTCCTTGTCAGTTGCCACCTTGTCTTTGCCCTTTTCAATTGCTGCCTTGCCTTACTCTTGGCAATTGCTTCTCCTGGTGGTCTTTGATTACTCCTGCAAGTCCTTTTGTTATGCCCCAATTGATGACAATGTGCACATTTTAAACTTGTTTGATTCCTCTTCATCCTGTAAGGGTTATGAATTTTATCTTTATCCTTTCTTCTTCTATCAATCTTAGGCCTCCCTAGCTAAATTTTAAGGATTGGAGGAAGTATTGCATCTCCATCTATGTCCGGCCACAAATCATGACCATTGCATGGCTGAATGAGATGCAAATATAAAGCAATATATGTATCATTCTTATAGAAGTCATGCACATAATCCTTAGTCCGTTCTTTCCTAAAAGCTATTACGTGCACTGCATACTTACAAGGGATCCTAGTCAAATCCTAGCTGTTGCAAGCACATGAACATTTCTCCACATCAACCACAAACTGCTTGCCTTAACTATTCACCTCCCACCTCATCCCACTTGACCAAATAGATTTGAAATCAATGCTAGTCTCTTTACATTTCTCAAATTTTTGTTGGATCTTGTAACAAATAGGGCCTTGATACTTAGCCATTGAATCCATATTCTTATGGATCTTAACCATGAGCCATCGTCCAAGTCTCCTTATTTTCTGCCTTAGCAGTAGCATACATACCATTGTTTTCACCTATACCCACAATTACTAGAAGTTGGCCAGCAATTACACCCTTCAAATGACAAGCATCTAAGCTTATCAATGGTCTACAATGATGAACAAATCTCTTTTTTCATGCAGCTAAGCACATAGACCCTCTTGAAATTATGACCAGGGACAACAATTGTGACTTTAGCTATGGTACTTCTCAACTTTGCATAGTAGCACCTTACTTTGGAGTATTGCTCACAAAAGTCCCCTCTTACCATGTTTCTAGCAATGTCTCTAGCTCTATATGCCTTCGACAAGGCAAGTTCCACATTAACATCTCACTCCACTGCAGCTACCAAATCCTTAGCTTTAAAATAAATATTTGTTCGAAATTGGTCAACATACTTTTCTGCCACCCAATGTGCTTAAACTTGCCTTCTATGGTAAGACCTATTGCAAGTATGAGTATCATATAACACTAATTCGGAAGTTTGCCTTCTTATCCTTACTTGTTGATAGGCTAAAAACGTATTGACCCATTGTGATTAAATTAATTGATTAATTAGCCAAGTTATTAATTAATTAAATTAACATACAAACGCGTGATAGCACAAACAAATCACCAATAAACTAATTATACAGTGGAAAATAAATAACACGGTGATTTGTTTACGAATGGGGAAAACCTAATGACAAAAACCCCATCAGGTGATTTTCAGGTCACTACTCCCAAAATTCCACTATTATCACAACAAGCGGTTACAAGTAAAGGAATCTCAGTACTTTATACCAACCTACAATTGAACCCTTATCCCAATACCCAATTGGACTTGTTTTGTAGTGACAATTTCTCCTTTTAATGCATGGCTCCTAAGTACGTGACTAACCAATGCGCGGATCCCAGTACACGACTTTAATCACCAACTAGAAAGAGTTGTTGGTTGCAAAGTTCTTCGGTTCATCCATAATGAAGATCAAGAAGATACTTGGTCATAAAACCCAAAGGTGCACATACACAGCAACTTCTTCAGAAGAGATGAACTAGAGCAAAACTTTGTCTCCGGTCACAAATTGCTTAAACAAACTTTGCTTAATGCTTGTGCAACTTGTGTACTCTTTGACAGCTAAACAATCTTTTTATATGTTTAGAGTTAGGAGAAAAGAAGGCGCAAACACATAAACACGGATCCCAAGAAAATAGAACAAAAAAAATCTGTTTTTCTTAAACCTCGACAGATAGGAGGTGTCGAGTAGCTGTTAAGAAGGTGTCGAGCACACGGCTTTGAGCAACTTTCTAAACCTCGACACATGCTACCTGTCGAGCTTTAATAAACTTGCACTTCTTCGGCTTGTTTCTTGGACAGACTTGATGACTTCAACACTTGATCTTGAAACACAGTTTCTTGAAGTATTAAAAACACCTAGAACTACCCAATTACAAGTAAAGTGCGTTTTCTCAAAGGATTAGCCAATTACATAAAAGAATGACATATGTTCTAAACAAGTGAACCACATATGTCCTAACAATCTCCCTCTTTGGCAATCTGTGACAAAACCACAGCAAACAAATGAACATATGAGACAAGTCATAAATCACTCAACTCATATTCATTTGTTGAATACAATAAAATCTATCTTAACACAAACTCTTGAAAAACTTTGTAAGAAGAGAGTTTATGGCAAGTAGACTTTGACAACCTGTATTTCTGAAACATTTTAAACAAAACTCTTCAAGGCATCTTTGTGTGAGATAGAAATAATAGATTGCATACAAGTATAAGAAACATGAGTATAAAGAAAGAAAAGAAACAATACATGTAAAGATAGGTGAAAGAAAAACATACATCCACATATAAAGAATATAAGTACAATGTATGTGTAACAATGGTCACAAGACCCAATGTACAAGATCAATGTATCTAACAAAAAAGAAAAAAAAAGATACATAATATCCTCACTACATCCTTCATATCAACACTCCCCCTAACAAAAAATGTCCTATACTAATTCTCCCCCTAAGAATGACTACTCTCATATCCCAAAACTACTCCCCCTTTTTGTCACGAGTGACAAAGAGTAAGAGTATCAAGTAGACATCTCATTGGTAGAGCTAGCATCTTCATCATCATAATTCGAAGCATCATCGTCATTGCCATCATCATCATCATCCTCAGCATTAGAATCAGAAGCCACTGGAGAAGGTGGTGAAAGAGAAGTCTCGGGAGCAAAACCACCCATAGCCGCCTGCCATCGTGCAATACGACTGACACGAACATTCACCTGATACAACTCAGTAGAGAATGTATCAAGGTGAGCATCCATGCGTTGCAGCTGTGCCATGATGTCTCCAAGTAACACATCGCCCATGGAAGAAGAAGGAGCGGATGTAGATGGAGCAGACCGAGATGGTGTTGAACGAGATGGAGTCGAACTAGAGGGAGGAGCTGCTGACTCCTGTCACGACCGAAATTGCGCCTCACTATGTTTTACGGTAGTAGCATCTATGGCACACATGAAGGTGAAATGGTCGAACACAGGAAAAGGGACAGAAAAATGGCGTAAGATCCTCGTGATAGTAGAAGGAAAGATAAGCTTATCACGGGACGCCGAATCTAGATGGACATCTATGATAGAGAGAATGAAGTAAGAAGGGAAGTCTATAGTAAGATGCTTAAGTAAGGACATCAAAAATCGAGCACGAGGCTCTGTAATGGAGTTGTAGTGAGAGAGAGAATGAAGTACAAAAGTCATCACCATGTTCAAGAATCTAGGACCTTTAGTAAAAGGCTGACATGGTGTAAACTGACGCTCACCCCACTCAGAAGGGCACTCACAAAAAGCAAATATGGGCTCATCCTTAGACACAGTCCTCAGACGCTCACAACGAGGATAGTCAAGAAATTCTATCCTAGGAACCCGAAGCACATCCGCAACAAGTTGCGGTGTGATAGGGATATGCGTACCTCGAACGTGAGTGAAGAAAAGAGGTATTGAATGATCAATCCTGTGCATGTTAGAGTAACACTCTTGGATAAGTACGAGAGGACAAGTGACCGGGACGTCACATAGTGACTCCCATCCTCGATTGTGAATGACATTGGGAAGGTCGGTGTCGGCAAAATCCGCCAAAATGACTTGGTGTTCTGAATGAACACCTCGTCTAGAAAAGTTCTTCGAGAATGCCTTGTGGGCATCATCATCACAGAACCGAAGAGATAGAGGAGCAAAATCAGAAGATGAAGAAGCTCCGAAACGAAGAGGGTTCCAAGCCAGAGTAGATTTACGCTTAGGTGTCATAGACACAATTAACGTAAACAGAAAGAGAGGGAAAGGGAGAGAAACAATCAGAAAGTCCCAAAGCAATTCAAATATAACAATTATATTGAATAGAGCGTACGTATGCACGAGGAATGCATGAACATGTGACATGCAATTTCATCATAGGCTCAACCCAATCCAAACCTACTAGCACACAAGCATATTGCACAAATCTAAATGCATGAAAATACCATTATAATGCAAATGTGATGCAATGTATGAGATTTTAAATACATTTAAATGAAAACCCATCCCAAAATTACAATAAACACTCATCAATTTTGAAAAACCCCAAAACCTAAGTTTCAAATCATGAAATACATGAAGAATGAAGAGATAAGAGAGTATACCAAGTGATTTAAAGCAAAGAAAGGCCGAAAATCACGTGGATTGAAGGTTTTGAGTGAGAAAAGAGATTTTGGGAGGTGAAAGGTGCGGATAGATTGAGAGAGATTGAGAAAATGAGAACCGGATCGCATGAGGAAGTTTAAATAAAACCTCAGTAAAGGCTTGATAGATGAAGTTATCGAGAGGTGTCGAGCCATCTGTCGAGGGAGGTGTCAAGGAAAATGGTCGTCGACAGATTCAAGTGTCGAGAAGGTATCGAAGAACAAAACACCAGATATGAAACTAAAGCTCGTTCGATCAGCAGGTATCGAGAAGCTATCGAGGAGGCAAGAGCTTTCTCGTTCGATCCACCAGGTGTCGAGAAGCTGTCGAGATTGCGATAAGAAAAAGCTTGAGAAGCTCGACAGATAGCTTGGTATCGAGGAGGTGTTGAGCTAGCTTTTAAAAACAGTTTTTCGAGAAGTGAAAAACACAAACATGAATGAAATCCAACATGCAACTCAATCAATGATCCAATCATCATATTAAGCTTTCAAAATCATCTCTCATCAAGAATTTTAAGTACATAGATCCCAAAAACACACACACACACTAAACAAGTCTAACCAATTTTATATTTCAAAAACAAATCAAGACAATTTAGTGAGCATACATTAGCACATGTAAAACCTTGTGATGGCCAAATCACATTGTACTTGCACATGTATCAAGAGTAGTAAAGAATATTGTGTGTTGTGTGTGAAAAACATCGCAAGATTACATAAGTGTCAACTAGTTATGACGATTTGAGATTTGAGATATGAGAAAATCACTTTAACTCACATACAATCATAACTGTTTGATGGGGACTATCGTCTTCGAGGTGCATCTTATAACTCTCACATCTCCTAGAATACATGCTTGCAATCATATTTAAAAGCATTTTTGATCTTTTTGCTTTTTATTTTCTTTGCATATTTTTCTTTTTATTTAGCATATCATGCATGGACATATAAGAGAGAGAAAAGAAATACCCATTGATATTTGACATTCCAATTTTACTATGCCAAAGCACACAAATGTCATTGACACTGTACTTTTGATATGCTGAAGGATACAGGTGTCTTATTATGATTGGCGGGCAACAGTAGTGAGATGATTATTTATGCCTTTCTCTTAGGATTTTATAGTTCTACCCGTCAAAAAGAGTGATATGAGTGTTAAGTACAAGAGATAACTTAATCTTACTCATTACAAATAAGAGCCACAAAGCTCATTTACTTGGTTATGCATAGAGATACTCATCTAAGTTATAAGAGATACAAAGTTTAGAAAACTTTGTTTCAATGGCCATCCAAGGTACACAAGTACCAATGTACATAAAACACACACTATTTTTGTATTTTTCTGATTTTTCTTTTATTTTTATTTTTATATCAAAAACAAAATAAACAAAACAGAAAACAAAAAAAAAAAACATGTTAAACAAAGCAAAGCAAAAAATAGACTGACTCAAAATAAATGCAAAACACACAAGTAATGCAACAAACAAAAACAAGAAGATAGAAGAAAGTGATATAATCACTTAGAGTCATTTTTCTTCCACACCTTGGAAGAATATTTTCTTTGATTAAACCCTTGAACCGGTGGTGAGGGGGAAGAATTGAAACAATTCAAGTTCGAAAGGAACATAAGGGCTTTGAGAAGATCTCCAAGAGGAGTAAGAGAGTATTGAAGCTGATTCTGGCTTCCAAATGCTATCATGCTGTTGCTCTGTTGAGTGGCCAACCACTTATAGCAATTTGGTCGAGTATGACTGGCAGCTCTACAATGATGACAAAGATGCTGCTTTTTCTGTTTAGGCTTTTGAGAGTTAGCCTTTTTAGCCCTAGGGTTTTTAACATCTTTCTTATCTTGCTTAGGGGGTGCTCCTAAGATAGATTTACCCTTGTCTAAGTTCTCACTAGCTAATTCAGTTTTCACATCATTGTTCTCAATTTCAATATTATTAGCAGAAGGAACAAAAATAGTAGCACTAGTAGAAGCAATATTAGAGGAGGAAAGACCATACCCTAAACTTGTTCGATCCGAAGCAGATTTCTGAATGTTGAGCATCTCATCAAGCTTTGCACTTAAAATCCTCTCCAATTGAACTCTAACTTGAAGCAGCTCCGCTTTAAACTTCTTGGTCTTCTCAGCCAAGGAATTGTTCTCAAACCTCAGTGTTCCAATCGTTTATTTAGCCTCATCAAACTTTTTGGACAGCTCGATCAAGTTCCATATCATTGAGTTTCTTAGTGGCTAGCCTATACAGTTTCTCATGATTCTCAGAAAGCTTGTACAGTTTCTCATAGGCTGTATGGATATCATCTTGATCATCCATCTTCTCACACTTAGAATCCACCAATTCTTCTTCTTCTTCGTCCATGTCTTCAACAATCCCTTCAGTAGGATTGACTGTGGCAGTGAAGGCATTCAAGATTCTGTCATCCTCATTGTTGGAATCATCCTCAGGCTCAGTGTCACTCAAGGTTGCAGCAAGTGCCTTACTTTTCCCAATGTTTATCTAGTAAAGACACTTTTGCTTCATGTGACCGAAACCATGACACCCAAAGCACTTAGGTCTTGCAGGAACAGTGTATTGACCGCCATCCTTTGCATCCTTCTTCCCTTTGTCTTGGCTCTTGAACTGAGAAGAACTGGATTGCCTACGGTCCTTGTCAAAGCTCCTTCTATTGGCATTTTTCATAAATTTCTTGAATTGCCTAGTAATGTAGGACTTCATCTTGGAATCTTCATCATTTGAAAACTCATCTGTGTCACTGCTCTTTACCTTCAAAGCCATGCTATTGCCTTTACTCGACTTACAGATCCTTGATAACCCTAACTCGTAGGTTTGCAAGTTTCCAACCAACTCAGTCAAAGGAATCTTGTCAATATCCTTTGATTCCTCGATCGTCGTAATCTTGGCATGGAATCTCTCGGGTAGAGATCTGAACACTTTCCTCATAATCTTGGGTTCAGGAATGGTTTTCCCAAGATTAAAGGCCGAGTTTGCTATGTCCTTGAGCTCGGCATAGAACTTATCGAACGACTCATCCTTCTCCATCTTTATCTCTTCAAAGCTTGTAGTGAGCCTCTGAAACTTTGAATCTTTGACAGCTTTTGTACCCTCATAGGTTGTCTGGAGGATGGTCCATGCTTCCTTAGCAGTTTCAGTCGAGGATATCTTCTTAAACTCCTCATTAGTGATTGCGCTAAATAAGGCATTCAACATTTTACTGTTGAAGTTTGCCGCCTTGATCTTGGTTTCATCCCAATCGGCCGGCGCTTCCTTTGGCTTGGTCCAGCCAATCTTTACAACTTGCCACACCTTCTCATCTAAAGACTGCAAGAAAGCTCTTATGTGTACTTTCTAGTATGTATAGTTAGTGCCATCAAAGAAAGGAGTTATAATTAACGACTGTCCTTTATTCATGACAAATAGGGGTCAATGGATCAATATAGTAAAGATTAAAACCTAATCAGAGTGTGCCTGCTCTGATACCACTTGATAGGCAAAAAACGTATTGACCCCTTGTGATTAAATTAATTGATTAATTAGCCAAGTTATTAATTAATCAAATTAACATACAAACGCGTGGTAGCACAAACAAATCACCAATAAACTAATTATGCAGCGGAAAATAAATAACACGGTGATTTGTTTATGAATGGGGAAAACCTGACGGCAAAAACCCCATTAGGTGATTTTCAGGTCACCACTCCCGAAATTTCACTATTATCACAACAAGCGGTTACAAGTAAAGGAATTCCAGTACCTTATACCAACCTATAGTTGAACCCTTACCCCAATACTCAATTGGACTTGTTCTGTAGTGACAATTTCCCCTTTTGATGCACGGCTCCCAAGTACGTGACTAACCAATCTGCGGATCCCAGTACGCGACTTCAATCGCCAACTAGAAAGAGTTGTTAGCTGCAAAGTTCTTCAGTTCATCCACGATGAAGATCAAGAAGATGCTTGGTCACAAAACCCAAAGGTGCACATACACAGCAACTTCTTCAGAAGAGATGAACTAGGGCAAAACTTTGTCTCCGGTTACAAATTGCTTGAACAGACTTTGCTCAATGCTTGTGCAACTTGTGTACTCTTTGACGGCCCTTAAAATAATCCTTTTATATGTCTAGGGTTAGGAGAAAAGAAGGCCCAAACACAAAAACTTGGATCCCAAGAAAACAGAATAGAAAAATCTGTTTTTCTTAAACCTCAACAGATAAGAGGTGTCGAGCAGCTGTCGAGAAGGTGTCGAGCACATGGGCTTAAGCAGCTTTCTAAATCTCGACACATACTAGCTTTCAAGCTTTAATAAACTTACACTTCTTCAGCTTGTTTCTTGGACAGACTTGATGACTTCAACACTTGATCTTGAAACACTATTTCTTGAAGTATTAAAAACACCTAGAACTACCTAATTATAAGTAAATTGCATTTTGTCAAAGGATTAGCCAATTACATAAAAAAATGACATATGTTCTTAATAAGTGAACCACATATGTCCCAACACTTGTAGACACCTTCCAAGTACAACCTTCAACACATTTATACCTCACCCTAGACTTCTTATTTTTTGACAACTTGATGCCATATCAATGCTTCAACTTGTAAGCACGTGTTAGATCTTTGAACTGCTTGTTGTCCTTAAAAGACATCCCTAACACAAATTTAGGATCCTTTAAGTATTCAAGTTTGAACTCAAGAAATTTTTTCTTTTGCTCACCATCAGAATTACTAGGAGAATGCAACTCGTCTGAGGATGCATAGTTGGATCCACTTGGAATTTCATCCAACGGCCAATTGAAAAGAGTTAGGACTAGATCTAGGTGGGATAAAGATTGATTTGCAAAATTTGGTGGGTGTGACAATAAATGGTTGGCAATTATGGGCTTTTGTGAGTGCTGACTGTTATGGGTTATAGTGGGTTGAAAAGTGTTGCCATCAACCTCATCCAAAGTAATTTCATATAACTTTTCATTGGTTGGTTCATCATAGTCAGAGTCATACCACTCATAATCTACATCTTCCACGACACCATTCCTATCATTGCCCCTAGCATCATTCCCTTCATCAACCAAATTACCACCCTCCTCAAACTCATCATCAGCAAGAGCCTCATCCCCACCCTCCACATCAACTTCATTATCATCACCGTCAACTTCATTATCATCACCATCACCATCACCATCAACGTCATCAACATCCACATCCTCCACACCAACACCACAACCCACCAAATTCGCAACATCAACAACACTAACATCCCTGACTAATAATTGTTGTTGAACAGGGGTTGCATGTTCTACATAAATGTCTATTTTATGATCAATGGGGTCAAGACACTAAAATAGTTCTTGAGTATTAGCATCAGTGGATAAATATCTTAGGCCATTGTTAAGATCCAACCCAAGCACAAGAAAATAAAATTGGACATAATCCAATACCCCCAACTCCACACAATAATGCCTAACCTCAGGTAATGAAAAGCAATTTGAATCCATATTTTCATACACTTTCACCTTACCACCTATATACTTCCTCTTCTTAACTGAGTGGTGCAATACTCCGTACTAGTGAAAAAATAGTGTAAAATTTTGATGAAGCATTTTTACTGTGAAAGTATTAAATTAAAAAGTCAACAAACTCTGCTCTAGTGAAAAAATAGTGTAAAATTATGACCGAGCATCTTTACTGTGAAAGTATTAAACTAAAAAGTCAACAAACAACGCAAGTGTTTTAATTGACAAAGACAATTTTGAACAGTTTTAGACCCCTTAAACCAACCGGATTAACCTAGTTAATTAGCCAAGTAATTAACTTAGTCAATTTAAGCAATTCTAGGTTATCACAAACATACAATCATAACAAAAGTATAAAGCAGCGGAAATATAAAAGACACAATGATATGATCACCCAGGAAACCACACGGTAAAAACCTGGAGAGAATTTGACCTAGCTATCCTCAAGGTAAACCTGAATCCACTATGCGAAAGAATCGAAGTTCATACAAAAGGACTTACAAGCTCCCCGCTTGACTTCCTAATGCTACCCACCAGTAGAACTTACTGACACGACCACGTGCAAACTCCGAATCCACGGACTCCTTCTTTCTTGGATTCTTCAATCAACTACA
The DNA here is from genome assembly GCA_023736055.1 of Quercus glauca. Lineage (NCBI taxonomy): Eukaryota > Viridiplantae > Streptophyta > Magnoliopsida > Fagales > Fagaceae > Quercus > Quercus glauca. The sequence goes on along the minus strand of CM043325.1, from coordinate 56,064,132 downwards.
AGCACCCACGCTTGTTATTCTTGAAGCTCCAATGGTAGCAACCGAGTTGATCATCAAAATGTTGATACTATCTCTACCTTGAAAACCCTAAGTTTTGTATAAAGGAAAGCTCTTCTAGATCTCACAAGAGATTTACACAAAACAAAAAAGTATGAGCAACAATACAATAGGAGCAACTCTAAAAACGTGGCTAGGGTTTTTCTTTATATACCTAGGGTAAAAATAGAAAACCCAAAACGTTTAATGAGTTAGGGCTGAGTTGGAAAATTCTGCAGAAAAGCATTCTGCCCGAGATTCGATCGATCGAGTCTTTCATTCGATGGATCGAGCCAGGCCGAAATGCACCAATGCATCTGCAGCCTCTCGATTCCAACTTTACATGAAAGATACAACTTTGAGCAAGCCTAAACAAGACTAAACAACCTGTTTTGATCATGATTTGCCAACAATACAAATTAGAGTTCTAAATACATAAATTCCTAAATCTTTAGAACCTAACAAATTTTAAGTGCTGCACACACCAAAATATCAGAAGAAAAATATAGTGCTAACTTCTAAGTACCCCACACAGCAAACAATTAGTGGGGACCAAGTTATTTCAAAACAATAAAATTGCATGTAAAATGTTCTGCAAACAAACAAATAAAGTATATTATCCACACAAAAAGAGAGAAAAAAAAAGTCTAACATAAATTAAATTATCCCAAAGCATTTAACCTCACCTATCAGTCAACAAAGTCCAAAATAAACAAACAAAATGAAACAAAAATATTCTTCAACAGAGGTGGTCACCAGCTTTATATAACACAACACAATCTAGCACAAAATTCATTGTTCAGCTACTAGCTATACCCAAAAAAACACAAGTTAAAAAGAGTTATATCATCACTTATTCAAAACTACACTTGGCTGGAGCTGAAGGAGCACACCCTAGCTCGCCAGTGTGGATCCTAAGCCGCCACGAAATATTTCTATCTTGGTCTCAATCTCGAATTCTCTCTCTCTCTTAAATCTTGGTTTTTATATCTTGATTTCTCTCTCTCTCTCAATCTCGGGTTCTTTCTCCCAATCTCACTTCAAACTACTACCGACCCAAACCTCTTCTTTTTCTCCCAAATTTCTTAGTTTAGGGCTACTGATTGTGTTCCTATTTTGTGTTTTGATTTCAGGTAAGGGGAATGACGTCGTTCCCCTAATTTTTTTATTTTTTATTTTTTTATAACACATTTTTTTTAATTATGAAATTTCTTAAAAAGAAAAAGAAAAAGAAAAGAGCAAAAATGGCGTCATTTGGATCACTTAACAGAGACAACTAATAGATGTCTAACGGAATACTACATAGACAGAAATTGAAAGTTAGAAGACTGTAATGACAAAACCGAAAGTTAAAGGACGAAAATGACGAAAGCTGAAAGTTAGAAAGTCACTTTTACATTTTTGCCTTAAATATATCAAGGACTTGGTGTAAAGTTCTTATTCACACACCCCAACCATATCGAATTTTTATAAATAAAAGAACAAGAATTAATACACAAAATTGCACCCTCATTAAAACTTTTCCTATTATAATCCAAGAATGAAAATGCATATAATTAGAAGAGTAGTGCTACACACACAACTAAATGCATTATAGTGGGTTCCATTAGCTCAACTGGTGAAGTCTTTGATGGTTGAATAAGAGATTTTGGATTCAATCCATACCTACACCAAAACCCAATTGGTGTCTTAATCTGATGATAAAGAGCTATCATCAAATTATCGAGAGCGGACGCTATATGTTGAAACTCTCTAAAAAAGATGCATTATACTTTTACTCATTCTTAAAACTAATTATATCTTGTCAATCATGATATGATTATCACTTTTCACTATTATGACTTTACATATTCTTGAACCTAAATGTAACTTATAATAAAAAAAATACGTGTAATACAAACACCTTGGTGGAGACGCCATTTATTTATTTTTAGTTTACACTTTGAAAGCTCGGATTTGAATAAATACACAAGAGCTTGTTTAGACCCCCAAATAAAAATTAGGGCTAGATAACTTTTACTCTAACTTATATAAAGTGCGGAACAAGAGTAAAAAGCGCAAACAACCATTATCATTACCCTAAGCCATATTCATCCATTATCAACAATATAAACTAAAGTTTAGGAGTAGGGAAGAGAGATGCAAACACAAGATAACACCGAGACAGGTTATCGAAGAGGAAACTGAAGAACTTGGCAAAAAACCTCTCCGTGACCCTCCAAGTCGAAATCGATCCACTAGAAAATAAAGTTGGAGTACATGAATAACAAAAGACCCTCCAAGCCTAGTCTACCCCATACACTTGAGCCCTTCAAGCTCCTGCTACCAACTGGCTTCTTGGAACCTTGTCTTCTCTAGCTTTCCGAATTCCATAATTCAGCTTGATTGCATTCGCCAATGAATGGCTCCTTCCAATGCTTCCCAACGGCACCGAAATCTCATTTGACACTCAGAATGGGTGTGATAAGTGTTTGGGCTATCAACCTTTCAAGGATATAGAGATGGAGAGGTAGGAGTTGAGGAAAACCACAAGGAAATGTGTAGATAATTGTGCGTATAATAATCTCTAACTCTTAAGTGTATTTTCTAGGGTTTTCTCTCTGAAAAACACCCCTTGCAATATGTGGGTAATGAGGGTAGATATAGTGTGGGTAAACGCTTGGTAAAGCAAAACATAACTTTTTGCCAAACAGAATGTATCATAAGTACTTCGCGGGATGGCCTTTCCCGTGAGACACTCACGAAACTCTCCAGTCTAGCATGACTCTTCATCTTCCAGTCATATGCTCTACACGTGGCTCTTTTGCGGGTAAGCTTCTCGCGAGACACTCGCGAAATCCACTTATTCATCCTTTTAAGCTTGAGTCCTCACATTCTTTCACACTCATTCCTTACAACTAGAAACCCATATACATACAGGGAAATATGATTGAAGAAATTACAATAAAATTTGGCATGAAATTAAGCCAATATAAAATACATATAAATTACAACTTTACACACTTGCCCAAAAAATATCTCATTCTACCACTATATTCATATTTGTTTGCTAATGTAGCATGCAAAGCTAGGTTGAAGGGTCCAGTTACTCTCCTATTTAGAGAATCATATGTCATTTTTATCAACTTCAAGAGGGAGAGATAAAAAAGCTCTTAACAAAGGGTTTTTTTTCCTCTTTCTTTTTCGTTTTGTATAAAATTTTACATGCAAGTGATTTTCCGATATATATATATATATATATATATATATTTGTGGTATACCAACTTTCTCTATATGGTACCAAATTTAACTTGAATAAAACCTTTAACAGATACATAGAATCATAGACACATGCATAATAATTTAGTTAAAAATATTAATCTAATAACAAATTTGATTGATGTTACTTTAACAACAAACCATTTTTCATCATATTGCAATACATTATTACTTTTCACATATTATGGTTTTACATCACTTTCTTATTATAATTATTATAAATTTTTTTGAGTTATGTTTGCTAAATACATATCGGCATTGGGTTCACTTTCGTCCAATTTGGTCCATATAGGTCCTATTCGGTCTATTCTATCCATTTGGTTTATTTCAGTCCAATTTGGTACATTTTTGTCCAATTTAGTCCATCCAGTCCATTTCATTCCATAAGGTCTACTTCGGTCAATTCTGTCCAATTCGGCCTATATGATCCATTTTGGTTGATCCAGTCCACTTTGGTCTATTTCGGTCCAATTCAGTCTATTTGGTCCACTTTTGTCCATTTTGGTAATGATTTGTGTGGAGGTTTGTGTAGAAAGATGAGTTGTTCCTTATCTAATGTTCACCTTTTTTTATCTATCAAACTGAGCAACAAAAATTATAGCTACTAGAAAACTTTCGTACAAAAGGTTCTCATGAGACACTTACAGTATATGTGAGAAGACTCATGTAATCTTATGCCGGTAACTATCTTTACAGTTTGAACCCCACAACTTACCCTTCCATAATCCATACTATAATCCCTGTATCTACCTAACTATAGTACAAAAGGTTCTCATGAGACTTATCACTTACAGTATATGCGAGTACCACACATATAGTCCCACATTTGAGAGAGAAGACTCATGTAATCTCATGCCAGTAAGTATCTTTTTTAGATAGGTAGATATAGGATTATAGTATGGATTATGGATCCAGTGCAATACCCACCGAGTGCAATTACTCTAATCCCTCTCACATAAATTTTTACCATTCTTAACTTTTAACTTTAACTTTTTAACTTCTTTTAACTGTATTTCAACGTTTTGTATTTAATGGTTGAAATTGAAAGTTGATTTTTTCAACTTTGAATCTCAACTATCCATTACCATTGCATCAGGTGCAATATCTTAGGTATTGCACCTGATCTCAATCCCAAACTATAAAGACGGACTTCCACAAAAAAATGTCAGTAATCGCTTGAATTGATAAGATTGGTAAGTCAATATTGTTGTAGACTTGTAATAGTAGTGTTGCGGAATATAATGCGGATATATAAATTTGTACCAATGAAAAAATTGGTCTCACTTTTATGAATCGTAATGTGAAATGGTCAAAGACAGTCATATCCTTAGTTAATATTATTTTTTCCTTAAAAAAAAAGCATAATTTTTTTTAAATGAAAAACTTGAGTTAATTAGAATGAATATTCTTGCTGGTAAAAGCTTATTGTTGCGTTTTATTTAGGCATACACGTACGCCCCACGTTCCTTAGAAAACGAGTTGGATAAAGCGTACAACACAACATATGCTCCCACCACTGTCTTCTGGGAAATGCAACAAAAACCAAGGTCACTTCTAAGGTTAATATGGCAACATTTCTGGCATTTTCACTTGTGACATTGAGAAGTGGCAAAGTTTGGCTTTGGCAGTATTTTCACTTGGCGTTGAGAAGTGGCAAAGTTTTGCATTGGCAGTATTTTCCCTTTCTCTTCTATATATTAGAGTTCTGATGACAGAGATTCATATTAATTAAATTGAAAGCTCTCATCCCTTTCTCTTAGAACTAAGTTCACCTTCAAAACAAAAATTCTTGCTTTCGTAGGTGCTCATGAATTTACTCTCCAGAGGTAAGTTTGGTTTATTTTTGTGCTTAGCGTATCATATAGTAGCATGTTCCTTCAAGTTCGAATTGTTACAAATATTATTCCAATTCCATAATGGGCTATAAATAAATCTCTTAATTACGATTTATCTACTTGAGATAATAGTCCACAATATACATCATTCATTTTACAAGAATATTAGGGACCATTGATAATTTGATAGGGTCTATTACAAATTTACAATTAGTATATAATAAAAATCTTATAAAAGGTGGACTCATGTAAAAATAATATTACCTCAATCACAGATTATCATCTCAACAAATTATATGAGAAATATTATGAAAATAGTTATGTCCTTGAAATATTTCATACAAAGGGAGATTTTATTATGCATCTAAGTATCATCGATCAAAATATGATCTCCCATAAATATTTTCATCTATCTAAATTGTTTTACTTATTGCATGCCAATACTTATTTAATTACTTGATATACATACCATTTCAACTTCTACTTTTTTAGCATTTTAGTCCAACCAGTAGAATATTAGTTCAAGTGCTTAATTTTTTTTTTTTTTTTCCTTTTTGGTGTATAAGTGATTAATTTCTTCAAAGGAATGGAGATTGATGTTTCCCTCTTGATTTTTAATTTCAGATGTGGAATTTAGCTTTGACAAAGTTACTAGCAACAACCTTCCAAGTGTTCACGATGAAACATATCCAACAACTCTTTTTTGGTGCCAATCGTGGTTGTTTGCTTATAATTCAATTCGTGATTGGAGTCTTGTACACTTTAAACTTAAAATTGGTTAAATGTTTGATACCTTTTTGCTGTTTTCATGATATTTTGTTGGTTTTAAGTTGGATCTAAGCTAGTGAGTAATTATTTTTAGGAAAATTCAATTATCTTCAATATGGGCTTAAATTCATCCCGATTTAACTGTTGAATATTTTGTCAAAATCAAATTGACTGCGATCAAACTTGTGGAAATTGTTTGAAAATATGGAATAGCGTGTAAAATGAGGGAATTTAGTGTTTGGATGAAAATTTGGATTCGTTTGACTATTGGTATTATGGTCATTTTAACTTTGAGTTACAAAAATAAGTCAATCTGATATCCATTTAGGACAAATTAGGTTAAATTCAACATTCCCTTTGTCTCAAAGTAAAATTATTGGTTATTTTAGAGTGAAAATTAAAAATTTTGCATGTAAAACAAGGGTAGATAAATATAGTGTTAAATTACCAATTATCCCAAAAGTTGAAGTTATTGGAATATGATAAATTTAATCATTTAACCACATACTTTTAACATTCCTCCTCACATGTGAGCCAAAACTACATTTTAATAAGTGAGGCCTAATACGTGGGAATTTAAACAAGAAGTAGAGTGGAGAAGACAATAATCAAATTCAGGATCTCATAATCTGATATTATAGTATTTACAATAAATATATATTTGAAAATATTGATATATCTAATATTGTTGTAATAGTAATAAGTATTGCAAATATATAAACTGTAAGACTGCAAAGATTTGGTCTCACTTCTAGTGTGGTTATCACAAGAGATTATCCCGAACTAGTTTGTTTTTTCTTTTACACTTAACCATCATAAAGTGAAAAGGACAGGCGACCTTACATAGTTTTTCTTTTTAAAGGCAACTTTTGATTTTTTTGACCAAAAATGGCTTCCTTTATTCCTTAGGATGAATTTTCTTGCAAGCAAAGGATATTGTTGCGCTTTCTACAATTGGATAAATCGTATAACATAACATATTCTCCCACTGTCTTATGCAAAATGCCACAGAAATCACGGTCATATCCAAGTCATTCCAAGTTTAATATGGAAAAATATGTGGCATTTTCACTAGTGACATTTAGAAGTGGAAAAGTTTGGCGCTGGTAGTGTCTTCACTTGTGAAAATAATATGCGGCAAAATTTGTTATTGCCAGTATTTGATTTTCCCTTTCTTTTCTATATAGTAGAGTTCTGATGGAAAATATTCATTAAATTGGAAGCTCTAATCCCTTTCTCTTAGACCTAAAGTCATGGATAATGTTTTAACAAACAAAGCTGGTTCACAATTGCCAAGATCACTCGAGAAATATGAGGCAGACAATTACTCCTTCAAAACCAAATTTCTTGCTTTCATAGGTGCCCATGAATTTTACTCTCCAGAGGTAAGCTTGGTTTATTTTTGTGCTTAGTATATTTTACATTATAATCAGATCCATTTGTTACACGTATTATTCCAATTCTATAATGGGCTATAAATATATTTCTTAATCACAATTTATCTACTTGAGATGATGTTCCAGAATTTTATTGTGGTGCTTAGTATATCATATTATAAATTTATAATTAGTTCCTTCAAGTTCCATTTGTTACACTAATTATTCCGATTCTATAATTGGCTATAATAAATTTCTTAATCACGATTTATCTACTTGGGTTGATGTTCCGCAATATTACATGATTCATTTTACAAGAAGTTTAGGAACTTAAAATTGTTCACAACTATTGATATGGTTTATTACAATTGGTTTATAATTAAAATTTTATTAGTAGTAACGTTATGTAAAAATGATATTACTCATATCATTTCATAACTTATCAACTTAACAAGTTTTGAAAAAATAATTGCAAAAATAGTTGTTATACACATAACTTGCAATGGAGAGGGATTTTACTATCTATACTATATATAATAATGGAAGCATTGCATTTAATTTTGCAAAACTTCTACTGCCCACATTATCAGCCACACTGCTCATTTTTCTTAACAATTTTTCATCTTTTTTTTTGGTAATATGAAATATAAAGAAATGATAATATATTATCATTTCTGTACAATACATGCTAATGGATTTTTAGTATTTAATTTTTGTTTCTTGGCTTTTCTCCTCCTCGTCATTCTTCCAACCCTTCTTCTCATTTTTGTAACTCTTCTTCTTTCCTATAATTCTTCACCTTACTATTACTTTTCTTCACCTGGTCTCCTTGTTTTTTCCGATTTATAATTTTTTAGATAGGTAATACTTATTTTGGAAATAGGGTGAGAAAGTTTGGATTTTAAGAAAGTTTATTTTGGGGAATAATTGTCGACATCTATTGTACTTTGATGATGCTTTATGCAAGTATATTTTGTTTAGGAATGAATATTTTCTTCACCTTTTTTTCCTTTTGAGTTCTTGAGAAGTTTGTTTTACTTTTCATCTTGGTTATAGAGAATTTGCTTTAATTATAATGTGTATATATGTATTAACATTAAGAAAAAATTTCTTGGGCATCTTGCATGTTTGCAACAAGTTCATTTAAAGGATCATCTATCAAAATATAATGTCCCATGAAATATTTTCATCCGCCTAAATTGTTTTACTTATTGCATGCCCATACTTATTTAATTACTTGACATGCATACCATTTCAACTTCTACATTTTCAGTTGTTTAGTCCCATCCCTAGAATATTATTTCAAGTGCTTAATTTCTTTTATAATTTTATGGTAAATAAGTGCACAATTTCTTCAAATTAAGGAATGGAGATTGATATTCCCTCTTGATTTTCAATTTCAGATGTGGAAGGCAGCTTTCACAGAGTTTGTGGCAACGGCCTTAATTGTATTCACCCTCACCACAACCATAATCTCATGCTTGGACACACATGCTGGTGAACCAAAGCTTCTTGTCCCACTAGCTGTCTTCATTATAGCCTTCTTATTCCTCATGGTTACAATTCCATTATCTGGAGGCCACATGAGCCCAGCGTTTACATTCATAGCTGCCCTTAGGGTTCTTGTAACTCTTGCTCGTGCAGTTACCATGTAAAATGGCTGCAAAAAATATGAAGGGTAGAAGAGGAAATAATGGGCTCATTCACCACCTGAAAATCATTAAATATATATATATATATATATATATATATATATATTTTAATAATTTCCTTGTTCAACTTATAGCATTCACTCCTAATGATAGCTTTTTGTCACTGTACCAAGATAACAATTAGTTTTTGTTATAGAAATCTCTTATTCAATTATTAGAGATTTTACCGATTGAGTTAAGTGTAAGCCACTATTCTATTACCTAAAGTAGACACATAGACAAGGCTCTGTTTTAAATGGAAATTCACTTCCTCTTTTTAGCCTTATAATTATTCCCTCGGTTCTATCTAAAGTTCTAAACAAGCAACTTTGAACGTCTGTGACTTCATTCTTTACGTATTGCTTTCTTCTTAAAACTATAATAATAATAATAATAATAATAATAATAATAATAATAATAAAAAGGAGACTTTTGCTTTTTTTTTTTTTTAATATATATTAGATAGAAATTCTACTCTAACCTAATTTAAGTATATATGTATGTGAAACTCCTTCCTAGAGACTTGAATTCCAGCCATTGTCCTTCACACCCCACAAGCACTTATACTTATGGAGTGAACATTGTATCAAGGGTGTGCAGTAGACTTTTGCTTTCCTTTATTAAGCTAATCTAACAAACTCTAATAAATACACTACTACAACTTCCAATTTAAATTTAATTGTTGATTATTCTCTATTTATGGTGGCAAGGGTTCTCAATAAATAAAAGATAATTTTAGAAATGATTCAGAACATTTTGAAAACAAAACGTAGAGAAAAGGACACTTGTTTTTCTTCCATTCCTAATATTTTCTTTGATTTATATTTGAATAATGCTAGAGATACAAACTATTTTACAAAAAAATTTACAAACTACTAATTTGGTGAGTGATTATTGGTAAATGAAAGTGTGATATTAATGGTGGGTTAAAATAAAAACCAATAAGAGGTTGACCACATCAACATTTTGTAAAAATGTTGTAAAATAGTTTGTGGCTGCAGAAGTGTGTGCGCTAAGAAAAATGAGTTCCAACACTACCCAAAGCCTTTTCTATTGAGTCGACATAGGGAGGAATTTCATTTTTCAAGATCCCTTCGTAGTTACACACTTTGTTTCAAGCGTATATGTAGAACTTAGTATAGTTAGAAGATCCCAAAATTTTGGTTTGTAGTTTTGTTGATTGTAGGGATGAAGGCCCAAGAGTGTATATTGGGATGTGGGCCTTGTTCGAGAACATTTTAGCAGTCCGAGGACAGGTAGGCTTTAATGGAAAGGTACCAATCGGTGAGTTATGGAAGGATTCTGGCCATAAAGGTTTGGTAAGGTTGGCCGAGGAGAAATGCCTCCTTGGCCAAGCAGAGCAGAAGTCAAAAGGTTTGGTTTGCCATTAGAAGCTACGCTCCAGACGATTCTACTGGTAAGGATAAACATCAGGAGGGAATAGGATAGAGGGGAGCTAAGAAATATCTAAGAGAAAGCTGCTACTACCGCATTAAAAGCTCTGTAGCTAACTCTCTAGCTGTACTAATGTGGAGGTGATACCTGAACAGTGATATTTAGCCTTACAGCTATTCCCAAAAATTTCAGGAAGGTGTTGATGGGAGAAGGATAAAAGGCAGGAGCTTGATCTACACGTGGAGGGTGGAGATGAAGCAAACAGCGTAATATAAAGAAGAAAGACCCCAATTATAGGGGGATCATCAGAGAATCTATAGAAAAAAAAAAAAAACTGTAGCACTAAGAACTGTAATTATAATCAAGTCTAAGAGGAATATACTCAAGAACTACTCTCCTCAGACTTTATCGAGGAAGGATTTCTTCACGTAAAACCTGTTTTTCTTTGTTTTATTTCAATCTTTAATCCATTGTGAGCGTTGTTCAACTCATTGAAACCTAGTTTTCAGCCCACTCTCTACAAATTCTTTGTATTGGACTCTTTGGGTCTTAATCCTTTTATCTTTTGGGCCTAGAATCCAAAAACTGCCCTTACATTGATAATGGCACAATTTTCCATATTTTATCCTCATGTAAAGCTTGCTATCTTAAGTATTTTGGCCTCTAATCTCTATGGCTGGAAAATGTTAGGGGTCTTTGTATATTTATTTGTGCCCCCCCCCCCCCCTCCCTTTTCTCTCCTAAATTAGCGTTGAAGCAGGTTGAGAAAGCTATAATTTTTTGATTGGGGGAGTTTTAATTTTTTTACTATATTATGTAATTAGTTAAAGGCCAGTACGTTGCACAGTTTTATCTTAAACTTATAGAACATATTTGTGGGGCCAAAGAATTAATTTGACAATCCCGGCCCATTTTACACCAAGCTCAAAGCTCGCGCCAAGGAGGAAGAAATGTCCGAGGACGAACGAAAGAAGTCCAAAGTGCCAAGAAACATCGCCGAGGATGATCTTATCCTCGACCAGTCAAAATCACAGAAGGGAAGATCGGCACGCCATCAAGGGCAGCCTCCCAAAGCATCCCAAAAAAAAGGACAAGTACAATGGGTCAGTTATGGGAGCATGGCGGAAGAGCAATTCAAGGAGAAACTGTCACCTCCACATTAAATACCCACAACTAACGTCCTGGCCGCATTAATGAGGAAATGACCCCTGAGCAGTATTGCCTTGATTGCTGCAACTCACAGGAGGTTTGGGAAGGTGGCTGATGGGACAAATTCTCGAGTGGTGGCTTGCATAATCAACAAATAGAGGGCCAGAATCAACTGAAAATGGGTATATAATGTAAAAAATCATCCAGAAAAGGGAGGGGTGAGAAACGGAGAATACGGGAGCCATTTTTATCGTCTATGAAACCTTAGTAACCAAGCACGGAAGAAACCATAAGAACAACGAACTCCTCAGAGGAGGGCCGAGGAAAAAATTTCACACTTTAGTCCACGTCCTTGTTATTCAACCCACTCGTAACCATGTCTAGTTGTTGTAACCTTTACTAAGGCCTAGTTCTTAAACTCATTCTCTATAAATTTATTGTATTGGGCTAGTTGGGCCTGAGTTCGCTCATCCAGTAGTAGAAGTGTCCAAATCCAGTCCCTACAATATTTTTATCTGATTAAAAATAATGAAATAAATAATTATTATAATAAAAGAAGGAATAAAATGTATTGGTAAAACTATCAAATATAAAATGGTAATAAATTTTTTTTTTTTGTAACATACCAATTGTGCTCTAATGAGAATTTTGTATCTTTGGGAGATTATTGAATACCTTTTTGTAGACTATATTTTTAGTGTATCCTTGTTCTTGTTTGCCATTGTATTTTATTAAAAAATTTAATGATTGATAAAAATCATGTCAAATTATATTTAATGATTGATAAAAAAAAAAAAAAAAAAAGAAATAAACCATTGTTATGAACTTTTTATCCTCAAATTTATATCAAAATATGCTTAATAATAAGCTAAAAAGAAGGTTGTTATCTAAATCAAAATTGAGATGATGATCTTCTCAAAAAAAAAAAAATTTGAGGTAATGAAAGCAACATATCACCATTGGAACCCATGTCATAAAACACAAAATAATTTAACAATTCATGTCTAATAATATTTAATGATTCATTCTCAAACCACAATAGTATAAATTATATAAAACTTAAGCAAATTAGGTTAAACAAAAGAGAAAAAATGCACAAAACCTATTCAATTTAATGGGAAAAAAATTAGAGTAAACAAATCAATACCTACAAGGTTGTAGATAGAAAAAGAAAAGAATAGAGAAAAAATACCGTATAATAGCTATTCATTATAAATTATTTGATATATATACACTTTACATTGAGCTAGTTGATATGAACAAAAAGTCTAATATTAATCTAATTTATGGAAGTGTGAAACTGAAGTCTAAATCTTTAAAAAACAAGTGGTGTGTGATCAAGAAATCCAAAGAAAAAAAATTCACTTTATGTGAAGAGGAAATCCAAAGAATTTAGTGTTTTATTTAAACACTAAAAGTAGTTGCTTCTTTCTTTCCTTTCTTTTTTTTTTTTTTTATTAATTTTTTTTAATGTGTTGTAATATAATTTAGATAAAAAAAAAAGGATTAATTGAAGATTTTGATCCTTTTGGATTGTAATCAAATTGATTTTATTTATCAACTTATAACTTAATAATGTTCTTTTTTATTTATTTATTTTTTTGGTTTAATGTTATAATGCTTAAAAGTGATATATAAATAATGGTGTATATATATATATATATACACTATATATAAGAGGTTTCCCTTCTTTCAACTAGATTTTTATGTGGTTTAAAAATACTCTTATTAATGAAGAGTAACTTCTTTTATAAATAGGATCATAAATGTTAAATAACAAATTTCATTTTGAATTCAAAAAGAGAACTCTTAAAATTTAAGATTTTTTTCCCTTCACCTTCATCTTTTTATTCCCTAAAGTTTATCATTTTTATTTGTTTGATAAAAAAAAAAATATTTCCAAATTATAATTGTGGGGGCGAGCCCAACGTTACGAATTGGGCCTAGGGCCCAATTTGTATACCATTGTCTGTCCGAAGAGATGAAAGGGGTCAGGGCCGTGCCCATTTGGAGGATATACGCTTGGGGAAGAATACTGGGATATGTCCGAAGACTTTCCTCCTTGTCCGAAGAGGTCCCATCGTCGGATCATCATGGTGCTGAATCAATCAAATGTGTTGGGGGCAAAAGCGACCTTCCCAACTGATTTCAAGGAGGAGAGCAAATCCTGGGCGTGCTTGGGGACGTGGAGGACGTAACAATATCTCAAAGGGAAAGCTGCCACCACCGCATTTAATGCACTGCAGCAGCTTTCCTGGCCGCATTTATGTGGAGAAGACACCTGAACAGTTCAGCCTCAGCTACCACCACTCAAGGCATACTAAAGCAGATGCCTGATGTGACGTATACTGAAGTAGACGCTTGGATGAAGAACAAGTAGACGCTTGGATGAAGAACAAGTGTACGGTTAAGATGAAGAAGGAGGGGGATATATAAAGGGCAGAAGCCTCTGAAGTGAGAGGGGGAAAAAATTGTATTCACTAAGTTGATAAGCTAATAAACCTCTTCGGACCTAAGAGGACTTTTGTTAAATATTAGTTTGAATGTCTTTTTACCCTTATTCGTTTACATTGAATCGTTGCTAAATCCATAACCAGCCCAGCTGTTTAACTTATTCTCTACAAATTTATTGTTGGGAATTCGTTGGGCTCACGATACGCAAAGTTGGTGCCTAACCCATCAAATTTCAACCCTACAATAATATATGAAAATAGACAAGACTTAAGTCGAGCACTTAAGTGTTGTTCCTTAGGTTCTCCTTTTAAGATTCTGTCATGTGGATTTTTGCACATGAGATAGAAGTGTATTTTTTAGCTAAGTAGTCACACGGCTAAATTTTAAAAGAAAAACCTAAAGAACAAAACATAAGGTATTGTATCTAAGTTTTGTCCTATGCAAATTATTAACTATTTTACTCAAGAAACATAGAAGAGCCTTCGAGCATGCCCAAAGTGCATGCTTAGAGGCGTGTGTGTGTGTGTGTGTGTATTTTAAAAAAGGAGGTAAGGTAATGTAGGATAATGTTTAAAAATGAGATAGAGAACCGTAAGAAGTTGAAATCCAATGAGATATTTGAATTTATTGATTGTGATAAGAATGGTTATAAGTAAAAATATTTGAGATGTGAAGAAAAAAAAAAATATGATACACGTTTGTGTCGATGGATGAAGATTTGTGATAATTGTACAAAATTTAGATAAATTTTTTTGGAATATTTTAAAGAATTAAAAAAAAAAAAACCATAGAAATATCGAGATAAGAATGAGTAGTTTTTACATAAGGTAGTGGAGTTTTTTTTTTTTTTTTTTTTTTTTTGAAGATGTAATTTTGTATTTTTTTATTATAAAGATAATTGAAGTATTTGAATTTAAATAGATAACAAATACAGATAGGAATAAGACATTTGAATACAAATGAGTGGTGAGAATAACTTTTTTTTTTTCTTTTGTACGTGAGATAATATTACTGTTTTTAATATTTTTTTCATTTCTGTAGGAAAAAAAAAATTAAACTAAAAAGTATGTTATTTCAGAATTTGTATGAGGATATTTTTGTATGCGAAAAATTGAAGACGAAACAGGGAAATCCTCTTATTAATTGTATAGATAGATAATAAGAAAATGTTTAGATGAAAAATTTGGATTGTAATCAACTTAAAATTTTTATCAATTTAGAAATTAATTAAATTATAGAAGAAGAAGATAAGAAAAAAAACTGTATCTATTTTTTTAAAATCTAAAAATAATTCTACAATTTGGAAAAACCACTTAGGATTAGATGAAAAATTTGGATTATAATTAAATTAAGATTTTCTTAACTTAGAAATTATAAGAGAAAAAGATAAGAACAAAAAAAATTATCTATTTCTTTTAAATCTAAAACAAATTTCTGCAATTTGATGAAATCACTTGGCATAGCTAGTTTGTGTGGTTTTCCAAAAGCATTGCTTACAATCAAACACAACTAGAACAAACCTCCATATTAAAGGATAACTAGCTTGTAACTCCATGCATATGCATAGATACACTTAAAGATATACAATAAGATGCATAATATAATTCTTATATATACAATCTAAATACTATTGATAGTAATTTTTATATTTTGTT